>VYXH01001359.1:40821-95968 GCA_013397275.1 Burhinus bistriatus | reverse complement strand
AGCAGATTTTCTATACAACTGTCCTTCCAGCATATAAGATATGATTTGCTCTCCCACTCCTGCCAAAGAAAATGGTCACTGGCTGTTGCTAAAATGGAATTGTGTTAAACTCTTTACATTTGGGGTCCAAAATATGAACTTTCTGTCACAAGACAGTCATGAATCTCTCTGTTTAGGCTATGCCAGGATAAGTCCTTTCTCTTCTTGGCTTAATCCATTTTTTAAAAATTCTAGGTCATTCAAAATCTTCTAGATAGTTACCAGAACCAGATTTTCCCATCAATAACTCACTTCTTTGCCTGTCATAGGCTCTAGCATCAGAGAAAAGATATCTAGCAGTGAAACTGTTTGAATTTAAACAAACCAGCATATTTAAATTCTTTTACTTTTTTGTGTTATTTTGTCTAGAAGTGAATTATGGGGCTGGGAGTGTCTTTGAGGAGATATAGTTCAGTCCTCTGGTCTGATGTCAATCAGTCTTCAGTGATGTTGTTTCTGACCCGCTTTTAAAGGCCTCCAGTGATGGAGCAGTTTATTCCCATTTATTCCAGTGCTTTTCTATTCCTGCGATTCTTTCTGTTCTTTCAGAAACTTCTGTGCTACAGCAGAGGAACAATACTTTTTGGGCAATTTGCTGCAGACATGGAAGAAGCACTGTTTTTTCTTTTTTCATCAGCTTATTAAATACTTAAAGATTTTTATCATAACTTTACACCCCTCTCAGCCTTGGATATTTTTGTTAGTTGTTGCCTGTGTGGCAGCCTTTTTCTGAAAATAATATTTTCTTTAAGCGCTGCATTCAGAATAATTACTTTGGTTTTGCCTAAAATTGGAATTGCAGCTCCCTGGTCTGCCACGGCTACTGATCACAGTGTTTCTGTGGTAGCGTGACATTTAACACAGCATGGTTGCATTTATCCAAGGTCCTTTGCAGGTCTTAGGAGGTCTGTACTTCTACAACTACAATGTTGGATTCAATTTAAAGAGTTAAAACTAGTTTGGATATAAACAAGTCATAATTACAGCTTAGATTCTGTATATTTTCCATTAGTAAAGTTCTAGTGGTCTCATCTGGTTCGTTGAAACAGGTGGGATTAATAAGCAAATCTTTCCCTATCACTTTCCAGAAAGCATATTGTCCTCAATTAAATAATGTATTTTGTTATCGAAGGCTTGCAGCCAAATACCTTTGACATTCTTTGTATTCACTTCAAAAGCTTTTTGAATAATGAACTCAGAGATCAACATTGTTTTGTGGTCTTGAAAGAAATTGTGTTTTGATATTGACACAGATCTAGTGGGTCTGTAGGAAGTGTTCAGAAGACATGAAGTACAAAGTGGGTTTAAAGATCAGACAAATTCAAGATGGAACCTTGAATTCATCAAGACGGAATGTTAGTCTAAACCTGGTTCTAATAATTTATTTTAATGAGCATTAAGTACTGGTGTTATGGAGTGTTTCCAAGAACTATAAAGTATTAACTAATTAATAGAAGTGTTTGGGATCAAACAACCTCAAAATTCAAATCAATGAGGAGATTCAATATATTATTATAGAAAAACTTTCTTTTGTCCTTTTCAACTCTTATAATTTAATTATATATTTCATTATTCTTTTATATGTATTTATTATTTTAGGACTAGGAAGATGCGTATTTGGTTGCATTTAATACTACAAAGAGATGAGTTATATCAATAGGAAGGAAAAAAACCTAAACGAGATTTTCATCATTTTCTGCTTTGGTGAGTTTATTTTTTGTGCTTGATTTTCTTGGATTCTTCAGCATGCTGTGCTCATCAGACATGTAGTAAAAGTCGTAAACATCTGAATCTGAAATTTTCAGGTGGTCTTCTAGGCTTTCACAACTGTGATTACTCATTAGGGCAAGCATCTTGTGTGGGTGTTAATGGAGTCTGTGATGGATCTTGAGCTTGACTCCAGAGTGAAGATTTGCTGTTCATTTCATTAAGGCTACAGTCTCCTTGAGAAACATTCTGACTGTAACTTCACTGTACTATGGAGTGACAAAAGGCTCAACAAACCAGGCTACTTAATACAGTGACCTTATCGAGTCCTCGGGAAGTGAACTGGAATGTCTATTCCAATGAAGGGTCAGAGTTCAAAAGCAGATGATTTTGTAGGTACGAAGAATCCAGACAAAAGCACGCACTACTGTAGAGCGTATTTGGCATAGAATGAGGAGCTAACTCTTGCAGTGCTGGCGTTTTCCAATTTACCAGCTGAATTTACCAGTGGGTGACTACAGGTCAGCGAGCCTGTGCAATGAAAGCTTGGCCTTCTAGCTTGTAGATTTGCTTACTGTGCATTTTCAGGAGGTTGTGCATTTGGAATAAGGACAATGTTGAGGAGGATGCCACTAAGCTTAGGAGTAGAAGTTGCCATAAGATCAAATGGTATAGTAAACACCGTACAAGAGATTAATGAAAAGAGAAATATCTGCACACATTTTGCATTGATGCATGTTGGTTAATGTAGTCTTTCAGGTTCTGCAGTGCTGTAATACTGAAAAGATCAAGACTTGTAAAATTATTACATTCCTTTAAAATGAAGGCGTACTCCTTTCCTAGCCTTTGTGACTGAAATTGATCCTAGATTACAGAGATTCATTGTGGAAAGAATTCTGCACTGTTTTTTAGGTTTTTTTCCCCTTGTATCTCTGCAGTGTATCTGCGGAGGATCTGTCAAGTGGGCAGTGCTGCATTCCCAGTCACAGTCACAAAATCACAGAATCACAGAATCACAGGGACTGGAAGGGACCTCTAGAGATCATCTAGTCTAACCCCCCTGCCAAAGCAGGTTCACCTAGAGCAGGTTGCCCAGGATGGCATCCAGGCGGGTTTGGAATGTCTCCAGAGTCAGAGACTCCACCACCTCTCTGGGCAGCCTGTTCCAGTGCTCTGGCACTCTCAAAGGAAAGAAGTTCCTCCTCATGTTTAGATGGAACTTCCTACGTTCAAGTTTGACCCATTACCTCTTGTCCTAAAGGACAAATACAGACCTCAGTCTCAGCTCCACCATAAATGCTGTAGGACTCTGGCTCCTGTTGGTGTGTGCTCTAACTCCTAGGGCATCGCAGTTTAATTCCAACCTCTCATTACTCAAGTGTATGGCAAATCTGTCCTTTTCCTTGCTTAACCTGTCTTTTTCCTTGCCTTCTCACTACATCCATTGCTGTGGCCTGTCTGTGCTTCTTCACTGATTCGCTGCTTGCTTCTTAAGAGTCCTACAGAAGGAAAGAATGCTTTTTTGTGCTGTACCCGTGTCTATAGAGGCTTTCCTACATGTGTTGCTCATGTTTACTTCCATTGGTTACCATGGTGGAGGAGGCAGAAAGGGGACCTCAAAAGAAAACAGTCTCTTTTTAGGTATGTCTTGCCAGCAACAAGAGCAGTTAACCGGGAAGAATTGACATTATTCCTACTTTATTTAGTAGCAGGATCACTTTTGAAAGTAATTGATTATTACCAATGTTTTAATAGCTCTTCTAGAAACACGCTTCTGTGTGGAAAGCACACTTAAGATAACTGTATGCCATCTTGGTGCATAAAAACTTTGTTTGAGTCATTTCCATCATGTTGACTGTAAGCAGGTGACAAGGTAAGCTGAGCATATGTACCTTCAGAAGTCTTTCAAGGAGACTTACTGTTACAAATCGAAATCAGACCCCTTTTGGTCCATATTGAGGTGATGCAATGATTGTGGAAAAAAAGGAGAGCAATTTTTTTCCCATTTTCTTTAGTCTTCTAAAGCCCTACAAAGTAAACTCCAGTGCCAAGACTGTAGAGGAGACTGTTTTTCCTACCAAGCAAGACTGGATAGTAACTTGTCTTTTATGGTATCAGATTACCCTCGTCACAGACTGCATGGTTTTTCTTTAAGAAATTTTGGTGTTCTTGTGTTCAGCAAGATTTTTTCCCCTGCTTTAGAATATAAGTAAAACCTAAAATCTGACTATTGTAAATAAATAATTGTATTTAGAAATAGAAGTATACAGAAAAAACCAAACACTAAACCCACATTCTGAATAATATCACGGAAATAAGGTAAATATATTTAATGTACTATATGTCCACAACTTCTAGAAAAGTTACCTGCAACCTGAACTCCACAGCAATAACTGCGTCGGCGTTGTGCAAAAGTTTAGCTTTTAGAAACATTTCTTATATGGGCCAATTAAAGGAGACATTTCAAAACCCCTGTGAAGCTGACTTTCTTACAGTATATCTTCATTTAATTGAAAATTAAATTAAAATTCAAGAAAACCTGCCGTCCTTATGGATCAAGGTCCAAGGCCATTACTTGTTTATTTCTCAGTGCGTTTCTTAGTTATTTGTCATCTGGAAATCAATCAGAAAGAGCATGTCAAATGAAAGGACACATTTCATATTATGACAAATCTGTTTGATGAAGATCAAGAAAGGCCATCTGCCATTTCAGCTTTCAGAAATGGGATTTCTGTCAATCATCAGGCAACAGGTGGATATTCTCCCATGCTTTAAAATACAATTTTGTGTTCCTTGTATTAGGATAAAGTGGATCTACTGAGAATAGAAAAGTTTGATTTGATCTTTAATAAAATGGTAAGAAACAGCCTGAAACAGGTTATTTTCTATTATATTTTGCACTGCTGATATGTAAGAGTGGTATTGATAGTCCTTCTTTCAACTATTCAGAGGAGTAGGGGAAACATTTCCTGAAGTATTGGTGCAGCTGTACTGCTATATAACCTGTCAAAGTTGTTATTGTTTTGAGATCATGCACTGCTGTTTGTTGGGCTCTCCTCTGAAAGCAAGGAGAATAATGCATTGTGCCTGGGATAGATTAAAAAGTTTTATTTACTTTCTATACTCAAATGTTACAGAGATGTAACAGTTTGTTTTGCCCCTTTACACATCACATTTTCATCTGGTACATAACATAGTTTAAGTTTCTAAAAGCAAATACAGAAAAAAATACAATTTCAAAGAATCAGGATAAAAATGCTACTTTCCAGATTTTTTTTGTTCTCCTGAGAAAAAGTGGCACTAGGATCTTTTACTTAACTATGAAACACACTAGTGCCAAAGTAATTAAATGTAGCATTTGTCACTTATTTCTCCCTCTATCCACAATTATGAAATCAGAAACAAAATCTTTGCTAATGTTGCAAAAAGCAAAATTAACATCTGAAACACAGACTACTTCTGTGTTTCATATATACATATATTCATAAAATATATGAAATATTGGATGCAATATTTTTATAATTTCCTCATGGTTGTGTTTTGAGATAATCGAAATGTATGAATATCTTAGAGTGAAACTGTCATTCAATACTTCGTAATTTTTAAAGTTTTCATTAAAAAACATAATGGGTTTTAAAATACTGTGAAGGCATTTAGTTGTCTATGTGTATTGTACAGTTTTAAGAAAAATAGGGAGTATCATTTGAAGACTGATTTTCAGGAAAGCAATGTTGAAGACCTATCCAAAATAAAACCATAGACTTAAGTGAGCTCCCAGTTTTGGAATTCAGACTTAGTCTCTGAAATAGCCCAAAGCATAAGAAGACCTGGTAGCCCTCTATGATGAGATGCCTGGCTTAGTGGATGACATGAGAGGGGTGAATGTTGCTTACCTCAACTCTAGTAAGGCTTTGATGCTATAACATCGTCATAGACAAACTGATGACGTACAGGCTAGGTAAATGGACAGTAAGGTGGACTCAAAACTGGCTGAAATGCTGAGCTTAAAAGATATAGAATAACTAGAATAACTAGACAATAACTAGAAGATTGAGGGCCAGTACTGGAGCATCTGGAGTGCTGTGTCCAGATCTGAGTTCCCCAATGCAAGAGAGACAAAGAGCTAGTGGAGTTAGTCCAGCTGAGGGACACTAAAATGATGAATGGACTGGAGCATCTCTCCTATGAGGAAAGACTAAGAGAACTGGGAGTGCTCAGCCTGGAGAAGAGAAGGCTCAGGGGGATCTTAGTCGTGTATAAATACCTGATAGGTGGTGGTAAGGAAAGTGGAGCAAGACTGTTTCCGATGATCCCAACAACAGGACAAGAAGCAATGGACACAAATTGAAATACAGGGAATTCCACCTAAATATAAGAAAAAAATACTTTTAAGGCGATTGAACACTGCAACAGGTTGCCCAGAGAGACTGTAAGGTCCACATCCTTGGAGATCACAGAATGGCAGGGATTGGAAGGGATCTTCAGAGATTATCTAGTCCAACCCCCCTGCCAAAGCAGGTTCACCTAGATCAGGTTGCCCAGGATCGCATCCAGGTGGGTTTTTAATACCTCCATAGAAGGAGATTCCACAGCCTCTCTGGGCAGCCTGTTCCAGTGCTCTGCCACCCTCAAAGTAAAGAAGTTCCTCCTCATGTTCAGATGGAATTTCCCGTGCTCCGTCTTGTGCCTGTTACCCCTTGTTCTGATGCTGGGCACCACTGAAAAGAGTCTGGCCCCACCTTCTTGACACCCGCCCTTTAGGTATTGATAAGCATTGATGAGATCCCCTCTCAGTGTTCTCTTCTCCAGGCTAAACAGACCCAGGTCTCTCAGCTTTTCCTCATAAGAGAGGCACTCCAGTCCCTTGATCAACTTTGCAGTCCTCCCCTGGACTGTCTCCAGTATTCCTTGTCTTTCTTGAACTGGGAGCCCAGAACTGGACACAGTACTCCAGATGTGGCCTCAGCAGGGCAGAGTAGAGGGGGAAGATGACCTCCCTCGACCTGCTGGCCATGCTCTTTTTAATGCACCCCAGGATGCCATTGGCCTTCTTGGCCACAAGGGCACATTGCTGGCTCATGGTCAACTCGTTGTCCACCAGGACTCCCAGGTCCCTCTCTGCAGAGCTGTTTTCCAGCAGGTCAACTCCTAACCTGTACCGGTGCATGGGGTTATTCCTTCCTAGGTGAGGACCCTACATTTGCCCTTGTTGAACTTCATTAAGTTCCTCTCTGTGATATCCAGAATCCATGTGGAAAAGGTCCTGGGAAAGCTGCTTCAGTTCAGACTACTTTGAGCAGGAAACTCGGAGAAGACAATCTCCAGAGTCCCTTTCAACCTCAGGGATTCTCTGATTCTGTGAAAAATTATCTTTCAAACTTTCTAAGTTAATTTGCCCTTTGTCCGAAAGGATATTTGTTGTTAATTTATCATTACTTCACTGGTTTATGGAGGCTGAATGTAAAGAAAGCAATTTCACTTCTAAGAAGTTTGCCAGAAGAAGATCTAGTTGCTTAATTCTCCCTGTCTTTTTTTTTTTTCTTTTTAAGAGAGATTTGAAGTAATTTATTATATAGGCTATGTATACAGTGTAATATAGCACAGCACAATATATGTAGGTCTGTAGAGAGGACTAGATGGTCCTGAGGCATCCACATTGTGTCCACATCATGTTTCATGAGCCTTTCTTCAGAAAAAGCCTAGCCGTGCCTCTGGGACTGGATGCCCATTAGCAGTTGAAGCAGCTTTAGTGCATTTCTGGAGGAATACATATTGTGGTTTCCTTTCATCTGCAAGGAAGACAGCTTTAATATGACACTAATGCACCATGAAAACCAAAGCACGAGAAGTAGGTCTAAATGGGAGACTGGCTTCAAAATTGCACTGCTGATCTTCCTGAAGTAAAACGCTAACCTGGACACACCATTAGTTACTCTTTCCCTAACCCTTCCAGAGTGGCTGGCTTTGCATTGCTGTTCTGTTTTATGGTCTAATTGTTACCATTTCCCTCTAACACGTAACCATAGTCAACACACCTGGATTGTCTGGATTCAGAGCAAAGGTACAAACTGTAATTTTCTGAAATTTAAGAAGACTGGAATCCTGGAAGCCCCTTAACAGACTTCTCCAGCTGTCCAGGGATTACCTGCCTCACCAGCAACCATCTGGAATAGGAAGCATCTTACCAGCAGCATCCTGCCTGTCTCAGTGGAACGGTAGGGTGGAGAAAAAAGTTTCCTTAAGAAGAAAGTTAGACAAACCTGGTAAATACCTTCTGTGTGTCTATGTGCCTACACAAGAGACAATTATGGAAGGGGTGCTTAGTGTAAGGACAAACAGTGACACAGGTGTCAATAGGAATCTGAAGGCAAAGCATGAAGAATGCCATGTCTGTGCAAGTAAATTAAATGTACCCTGGAAGACGTCCTGGTTCTGAGGGCAAAAGTAATGGAATTACAGATGTCATTGCGAGCAAATTGTTTTAGTCTCTAAAACAGGATGGCTTCACGTAAACTGTCTGCTGGGCAGATTGACCTTTGTTTGTGGAACGTTCCTGAGAGTTGTTTGGGAAGGTACCTCGTGTTGTCAGCTGTGCTACAGCACTCGTTAGAAATATTTTCATGCATTGTTGCATTTCCTAATACAGATTTATCAAAAGTGGAGGAAAGAAAAACAGGTAGGTAGTCTGTAAATCTGGGAGACTCTCGATATATGTTTCTCTTTTTACTTGACAGTGCACTATTTTCTTTGTGTCTTTTTATCTTCCCATATTTTTCAGCCCAAATCAGATCCTATTGTAATATTTAGTTGAGTTTTGGTTTTCCTGTAGTGATAGAGAGGAATAGAGGGAAAATGAATGAGTACAAACATGGCGTACATGACATTTTAATTATAGATACCAATGGACTTTGTTGAAAGTGGTTATTTTATACATTTTTTCAAATGTCATGGAATTAAGTGATGTCTTAAGCAGAGCATATCATGTCATCTTTATCTTATGGACCTCAATGCACTGATTCCGATTGTCAGATTTGAATGATCTGTTTCAGTAATGTAATAACAATGAAAGAGCTGCTGCAATAATTGCTTACGTGTTGCAAACCATGGAGCACTGGTCTGAGTAACTGTTTGGAAATTGCTAGTTAATCATCTCACTCATTTAGCTCTCTATCTTCTTGCATGAGTGTCTTGAGATACTCAAATATAGGAGGGAATCAATTTCTCCTTTTACAGCTTTATGCTGACTTTTAGAGAGGACCTGACACTTTGAAAGACTTATTTCTGGAAAAGTATCCTTGAACTCACATCTGTTATTCTAATGTTATATTTTATACAAGCATAGAAATAGCATGAGGTATAGACCAAATTCTTTTCTTCCTTAAACAAAAGAAACATAGTTTCCTTGCTACTTTTAATTAAAGCAAAGGGGAAAATACAGTATAATTTCTTCTTTCCTTTGAAGTTAATTTTCACACCTTTCTGATAGTATAATTAATGTCTTTTTAAATTAACGATTTAAAAAAAAAATCAACAAATTGATTTCTTAATAACCTAGTGTCCCCTGAGTCTCAGACTGATATTTATAACACAATTCTTATAGCTTTGAATTCATTGAATGAAGTGCTTTCAATGATTTACCACTACTAAACTGTAAAGAAGATTAAAAAGGAAAATAGTACAAATTATGATAGCTTTTTACTAATAAAATACTCCCCCCCCAATTCCATTTTATAGACTGCAGAGAAGGCAGATGTTCCAGCTCCTGGTCTATTGAAAACAGGAGAAACGTTTCTTAAGTAAGGTCATTTCCTCAGAAAAAGCAGATTTGGCTTATCCTTAAAAGGCTGAAAAATGAGTAAACTAAACTTAATTCAGGGACACTAGGGTGTCCTTTCTTATGCTTATTTGGACAAGTTGGAGATGAAAGTATATAGGGTCAATGCATGTTTTTTGTATCTCTTAGTTCTGAACATTAAACAACTTGAAAGTTGGGAGTAGACTACTTGGAGTAGCCCTGCTTTATTTGCTTACTTGTTCCTAAATTGAGAACATAATGTTTAAAAGATTAAATTAAGATTTTTCTGTTCCCTAGTTATCTAGAAGCTGTTATGGTTTCTCACATTTGATTATTTTAAATTATATACTGTAGCATAGTTACAAACTATCATTGGTCTGTTGAATATCTGTAAGTAGGTATCAGCACTTTTTCATAAGAACTGAATTTGTCTTGGCAGTTTTTGATTAAAGGTTCAATGAGAATATGAATGCTGTTGAAGTTAATTTATGTAATTTCAAAGTTAGATCAACACTCAACACTTTTGAGATTCCCTCTCACAACAGGGATCATTTTCTTTCATTAACTCACTAGATGAATGTAACTGTTAGAATCAAATTTCTATTGAGGTGGTGATCTTTACAGAATTTGGAATTCATTCCCATGAATATAATCTGTTTAAAATTAACTATTTGCCATTTTTTTCTCCACGTGGTAGAGTAGGAAATGCATTTGTTAGAATGTTTATACAAAATGAACAAACACGTGCAAGAAAACAACGGCCATGAATTAAGGTGTTTATTTGTTTAAAGGTTGCAGAACTTGTAAGATATTTGCCTAAGTTTTCCCTGTACTGTATATTAATTATGCTTACTTCCTCCTTTTTAAGTCAAACAGCCTGTCTGCTTTAGGTAATGTTGCATCTTAAAATATAATGGATTCACAAATTCTCAGGCCAGAAGAGATCATTATCTCACGTATTCTCAACTTTTGTATGTATCACAGACCATTGCCTCTCATTCATTTTTCTCTATGTTGAACCCAGGAAATCACACATTTGGGTAAAGCGCGTCCCTCAGGAGGCACTAAGTTTTGAACTGAGGGCATATGAAAGAGGAAACCTGAGAGTATTCAGTGTCTAGCACTGAACTGAGCACCAGTTCCTGAAAAATCTTTCTAGAAACATGTAAATTGTGCGATTGTTTCCCTTTTTTAATTGCTTTTTCACTTTTTGTTCTGTTGAGACTCTTGTAGCCTTTTCTGCCATGTTTATAGGAGCTGATCTCCAATTAAGTGTTCAATTGCTAATCTGCTCATCTACTTCCTCATTTGAAAAGGTGACATGAGTTATAGTATTCCAGAATTTCTCCAGGAATCCAAGATTTAAGAAACAAGTCAGCTGACAGAGCTTGTCCCACTAAATGGTTAACAATGTGACTAGTCTGCTGGGTATTATCTATGAAGATATCAAGAATAACTGATGATTCTGAGATATTCAAGAACATACCAGCCATTTTGGTAAAGAAATGGGATGTGGCATGATCTGTTGCTGCTTCAGCACATGGCATGATCTTCTGGTCCTTGTAGTAATGAAGGTTTTAGGAATGGAAAATTTTTTTCTAAATGTGGTTTGAAATGCTTATACTGTACACCCCCCACATCTCACCCCCCCAAAAAAGACAACCAATCAACCAAACAAAACAAAAACCCTCCCCAAAACAAACCCTCAACAAAACTTATTTCCTATGTGTGGTACTATTATCCCTCTGCGAGCAATGAAATGTAAAGGAATGGGATCATACAGAGCATCAGGGTACTTGTACTTGACGTCTGACTTAGGAACTTTATCTTAAACTATCAGTGTGGCATCTGAGACTTGGCTTGAAAGCTATTCAACTTCTAATTTCCTGTACTAGGAAATTAGATATGTTACCTGTATGTGGCCATTCAAATACTTTAATGAGTTTACCAAGATGTTCTTTACCACCTGAAGACATTCTCAATTTATCTTGAATTGAAGCTCATAATCTTGTAGGAATATATGCCTCCTGTATGATTTATAACACTATCCAAGTTCTAGTACATTTGTCGGAAGAATGCTTCACCTTCCTCTCGTTTTCCATCATATCAGGTAGATGCAGAGTCAAAAGGAATCCTCTTACTTAGAGCTTTTAAGTTAGGTAACATTTTTCCTGCAAAGTAAAGAAGTGCATGTGCACATTTCAGTGTGCTTTTGAAAATTCTAAGTTCAACTACAGGCAAGCTAAATATAAAATACCAAATGTAGTTTGTGCCCTCTAGAGTTTTGATTTTGATATTCTCTTTGTTTGCTCGTGTTCTTTTGTATGTTCTTTGGCTGCAGAGCTCACGTCACTGGATGTTAATTATATGGTCAATATTACTAAAAAGTAAACATTTTCATGTAATTCAGCTAACTCTGTGGGACTATGTCAATTTACAGGGCCCTTTTCTCTTGTGGGTTTCTTTTGTGAGCTCTCGAGACAATGTGTTTGTGTTCACCACAGACAATAAGCTGATGGTTGTTTAACACTGCATTTACTTTATCAGATTCATGCTGCCAAAATCTACCCAGGAATAAAAGCCTGAAGTAAAGCTTATCTCTTTTAGCAGGTATCACTCTAGACCTTTCTGAAACACAATGGCTAATGTTTAGGAACTAAATTATATATGAAACAATTGGAAATGAGCTTGAAGGAGTGACTACCCACAAAGGTAATCATAATTCCTTACAGTTGCTTAGGAATAAACCTCATAAATTCTTTTTATAGATTCTTAATCTTGTATTTGCTCAGAAAATCACCACATTCAGATTGATGCACTTTTCTTCTTAAATTTTACATTACCTTGTCGTCAAAATAATGTGGGCAAATTACAGAAAACATTTAGTTGTATCTGAGACCACAATTTAATAATTGTCATATTAAATATCCAGTTTTGGTTGTCAGATGATATTTGGATCAAGCTACTTTTCTCATAATGGCACTCCCCAATCTACTCTTTTTGTGCATCTTTAATGCTCAAAATATCCTCACGTGATAATATCAAAGTACAGCCCTTTTTGAATTAGAAGGTCATTAGCTTCTATTTAAGGCCAAATTTATAGTTTTAAGTGGAACCTTGTTAAATTATAAGAAAAGAAAAAATGGGCTACTGCAGGAAGCAATAATGCAAACCCGTCCCCCCTCCTGCAAAAAACGCGACATGTCAGATATCTAATATGGCGATCTAATAGATCATTAAATTGTTGCCCCAATTATTCCTCTATGGCTTTAATAAGCACAGAAAAATTATTAACCTCCACTGATTTTTCAAGAAATGCACATAGTTCTAATTAAACAAATATTTCATTTTCCAAATTCTTATCAAGAGAAGACACAGCTCACAACAATTGGGTTTAATTAGCTCAAAAGTCATTTCTACGCTGAGCAATAGTAACTCTTAGATAATTCCTCCTTCTTATTCCTTTCTTAGTACAATGTTTTCAAAACCAAAAAAAGAAACAAAGATGGATTAAAAAGACACCGCCACCCCGTGCAAATCATGTTGAGCTAGAGAAGATTGTTTTTGTCCAGCTTCTTTAAAGAAGAAGTTTCCCACATATCTTAATGTTGTTTAAAGCTGGTCTATTTCAGAACTCCTTAGAAGTCAGGGAAACTTCTTGTTTTCCCATATTATTTTCTTAAAAATTTATATCCTCTGAAGTAGCCCTTGAAACCTTATACTGCAGGTATAAGAGAAATTTTTGACACCTAGATGTTTACAATAATTTAGCTTTGAGAGGGAGAGAATTTGGCTTCTTTTCATATTTCTTTTGTTCCAAGCTGTTCTTTATCTCTCTTTTTTCTTCTTTTTATTGAGGTCTCAGTTTTCAAAAGCAAGTTTTTGGATTGTTGTAATATGGCAGGTTCTCCACACAAGGCCAAAGCACTTGAGAGCTAACCGGAGTAAACAACCTTTCACTAGAACGATGATTGGACATCAAGACCGAAACAAATCTTTGCTAATATCTGGTAGTCCATAAATCACAGTCAGCACAGAAAATTAGTATTGCAGTTATTTGCTAATATAATAATATAGAGGATTAAAAAAGGTCACATTTTTATCACATACTTATGCTTACTGTATTGCTGAGAGCTGTTTTAGTCTATGTAAGTCTGATTTGGCTGATTTAAATACATGTTATGGTAAGACAGCCCGTTGCAACGGTGCTCTTTCTAGAACTTAGCAAAGCCATTTAGCAAATCTGATATGTGTACTAATGAGAAATTAGGGAAAAAACGAAACAAGGAATTATCAGAAATGATTACCTAGGACATGGCAGCTTCCATCAAAAGCAAGGCTAACACATAAATCTTCTTTCCAAAATTTTTAAGGTTTACAAGATACAACTATGTGTTCCCAGAAACCATAATGTGTTACGGTAACCCATGAGGTAAAGCATTTGCTTTTAATGGTATGTGATAAAGACTTAGCCTGGGGTTAAGGTGGTCCCCTAGATCCAGCAGGGCTGCGAACTCAAGTTAGCCAAGTGCCACTTGCGTGGCATTTCCTACAAAACCGAGGAGCCTTACCTACCTACCAGCCTTGCTGGGATGTCTAACCTCAGAAAGGCCTTTGATACCAGGGAGCTTGTTTGGACCATAGTGGCCCTGCTGAAGTGTTTTAGCTTGGCAGAAATACAGGCATGGAAAATCTAGGTTTAAAATACTTCTCGACAGAAGTGAACTGCATTGTAGATACATTGATCGCCATCTTAGTACCCAAAAAGGTTTCAGTGATCTTGCTTGTTGGTTAGGAGGAAAAATAAATACACGGTATTTTGTTACACTGTATTGTTCTTGGTTAACAATACGACAATGTTAAATTTCAATAATATAATATAATATAATATAATAATATAATAATGGGAGAATACTTGCTTAGATAGGTTTCACCAACTGATTTCAGTAGCTAATAAGAATAAAATTTTAATGTACTGGTTAATGTGGCAAAGAACTTCTTAGTAACTAAATAGGGGAAGTAGATAAAATTAAAGTTTTTGTGTTGTGGAGAATCTCCTACATGTGATGTTTCTGAACACCAGCCCTCGCACGTCTGCTAGCTTGATTAGCAAAGTGTCATTATTAAATGAATAAGAAAAAACAAATTTAAAAGGCTTTAAGAATGTTTTATTCTGATTTTTGCGAAGTAAATCTGATTGGTAAAGATTTTGGTATGAAACTAGGAATACCTATGAAGGTTTAATTTGACCCTGTATTAATTTCAGTCTGTTCTCAGCTCTTTGGTCTGTTTATGTGAATAGTCCTGCCCTACTTTTGTTTCTCTTCTCTGGACTAAATGTGTAAATTTGCTTTTTGTTTAGTAAAATTATACCATTCCATAAAAATTCTGATTTACAATTTATGCAGGAGACTGTTTTTGTTGGATGATATCTTTGCCTAACTATATCTGACAAATTCTTTCCTCCCCAGAGAAGAGTCATGGTAAATAGTGATGTTCAGCACGTGCTGTGCAGCCAGAGCCCTGGCTATCTCAGAGAAGAGAGTGTGCAAGAGGAAAAACGTTAAAAACTGGGTGACACCATACTTGGAGCTTCCTCAGAGTAAGTCAGAAACACTGATGCAACAAAGGTTCAAGTGAAATTTGAGCAGAATTTCATTACTCCTCAGCTTAGATCTTATCTGTTACAAATATTTTGTAACTTTCTTTGACAATTCAATAACCTTAAAAAAACCCCCAAACCTTAGAGCTTTCAGTCAGCAAAATCTCCCTTCGATCTTTGATTATTTATATTTGAAGAAAGCTCTCTGAATCTTGAAAATTGCCTTATGATAGCTGTCTGAAAAAATACATGAGTAGGAGGCACAGAAGTGCAATATCTTACATACCTAATGTGCTGCCAAATATATATTATCAAGAACAACCCTTTAGCCATTTACAAGGGAAGGAAATGCTTCAAACACAGGTTGATGGCAGGCAGGTTGTGTACAATACTAGTCAGAATACAAAATTGCAGCAGTTATAATGGTATTACTTACTAGCATGTGAGCACAGTAACTTTCTTTAATAAGCTGGAGAATGAATTATATTCCTTTTCTATCTCCCTTCACCACCCCCAGCTCCAGGCGGTGACAAGGTGTGTGAATACCAAAAACTGCTTTCTTGAAAGCAATTCATGTTCAAAATTCCTTCTGTGTAGTAGAATCTGACAGGAGAATGTGGATTTGATAGGCTATATTTATTATAAGATGAAGTTGGGTTTGTTTTTCCCATTTTTTTTTTCTTTTTCTTTTTTTTCCCCAGATTAGCAGTTGTACCTGTGCCAGTGCAGCTATCAGGCAGGGCTGCATAATCGGGAAGATTGATTAGCCATATGACAGAGCAGCACATCTATTCAATTCCTTTCTCTTGATTCCAGCTGAAGTGAGCAAGAAAAGGGCTTTAATTCCAGCAATAATCTAGTTTTAATTGAGAATGGTTAACTTATCAGAAAGTTTCTTTTTATCCTTTTTTATGTTCTTCCTCGTGCTGTATTCTACTTATTCTCACTCATAAAGGTTTATAAGGGGCTTTGATGTCTGCCTGGCTCTACCATGCACCACCAGCAGTTGCTTAGCAGGAGAGGGTAGTGTCATCTGATAGGTCATGATGTTTGTTTATATTGAAAACCCAACAGCTGCATTCAGATAGATAAAAAGGGAAGGGAAGAGAAAGAGAGTTTTAGCTAAGAATCAATATGGAAAATGCAGAAAAAATTTCTTATTACTACTGTTGCGTCCCTAATAGTTCCCTTGCTTCAACCTTTCCCTAAATCCTGAGAGGCTCTGTTGTGAAGTGTTAGCAATGATACATAGCTCTTACTTTATTGTCTTTATAAGATCCTTGAATATTGCACTTCTCTGTTTACCCAAGGCTTTTCGGAGAGCTTATTCAAGCGCTTGGTATAGGATGGAGCTATTTTTCTCCACTAGTGGTTGATTTTCTGAAATGTAGTATGGAGGTAACCAGGAGTTTGCTTTTCTAGCAGTAAGTTATCTTTCCTGCTGGTCACCTATGGTTCTAAGGTGTCAGAATCTATGAAAAAGACATAAAAATTACACTATTGTCACAATTAACCCTCAGTTACCTGTGAGCAGATTGTCTGACATGTGAGTTAGGTGTAGCATGGATGCAGGAGTGCTTGAGTACATGCTGGCAGATTTTATGAGCTCAGGAGCCACACCAAAGGCATCTGCAGTAGCTCCAGTATTACATCAGTCCGTACAGAATATATGACGTTTACTTTGCTCTCACAGGACCCAAACAGAGTAAGACATAGTGACCAGGGTATGCCTGTCAAAAGGCAGAAAATGTGGCCATCCAAGTATTGTATGCAGGAGTCCTACCTGAGCCTCACTACCCAGATTTGAAAGAGTTGTTGGTATTAATAAGTATTAACACTATTTGCTTATTTTTGTGGACCTTATCATGAATTGCAAGCTCACAGTATGCTAGGGGTCTGTAAAGACAGCATACTAGGAAATACTAAAAAGAACATGTGATTCAATAAATTTTCATGCCATTCAAGGACAAGAGCTGGCAAGTAGCTATGAACAGACAGGTGGAGAACAACAAGAAGTCAATGAGACAGAATTTGTGAGAAATAGGGGTGATGGTCTTAGCAGCAGCCTCATCACCGTCAGTGTTTTAACACTCACCGGAAAAGAGAGTTATAATTTAAAGGAGCTTGATGTTTTCTGGAGTATGCAGGAGAAACATTGAGGAGGAAAGTGAAGAGAAGATTTAAACAATCTCACTTGGGCATTGAAATCTGTTATCAAGAGTAGATTGTAGACAATAATCAATATCTCAGGAGAAAATAAGCAGTAAAGAGCTTTGAATGTAAGAGCAGGTAAAACGATATTGGTTTCACCAGTAAAAACTGAATTGAAAAACAAAACTGAAATTCCAAATGGCAATAGAGCATATTCAATCAACTTAAAAGCAAAAAGAAATTAGATGGTAATTGAAATGGCACAGGAATTATCTGGTTGATACAGTCTATTTGGATTTCCAAAAAGCTTTACACAAAGTCTCTGATCAAAGACTTTAGAGAAACTAAGCAGCCGCAGTGTAAGAAAGAAAGTCCCTGAATAGATAAATAAGAAACAAAGTGTAGGAGGAAGTAGCCAGCTCTTTTGGGAGAGAGAGACTATCCGAGTTCTGCAGAGCTTTGCACTGGAAAATTTTTAATTTTTTCATAAATCACCTGCAAAAGGAGATGAGAAGTGAGGAAACAATGTTTTGTGATGGTACAAAGTTAGTCAGAACAGTCAAGACAAGGGCAGAGTATGAAACGCTATAGGAAGACCTTATGAAACAATGTGACTGGTAGTAAAGTGTCCGATAATTCAACATAGTTAAATATAAAGCAGTGTGAATGGTGAAAAAGACACCTAATTTCACATATAGAAAGATAGTTGCTATCATTCAGTAGCAATATTTTTGGGATTATTGTAGATAGCTCCATGAAAACTGCAGCAATAGTGAATACCAAGGAGAAAAAACAATCTAGTGCTAGGAATTATTAGGAGAGGAATAGAGAACAAACCAGCATCACTTAGAATTATAGAAATCTGTGGTTGGCCTACCACTTGAATAGACATTAACTTTTAGTCTCCTGTCTCAAAAAAAGGTATAGAAAAATCTGGAAGACTTTAAAAAGTGGCAACAGAAATGACTAAATGTTCTTTTTCACGCAATGGCTGAGTAGTCTATGACTCTCCAATCTGAAAAAGAAACAAATGCAGTGGGATATATAGTTGTTTATAAACCTTTGAGAGCTTCTGAAGAAGTTGTATATGATTTGACTGTTCCTGTCCATTCAAAGTGCTATCTAACCCATTTTAGTCCTGACAGGACGCAATAGGAGGTGGTTAGGGAATACTGTAAAAATAAGACAAACATATTGTGATTATTCTTAGGCTAGCTCTTGCTGTCTCCAGGGATCTGTGGCTGCACATCTGGAGGCAGAGCTGACATCTGTGCAGTTCAAAACTGTAGGAGAAAAGCAAGGATAGAGGGAAGTGAGGAAGAAAAAGTGTTTTAAAAAATTTATTTATTGGGAAAGCTGAAAAGTTTAATATGAAAAGGAAATTAATTTGAAGAGATAGCAGAGGCGGAATAAATTCTGAAGGCGAAAATCTGACAAGAAGAGAAGAATGGCACTACAAGTCAGAAAGCGTTGGGAAGGACATGGCAGGCGGCATGGGCAGATGGATAGGACTGTCATTAACAAGGTTTGGACTATGGCTGGGGATCCTGCTATGTAAGTGGAAGGTATTATCCTGTGTTAATAAAGACAACTAAGTGAAAATAGAAAAATGTCTGTTATTGTCTGAGAAAGGCCTCTTTACTACACAAATATATTTGTATGCCTAGGTACGCAAGAAATATATATATTGATTAAATTTTCACTTGGAAGAAAACTTGCTATAAAGATGGTTGGTTAAATATGTTGCTTTAATGATGTCCTCTCACCTCCCATTTCTCCTTTAGACAGAAGTATTCTGATAAGTTTTACTGAAAGGAGGCTTTGTCTTCAAATCTTGTGGTTGATCACAGCCAAGTACCAAGTGCAGTGAGGACCAGAAGCCCCCTCAGTTGAGATGTAATATTGTCAATAAGGTCATTCTTCATGGACTGGTCAAGATGAAAGGCTGGTGAATACAAATCTCAGGCCTCACACGCAGTACAGAGATTTGTGTACATCAGGAAGCTTGCAAAGAGAGTTGGTATCTCAGAGGCTGAAAGCACGAGGCAGGAAATATTTTCTGAGAAAGTGTTGACTTTAGACATTGCATGGGGTAAAAAATGAAAAAAAAAATGACCAGCTAAATACCAGCACAAGAAGATGCACTTTCTCACTTGAATTACACTCAAGAATAAGATGAGAAAATCATTATGTTTGAATAGATTCCATATGATTTTTATTCTGTTTTGGAAATGTGCATAATTTAGTAAATTAACATTAAGTCTGCAGCTTATATAATTTGGTTCAGAGTGATTAGTCCTTTTTATTTTGTAGACCTGGGAAATGCTCACTGTACGGCTTGAACTTGAAGGAGGAAAAGGTCTTATATGACTTCGACTGAATTCGGTAATATCCTTCAGAGCCTTCAAATTGTTTGGTTCTTTCAGGGCATGGAGAATGCAAGCTTAATCGAGATATTAAAAAAATCCATGAGAAATGCAGCAAATTGATTAGGAAGGTTGTTTAGGTTTCGGCCTCAAAGATCTTTAAGTACATTAGGGTCTCTGTCAAGGATGAGTAGTATCTGTGGGGAAGTGGGTGGTCTGCGCAACCTCTCTAAGACTCTTTCAATTTATTTGTCTGTGCTGCTCTCATGCAATGCTGGACAATTTGCTTCTTGTTTGTCACCTTTCATTACAGTCTAGAGTCTCCCTGGTCTTTTGTCAAATTGTGTATATACCAGGTGTTTCACATGGTAAATATGCATTGAAATAGTTAAACTTTGTTTATGTTTTTATCTGCAGTGTATTCCAGACTTCTTATTAGCAGTTACTTTTTGATTTGTTTTTTTTTTATTTTTTTTTTTTAAAAAAGTGAAGAGGTTCAGTCTAATTATGTGAAGTCTTTCAGGGCTGTTTCCACTGAGCTTTTCAGTTTTATAAATGAAACTCCTTATGATTTTTCTTTATCAAAATTTGTTGATTTGTTGAAGGATTAATTCAGAAGCCCTGAGAGACAAGTATGGGGTTACAAAACATTCCTGGTTAGATCTCTTATGCTTCAAGCACAATTAATTTCCATTTCTAGGTGATTTAGCCTTGCATCACATTCTTCAAAGGAATCTTATTTGGTTTTCCGTTTGGACATCCAGATAATATTTCATCTTTATACCAGTACTGGCCACCCTAAATGTAAAATAAGGAAAGCCCTACTGATATATGAACCATGATATTTCAGGGAAATAAGATTTTTTTTTTTTTTAAAAATGTCTAATTTAAGACTTTTGATCTTTGAATATTTTTTAGATATGATGCATAAAAGCAGATAATA
The DNA here is from genome assembly GCA_013397275.1 of Burhinus bistriatus. Lineage (NCBI taxonomy): Eukaryota > Metazoa > Chordata > Aves > Charadriiformes > Burhinidae > Burhinus > Burhinus bistriatus. The sequence continues at coordinate 75,365 of VYXH01001359.1, read as the reverse complement.
AAATAATCCCTGACAGGCAAAGTTTAATTTTAATAACAGTACTCCAGAAGTGGAATCTTTAAAAAATGAGAATAAACATAGAAATTTGTCCCTGACAATATTTTTCTATCTTCTTCTTCGTAGGTGCTCCAGGATAACTCAACGCTGATACATGTACTTAAAGAATGATAGCAAACTTTTACTTCTAGAGTGATATTTTTATCTCTTGGCTTTTCAGTGTGGTTCAAAAAAGTAAGGTCCTTATAAACTCTACTTTAAGATTTATTGGTTGCATTTTGTCAACGTGAAAGCAATATAAGAGCTTGTTCCTGAAAAATTGATTGTGTCAAGGATTTCCTGACACTGGGCACATAGAAATAAGAGACTTCCTATTCCATAGCTGTCATCCTTCTCCCTTCAAATTCAGTCATCGGTTCTTGTTTTTCCAACAACACATGAGAATACAGGGGAAAGATGTAGTGAATTATGTTCAGGTGGTCATTGTGTTAGAACCTGAACACACACGTTGTGGAAGAAATGAAGCCCTGAAAGCATTAAGTTTTCTCTCCATTATGTTAGGTCTAAGCTAAAGCTCTGAAGTTGTTGCAGTAAATAATCTTTATTCCTTCTATCCTTCAAGTACTGAAATTTTATTTGGAAATGTGATGTACAAATCTTTATTAGCTTAATTTATAGCTGTCATTATGTAATAGTCTAAAAGTTATAATAAAAATGTTTATTTCCAGTGTACAGATTGTCTTATCTGAATTTTTATTTGCAAAGAGTATAGTAAGAAACCCCCACAATAGCATGGATCCACTTGCTACTTCATACATGATTCTCTACAGACTCTCTCCAAAAAATAATGTCACCTGTTGTATTTACTTTTAAAAATGTTTATTCTCTAAAATTAACCTTGTCTAAAACAACATTGGTGGTAGACAGAATGAAATTTACTCAAACCCTTAAGTTTGGCTTCAGTAAGAAATAAATTAAGAGTAAATAACATGGGCAAACAAAACTACTAACAGAGAAATGACAGCACTCTGCCACCATATCCTAAAGAATTTAAATATGCTGTGAAGCAGTAGCTCCTATATGTAGCTGGAAAACTGCCATATATAAAACTTGCTGTAATAAAATTCTAATTTTGCTGTAGTGTTCAAGTTTTCCATTAGAAAAGCTTAAATAATTTGCTTGAGGAGAATTGAATGTATTTTTAGCAATGTTGTGTTTTTCTAAGACCGCATAGTCTTTATCATGACTATAGCTTAATGTGATGTTTGAATTCACCTAATTTCTTTGGACTTTGTTGCTGAACTTGTGATAGCACACTTCAAACTCTTCAGTTAACTGACATTACTGTCATAGAAAATGTAGTGTATTCATGAAGTTGAAACTTTTAAAAGTAACAGAGGTGGGATTTTCAAATTACAGCTTTCAAATGCTTGACATCTGCATAGAGAATGCAAATTTGTTTTGGGCAAAGCAGCAGCAAACTGGTCTGACTTAGTTCAACAAGTCACATTTCCAGAACATGAAAGTATTATGGCATTTCTGAACCTCTTCTGTTAACATTAGAGGCCTTACTTCAAGATTCCTGTGCGTGACTAGTACTTTTTCCATGACCGATAACAAAGACAAGCTACTAACAATTTCATTCCTCAGAGAAGGACAGTAGTTTGTCAGAGAATGACAAAGTTGCTCCCTTTTAAAAACTACTTAATCAAACTAATAATAAATATGTTTTCGATTTCTTTCATTCTCGAGAGATGTTCCTAGTCTGGCTACCTGTCCTAGGACCGCAGGTCATAGCACTTCTTCAGGTGTGGGAGAGATGGGGGAGGGAGGAGGAGTACTGCTTTGCTTCCTATATCTTTGATCACTTCCCTGTGATCACTTCTATTTGCTACTTAACAGATTTACCTTCCCCATCTCATTGCATAAGAGGGCTAGGTCTGGTCTAAGAAGCGTCCCTCATTGTAAGAGAAGCCACATACTAAATTAAATGGCATTGCACTGCAGGTAAATCTTCTCTTTTCCCTTCTCCTTTCCTTGCTGCCCCCAGATTGGGTTATTTCTTTAGTTTTTCTCTGTGGATTGGGAATCTAATGCCATGAATTGTCCAGAAAAATATATTCCTTAGCAAGAAGAGCCCATGTTGACAGGAGGGAGGTGAATTTCAAGGAAATGCCACAAACTTAGCAAGACTGAAATAAAGGCAATATAAAAGGGAGAAATTGAATGTCAGTATTCATTTCCATTTCTGCCTCAAAGCACCTAAATGCAACTTGGGCAAGGAAACTTTTTTCCTTTATCATAACTGTCTCCTCTTCCATTACTCTGTCTTTTTGGATTTTTTTCCCTTCATTAGTATAAATAAATTGCTAATCCAGTCAGCAGCAACAATCCAGTGTTGTTACATCAGTCATCAAATGCAGGAAAATTGGTTCCCTTAATTATGTGGCATAACCACCTGAAAAACAATCTGAAAGAAATTTTGTTGTTATCCATTTCCATAGCTAAGCAATATATTTCCTTCAGAGAGCAGAGCCAAAATCAGAAGCTCCCTGCACATGCTTACTTTCTTAATGTTTGTTTTCCACGATACTCTTTCCATCATTCCCCACTGGCCTCCAGCTTGCTTGTAAGTTTGTGTGCACCTGCATGAAATGGATATTTTCCTCTCATATTCTCCACAGTGGTTATTTTTAGAATTAATTAAACCCTCTGAGATCAGGCATTGTTGTGGTTTTGCAGAGAGATTCCATGCACAAGTGCTATTCAGGGAAAACTTGCAGGAAGCAAGTACAAAGGGCTTTCAAATCACTATTAACGTGCCTATGAAATGCATGTATTTCTGTATTTCTGGTGATACGGTTATTTACCCTACAATGCCCTGTGATCCATGGGCCGTTTGCTGCTGCTGACATAACAAAGATGGGAAAAGTTTGTGAGCTGGATACTTGTGATTAGGCAGTGATTGGGTCACAACAACCCCATGCAGCATTACAGGCTTGGGGAAGAGTGGCTGGAAAGATTCCCAGCAGCAAAAGACCTGGGGGTGTTGGTTGACAGTCAGCTGAATATGAGCCANTTGAGTCACCATCCCTGGAGGTATTTGAGAGTTGTCTAGATGTAGTGCTCAGGAACATGATTTAGTGGTGGACTTGGCAGTGTTAGGTTAATGGTTGGACTTGATGATCTTAAAGGTCTTTTCCAACCTAAATGATTCTATGATAGTGAGAGAAAGGTGGTCTGTATTTGGATTGTTGGCCCCTTCAGCACTTAATGATAGAGCAAGACTCATGTAAAGATAAAAACACATGCATATCTTCTGAGGTTTTGTTTACATCTATTTAAAATGTTAGTTACACTCAGAAATGCCTACAATTAGCATTATAATTCTGGATCATTATATCCGTTACATATCAACACCAACTGCAGCTGCTAAGCTGTGTTCAGTTTTCACTTACTGTCATTTTAAACTTTTGATGGTATTGAAGACACCTCCAGTCCTTATTCATACAAGCACTGCAAGTAAAGGTATTAGAACCATGTGCTGCATGGTATTTGTTCACTATAAACAGTTTCTTAGTGAAACTGTTATCCAATAACAATATATCTCACTATACTTTATCATTCATTTTGGGCTGAAATCTCCATTGATCTCAAAAGGGATACAATTTCTTTTAATCTATGAATGTTCAGAGTAGCGTAAATTACTAAGATTTTTAAGCTGGAACTCAAGTCGACTTATTGCTGCAGTGTCTCTAATAAATGCCTCTGCTAAAAGAAAATTCTGTAGAGATAAGCAAGAGGAAATGCTGCCCTGTCTTCTGGCTTTTTTCTGCAATCAGTACTCACAATATTCAGTGAAATTATAGGAATTCAGTTATAAATAGTTCTTAGCTAACAGCGTATTTTTAACAACACTAGGGACTGCTGAGATGTAAATAGTTCTTCCCTTCAGATTTGTGGAACTTTTTTTACTATTCAAGAACAAACTAAATTTCTTCTCTCAGAGTAATAAGCATTTGGTTGCCTTTCAGCTAACATGATTTGCCATCTGCTTCTTCTCCACTTCTTGTATTTCTTTTCAGTTGTCCTTTTAAACCTTTTTAGAATCAAGGGATACAAAACCTCAAAAATTTTCATAAAATGAAATCAATGGTTTTACTCCCTGGTTAGTAGAAATTGGTACATAAATCTCTGGGGTGAAATCCAGCATTCACCATAAAATTAAAAATGTTTTACATTATAATGTACAATGCGAACAGGAGCCATTACATTTTACTTTTTTGGCACTACAAAGAAAATAAGAAGAAAATTTCGCTTTAAGAAACAGGAAAAATTCCTTCAGTTTTACCAGTATCAGAGTTACATTGCTTCTTCAGTATTGGAGGATACTCTGAATCAATTCAAATCAGTCTGAAAAAAATACCTCAGCCACTCATTTTATTCTGTTTTTAGTGCATCCTGTAATTCCATCACTTCCTACTGACAAGTGGGGCTATCCAAGCACTCAGTCAGGCAAAAATGTAATTTGTTACTCAGTCCCTGAAAATTACGGGAGTGTAACCAACTCATTTATGTCTAGGGGAAAGACTCCACCACTAGCTAAGCAAATAAATACAAGATACGCGTTTGATGAAATTAGTTGATACAGAAATTTGGGCCTGTTAATTTGTACTAAAAGCATGACATAGGTAAGTGGGGGGAAATCAGCTGGTTTGCTTGTAAATTTTCTTGTGCAGAATTACTTCAGTAGCAGGAAGGGAAAGCTCAAGAGTGGAGAAGAAAGATTAGATTGAAAGTAAAATTTTGGCAAAACTAATACAAAGCAAATGTGGGGCTGGTGGCCTCAAAGATCAGCCTGTAGTCATAGGACAAGCAGAGGATTTAAATAAGAGCGGCCACTATGCATTTTCCATCTGATACTTCAGCTGGTAGTTGAACTACTAGCTGCTGATTAAATATTGCTCTTGCCAACACCTTCACTCCATCCTTGCTTTTACTACGTATTTATGTGACAGTCTGACTTTTTGTTACTGAAAATAGTTCACATGTTGAAGGCAAAATGACTTAGCATGATACATTTATCTTTTTTGATGTTTTGAGCCCCTGTAAATGAAAGTTCCTGCTCAAATCCACTCTGATGTTGCTGAAGCAGAGTAAAATAATGAGGCAAAAATACCTGTTCATAAGCAGTTCTTTATTCATAGTGTCTCTGGGATCCTACTGATCCTAACATTCAAAGTAAATATTAGAATGAAAACTTAAAGCTTTATGTTCATGAGTTTACCTTTCTTCAGATCTGAGGTCCGTCATCATGCTGACACAGGCATTAGTGATGGTCCAAATGACAGAGGTTTTTAATCCCCATCTATTAGCTGCTAAGTATATTGCAGGGCTACAAAGGAAAGGAAAGGATAGATGAATTATAATTTGGTGTAAAATATTTTTTTGTATATAAGAAAAATATTTCCCAGTAGACAGGACATTGGAGTTGTTGCTGCATGTCCTTTTGGGGATTTTTTAAGAAGAAAGGTTTCCCTAGACACTTCAGTATTTAACCTCAAAATTAAGTACATACTTATCAAAAAGGAAACATATTTAAGAGGAAACATATGGATATCAAGTAACTTAATTAATACATAAATGTCAGAAACAGTAAAATAAAGAACAAGAACTAAGAGTTTTATGCAAAATGAATACCATGCCACAATCAGTGTTATGGACATGGGCCTTAAACCATGGTTTAGAAACAGAAAAGAGAAGAAGAGAAAATGAAGCAATATCTCTGTGTGGGTAGTTCTATTTTAACACCTATTTTGGATCAAGAGTGTAATCATGAAATGGTTTTGTTGATCATCAGTGGTTAACATGCCATGGGTACTGCATTAACAAGGAAAATTATTTATTTAGATGAAATCACTCCAGAAAATAGACTTCAACAACGTCTAAGGCATCCTAGCTACTAATGAGATTTCAGATTATGAGATCAGATTAGATCTAGTCCAAAGCAAAATTTCCAAAGTGTGTATAGTATAAATGCTAAATCCCAAAATCAGATGTTTTGCTCTTTAGATCTGCTCCTGTTGCACTGCATTACTTGCTAAGGTAGACGTAATTTGTATTGAGTCTGAAACAGATGAGGCACAAGTTTGTTGAATCCCTTTCAATGAAGGAGATGACAGAAAAGGGAAAATGTGCTACAGTGGTTTGCTCTTAGGATTGCTGCCTAGGAAGAAAAAAGATATATGAACTACTTCAGCAACTTCTGGAAATGTCCAAGAACAAGATTAGTCATAATGGATGTGTCCTGGAAGTTATCAGATTATCAGCTATATACTAGAAAACAAAACAACCCCCCAAAATCTTAGGCAATACATCTAGATAGAGACATCTTTGTATTTCAGATGGTGGGGGAATGTAATTAAGGAGCAGCTACATAGCAGAATGTAGTTGATTGAGAATATGAAAGACGGAATGTAATTTGTGTGAAAGTGATCGTGAAATTTAGGCATTCATTATTCTCAGGAAAGGTGTTTGTGATTAGAGCAGAATACAGGTTATAGGTTTTGGAAAAACAGAATTCAATACAACCAAGGAATTAGTAGGAAAAATCTCACCAGAAAATAGTGAAAATACCATATTTCAGATGAGATGAAATTTACTGGGAGTATGCATAACTGCTAAATTTTTCTGCAAATTATGATGGATGCTGAAAACCCATGGTAGCTGCATCAAGATCACTTTAGTGAAGGGCAGAAAGAGATAATGCAGAATAGTAATGCTTTTTCTAGGGTGAACTGTGAAAGGATTACATAAGTGTGTAGAGATAAAATTAAAAAACCAGCTAAGATCCAAAATAAATTTTAAGTAAAAAGGACATTAAATAATAATAAAAAAGTTTGTAAATATATTAAAAGGAAAACTATATTGGCACTTTTTTATAACCTCCCAAACGTTTTACATTTACCTAAATTATGAGGAATTCTCCAAAGTTTAACTGCTAACATTTACCAAAAAAAATTTTGAGTAAGATTTTTCAACTACATTATCTGTGCATTCAGAGTGGTTTTATTTACAACATACTCTCTTTCCTTAAATCTCACTGGGACTCTAACAAAATTCAAATTACATTAGAGCTGATGCATTCCTTTTATAATAGATTAAATGACATTTTCAAAGAAAGAAATTAAATTGGTTTGATATTGTGTGCTATGGACAAATCCATGTTCTAATCCCCAAATTGCTTACATATTGATTGTTTAGTAATTTGTTCAGATATCTCTCTGGGTATTAAAGTTAGGACAGCTTGTCCTCCTTTTAGCCACATTTTGAAGACAAATAGTATCTATGCCCTTTTTCAGTCCTCTAGGCTCTCATTCATTCCTCATTATTTCTCATACATAATCATTAATAATTCAGAAATTGTATCAAAGTAAATATCACCAGATCCTCTGACCTGAATATATTTAATCTGTCCATATATCCCTTGATCTGTTTTTTTCCTTAGTCTGATTTTTTAAAAATTTTTTAAAGATTTTAGCAATAACTATTCTTCTGGTGACAGCAACTAAAAAGGTCCTGAATACACTTAGCTTTTTTTGGTGTCTAGATTTCTTTGATTCCTTTCTCCATCTAGTGCACCTGTGTTTTCCTTTGCCTCTCTTACTTGCTTCTGTTGTTTCCTAGTGTTTTTCCTTGATTTTCTATACGTTCTGCTAGTTACACCATGGTCTTTTTGATTAAATTTATGTGACTGTACTGTAGTCTTAGGCTTAGTCTGAACCCTTCTTCCTTTATCTTTTTATAATCCTTTTTAGATTTTGGAGCTGTTAATGTGCTCGTTGTACAGCCTGATTTCTTTCTTACTACATCTCTTTATCACCTGTTGTCAATGATATCATCCCTCTTCAGGATTGTATTCTGGGCTTAAAAACTTCCAACTTTTCTTTGCATGGAATATTAGTTGAAGGCTTTTTTGGCAGTTTGTTTTTTCTCACAATGAAACGGCTTTTCTGCTCTCAGTGGATTTTAGGGCAGGCATACACTTCTGAATATGACTTCTTCCTTTCTCTTTTCCCCCAGTTGTGTATCCTGAGCCACTCTTTGGACTGGATTACTGAACCAGTGTCCTCACCCCTTTCTTCACCAGAAGGTTCACCTATAGCAGTCACTATTCGCTAGTCAAGAAAACAGTAATCCTTTCCTCTATGTCTACAGATACACTTTTACTGTCTTTATCTACAGATATGCTTTTACTTGTGTTTATCCACCTTTGAGTCCTTACCTTCATGCAGTAAGGCTGACAGGAACCCTGCTCATGCATCATACTCCTTCACCTTCATTCCCTAAAAATCAGTTTGAAACTTGAAAATTCTGCATTCTACATTCTAAAAATTCATGTAAGATGATTTAGAAGACTTAATTTCTAAGTGAGCTTGCACAGCCTGAGCAGAATATGGTGTATTTCAGGGCTGTGCAACCACAACACCAAGATGTCAGATCACAGTAGTAGATAGGTGGCTCTCTCCCATTTGAAGAAGACTTTCCACTTATGTCCTTAAGCGTGATCTTCTCTGGACCAATGCCTGTGAACCTTGTACAGTGTCTGAATATATATTGGGTCATATATACCCATCTGGTACTTATCTATTTTTCATTCTTCCTTTTTCATGTTAAACTTCTTTGTTGTAGTTCTTTTTTTAATGAGCTAGTAGCTGAGACCTGCTTTTCCTTTCACTGTTGACCTAACTACACATTGTAGCTAGGCTAGAAGTGGGAAGGGGAATTTCAAACAGTACAGTGAATTCTGGAATTAGAGTAATTTCTGTATTTTTAGGAAAACCTGAAAGAAGCTTTATGAAGGAGATTCTAAACTATGCAGTGTAGAATTTTGCTTTCTAGGAAGACGTGTGCCTTATAAATTAATGATCTGTTGCTCTCAAAGATGAAATTTCAGAGATTTTGCTGTCAAAAGCTGATGTCAACATTCATCCAATGCAGTAAATTCATCCTAATCTGGACCTGGGATGTTGCCTAGCTGCTTTCACGCAAATGTAAATAGTTGAAGTGCTTAACAAGAACAGCATTGTAAGTTTATGGAGACTATAAGCTATATGATGACTTTTGCCCTATGTATGCTCATGGCGGAATACAATGAAGAAGTATGACAGTTTGTCTTCCATGAGTAACACAGAGCAGTAGCAATAGATACATCCAATTTCTGTTATTTTTCCCAGGAAACTGAATGCGGCTTCTGACGTAATGCATGCAAATTATACCCCCAAACCATATTGTCTGGTTTCTCTGCTCCTACAATAAAAATTTGCTAAAGAAAGACTAACTTTGAATCTGGTTTGGTAAAACAGGCAATTACATTCAAGTTACATTAAGAATTGAATGTGTAGGAGTATGATAAGAAGATTTAATGACCTACAGCATATAATTAAAGGGAGGAAAATAAAGGAACATCTCTACATGCTATCTCTTTATTCTCAAAGGTTGTTATCCAACAGCGCTTAATTCCATCCCATGCCACTTACCAAGATAAATGTTTGTTATCTTGGCATTCAAATCAACCAGCTTTCTTAGGCATGCAGAGAACAGCCCTTCACTTCTTATTCCCAGTGCTTTTGCCTACAAACCTGCAGCTTCTTTTGAGAGGAAAGCCTTATTTAACTCTTCACTGCTTGTAGAAGGGATTTTTAGGATATTTTTGTCTCAGCAGCTGTGTGAACTATGGGGGATTTTCTTAGTTGTTTGTTTGTTGGTTGGTTTTTTTAGAAAGAATTCAGTGGAGACACCCAGGTACTTAAACAATTCAGTTGCTTTGGAATATCTAGGTACCTTGCATGGGAAGTATCAGAGGGAGATCCTACAGAGAAACTGTGCCAGTGAAGAGCAGAAGGTGGAGTTCAAGCAAGATGCACTACAGAATCTAAAATAAAACTGAATCCCTATGTCTAGGCACTTCAACCTTCCCTGAAACACAGATTTTCACAGATTTTCAGTGTCAGCAGTAGCACCAACCCTATCTGCTGACAACTTTCACATCCATAAACCAAAAAATAGGGCATTTTTCAAATCCTTGTCCCGTTTCCTGCATTTCTGTTTTGTAGCTCTGACCTCAGTTAGAAGGAACAGGGTGGAAAAAGGTTTTCTGTCTTCTTGATCATATCTGCTATAAGCTTATATCTCCATTCCCTTTAGGGGGAAAAAAAGGAGTGCTGAAAGGGAGAGGGAGGGCGAGATCAGCCTTGACAGAAGACCAAGGTAAATCTCCGAAAATGTCCCAGGCGTGTGTTAGTTCCCAGCCTTCTCAGTTAACTTGGCAACAAACCTCTGAAGACAAGCCCTTAGAAAGTGAGGTGATACCAAACTGACCTCTAGTATTTTGTGGAGTAAAGCTTCAGGTGGCCTGGTCTGGAAGGCAACCCCTGACGCGAAGCACTGTTATGTTATTGCTTATCTGCTGCAGCTCAAGGCAGCCTCAGAGGCACTCTCAACAACGGTTTGGAAAAGAGGTTATTTTCAGGACCATGTAAAATAGCCATTTGCTTATTATAGACTTTTTGGTTTTCTTTAGTAGCTGTGTTTCCAGTCTTTCATCAAGATCCTGGTTGTTTATGCCATGAACTTGCTTTCATTTTAATTTTATCTTCTCAAACTCCTGTGATTTTCATGCACATAAGGCAATTGCTTTTACTAAAGGGGAACATTGAAAATCAAGGGAAAACTCTTTGTGGTATAATACAAAGTAAATGAGAGGCTCTTCTATGGAAACGTTAAAGGTCAGCTGATATAAAGTAGTAGGCAAAGTAGTGTATTATTTCCTAGCCTTTATTTCAGAAAGGACTGAATTAATTTGATTAATTTTCTCTAGAAAATCATAATCTTGAAATGTCACATTAATGATCTTTACACAAAGTGAAGGAAAAAAAAGTTCTGTAAACTAGAATTGATAAGGAGAAGCTTGTGTATTAGGCAGCCTTTATTTTGAAACTGCTTACATTTTAATTTAAATATGAACAAATTTTTGAAAGTCAGACCTTTTCTGGTGTCAGCTAGTGGTTTTTTCCCTTTTTTTATGTGAACCAGTGGTATGTATTTATTTTACCTCGTATGCCTAGGTAAATAAAAATCTTTTGATCTCTGTGTTAAGTAAAAAAGTCAGAATCCCATGATGTTCATGTGATTATGTTAAGAGACTTTGCTCTGAGAAGAATTTTTTTTCAGAAAATATTTTTTTAATTTTGTAGTGGATGCAGTAACAGCAGTTAGTAGAAAATATTAATGTACTTCAGATTTACCGTGCTATTAAGGAAATCATTATAAGAATCTGAAGGATTGGATGTTTTCCTGATTTTAGTTGTGCCTGAAATTCTTGCACCCTTTTGCAATCTGCTGATGGATGAAGTTGGGTACAAAGTCAGAGGGATGACTGCTTATAGTGCTGAAATAGGAAAAGGAGAAAAATAGCTACATCTTTACTCTGAATCATCCTTGTCTCAGTTTCCTAGTAGCAAGAAGAAGGAAAATGGACAAACACCAAGTTATGAAACTGGACAATTTTCTTTTTTTCGTGTCCTACAGTTCTAGATAACCAGAGGGTAATTCCATTCTGAGCTTCGAGTTTATTTTCATTCCTGTCCTGAAAGCAAAACTTTGATGCAATTACAATTCTCAGAGCAAAAGTGCCATCATGTACATGATCACATAGCTTTACAAGTATAGATTGCATGTACAGTTAAAGTAACTATACTAAGAGTGTTTTACAGAGATACTACAGTAGCAGCTAGTTTTGAAGACTGGTATCTACTTCCCACTCATCTCCCAAAAATTTAATTCTGTTGTGGTTTTTTTGATTTGTTTCTTTTTCACTTCTTCCTCACTCTATGCAGAAGGCGATATGTTCATGGCCTTGTTCGTTGCTATTATTTGTGTAAGCATTTGATGATCTAAAAGCACCAGAATTACTGAAGTATATTGCATAGTAGAGATCTGACTTCTACTATTATCCATTGCGATCTGTTAGGCTACTCAATTTTATTGGATATTCTTTGATTCAGCCTCTAATTTCTTTTTCAACTATATTTCTTCTGTCCTCTTCCTGACATTTTCAGCTGGATAGTGCTCTATTATATATAGTCTTTTTGTGTTTGTCTAGTCCACGTCAGACACAGGTGATAAATTGCAATTTTTCTCTGAATTCTAGGACTGGGCTCTGGGGGGTGGATTGCCACCTCTCTGTATGTGTTGATTGTCATCTGAGGTTGTCCTCAGCTCTATAGCCATTACTGTCCTGAGTCCTGTAATACTTACTGCCTTCTGTTAATGATAAAATTCTGGTTAATCTAAAATTCCCTAAAACTGTTCTGATTTAAAATGCTGTAGTCCTGATCTGTCATCTGTATACTTATGCAATCACACAGGCATAATTTTCTCACTCCCATGCCACTTAACCTGAACACTTGGTAACAGGGCTTCTTATAAGTTTTCAGGTTTTACCTACTTTTTACTCTTCCATCACATGTGAATCCACCAGATTTCCCAGCGTTTGACTACAATAACAGAGTTGCCCACACATAAATATTCTACTAGAAATCTTGTTTAGAATATTGAGTATATTTTTCAGTCTACAAATATGAATCTATTACTTCATGTGTCTTATCTCCTTATTGTTAGCCTTTAACTATTTGAAAAGTGGCTGTTGTTATCCTGGATGTGAGCTCACTCTGAATGCTTTGATGTATCACTATAAATTCCTGCTATGATTCCTCTGCCAGGCCTTTTATCTCCTGTGAATGTTAGCAAATACTCCAGATATTGGAATAAGAGAATGTCCATCTTCCACACCATCAAGGAATTAAAAAATAAATATATTTAATGAAATAACTTAAATTTAAATAAGTCTTTGGTGCACAGCTTCAAGAAGTTAAATGGGAGAATGTTTGTGATTCAATTTCAGTACTCTATTGTTATTCAACTTTGGTTTCATTTTTAGAGAAGATACACCAAACAGTACTCAGGCAAAATAAGAAAAATAAATGAATCTGATTACCGCATGATTTCTTTGCAGGACATTTTCTTCTCTTCATTGTTTCTTGAAACACTGCTCTGCTACGTACTAGAGAAGACATGTCATAAATATGTCAATCACCTTGCTTAGATTTAATGTAATATTGTACAGAAATGGGTGTTTCATACAAAAAATATTGGGACTATTTTATTTGATTTTTAAGTTATTTGCTGTGGTTGAATTATGTGGTACTTTTACTGTGGACACTCTGAACAGGCTTTGTGGCCTAAAAATTTGTGAAAAGAGGGTATTTTAACTGAACAATAGGAAACATCTGTAGACAGAAAATTATGAACTCACTTCTCATACGTAGTCACACTATGAATTTCAGTGTAGGAGTTACAGAAACTCAGGCACAGAATTACTAGCAGAATTTCACAATGCTCTGAATTTGCTGGACAGCCCACAAAAGTCCTCCAATTGCCATATTTTGTCCATCTTCCTTCTTTCTACTGACACCAGAAAATTCTCATTACTATAGTGCTCAGCTTTGTTTAGCATTTGTCTTGGGATTTGATTTTCCCTTCAAGGTTTCCAATTTGCTCTTTTATCTGTGACTAATTCCTCATACCAATATGCTCCATACCAAAACTTCTGTTTAACTAGTGTCTGATTAACTCATCCATTTCTAAGGACAAGGTTATCCAGACGCCATAACATATTTCAGATAACTTTTGAGGGTCTGCTAGTTTCCCTAAATCTCCATGGAAATTCCCATGACAGCTACCCATGATAATTTTTTCCAAATTCCCCATGGGAAAAAGGGAATTTGACCTAGGAAATGCTAAATAGTTTGCAATTTTTGAAAGTCTCAGTTTGGCTAGTTAAGGACTCTGCTCTTGCAGCCTCGTGTCTCAATTTTATTGAATTCTCAGAGTAGGAGTTAGAAAGAGATGGAAGAAACATCGAGACTGAGATAACTGGATTATCTATTTATTTAAGTACACAGAGAATGTGAAGGTAGGTTGGAAGGTAGCTGTAAGTTTAGTAGATGTGACCAACCGGAACTGATTTTGTAAAACTGCTGAAAAACTATGTCTCTTTTTTCAACCGTAAAGTACCCTATGCTTGAAAATTAGTTGTCATATTTGCTGGCTCAAGGCTCAAGCAGAACACTAAAAATGACATCAAACCCACCTAAACTAGTAGATGTGGTATAGAATATTGTTCTTAATGATTAGTATTGCCTTATCCGAAACAAACCTTTTAAAGAATCAGAGATTTGAGGGCTAATATATTTTTGATAGTGAAAAAGACAGTAGAGTGACTGAAATTAAATTTCACAGTAATAGCTGGTCATGGCTTACAATAATGCTTACATTATAGACTTTGCAGGAAGAATATTTCCATCTGTGTAGCATCATGTGCACAACCAGGAAGGTAGGAGAGAGAGAAGAAGTTGTGGTGTCTCTAAATGAAACTTCAATTAAATGCTTATTTTCCTCAAGATTAATATAGTTTTGGACACTATCCAATTGGATACAAATGGAATATAGAAATTTGCTTTAGTAAGCTATAAAATGAAATACTAATCATTTTCCTGAAGTCACATGTTATCTGATAGCTTTATTTTAAAAGACTACTTTTTACTTCATAAACTCAATAGAGATGGCTGCTATATAAAGCTACATTTCTGACAACAGATTCTAGTGCATGTGTTCATCTCAACAGTAGTTTAGGGTTCTTATTGACATGATGTTACTAAACTTTATTCTTACTATTGGTAAATGAATGTTTGAGCTTAATAGCACCATTCTTTTTCTAGACTATTGGATTTCCGTGATGTAATACTACCTAATTTTCGTGATAGTGTGAAAGTGGATGAAAATATGGAAAACAAGCACCTGAACTTAATAAAAATAACCCTTAAAAAGTACCGTACCAAAATACTAAATTTTTAAGAAATGTGGGATAGTATAGTGTTTCTAGCAGTTGTTTTCTTCATCTAACAGATTTTTGCTTCCTACATATTTTTGTATTTAATCAGATTGTAATATATCCCCAGGGGTTACTGAATATTGTTTATGAGGTATTTCTGTGTTTATACACTGAAAATACTGAATTAGCTAAAGTTATTTTTGCGATTTTAATTGTTGCAATGCAGTCAACTCTTTTTTATAGCTGAGTACAATGAAATTACACAGTTTTATGAAAGTTGTGCTAAATATTGATCACATCACTTTTCCAGCTGGTAAAATACAGAAGTTTAGTGACAAGCAGTAGGATCTGGTTTTGTTAGTTTTACCGGTTACAATTACTGGATAGAATGGTGAAAACCAGAAATAGTAGTTGGGGTTAAATTTTTGTGCAGCATCATTTAGTTTGACTTAGACCCCCAAATTATGGCTTACAGGGCATAAAAGTAAAGCATCACTTTCTATCTAAAGCAGGGATTTGAAGCTACAGAACTGTACTATAAGGGGTACAATCATGTGAGCCACAGGCACCAGAAATAGCCAGTGGTTGCTCAGGAGCTGAGCAATCCCAAATAACTCATACATTTTGACAGGCAGAGAGCTTTGCCTTTTGAGGCCATTGAGAATGAGATGGGGCTGGCCAGGAGCTAAGACAGATGTCAACATGGCCTTTATTGTAAATGCAAGATCTGAAGTAAGCTTTTGCTTCACTCTTACTTGGGGACAGAGCAAAGCTGAATCCAATAAATTGAATTCCATCTCAAGTTTCCCCAGCTAAATGGAGCAGGAAAGGATATGACTTGGGGCTACCCATAGTGGAAATGTTTCTTTGTTATTAAGTGTATAAAAGGAGTAGCTATATATGTGTACCTAAGAGTAGATAATTACTTGAAGGGTTACCACTTAATTTAGTAAATTCTAAGAACAAAGCTGCTGATACCTTGATGAGAAATGAAAAAAGAACCTAGCTGTTTGAGTTGTGATGGCATTAGGAACTGTCAACAACTGAAAAACAAAATATATGCTTTACTGTTTTGCAGAACAAAAAAGCGTGTTTGAAAATGCAGTATGAAGTAATGATACACTGGTTCTTCTAAAAAAACATGGAAGATTACTAGAACAAATAGCTCCATTTCTCTCAAAAACCTCAGAGAGAATTCCATAAAAATACATGGTGTTTTTAGATTTTCATAAAATGTGCATGATGATAGATTTAAATACAAGGACTCTTAAAAAAAGCAGAACACTTCTGCGGGAAAAGAAGTTACATATCTAAACCAGAGTGTTCCATTGTTCACAAAATCATTTTAATAAAATCAACTGTAAAATGTGTATTTTCATTGTCTTTACAATAAAGGAGAGTTCTCTGCAGGTTTTAAAAAATATATGAGACTTGTTTTCCTCCTGAGTTATTACAGCTTTAAGTGAATATGATACCAATAATCAGCTACAGTGGTGGCTTGGTGCCTGGGAACACTGGGAATGCAATGCAGGTTTTTCTTCTGATGGCTCAGGATCAGAAAGTGCTTCAGAAGTGTCAGCAGAAGTTATTAACAGGTTTGCGGTTTTGTTTGTTTGTTTCCCCCCCTTAAATGAATTGAGGAAGGAAGAAGGAAGAAGAGGAATCTTTTGCATTGCTAATACACCTGTTTTCTTTTCAGAAACTGCAAAAGAGATGCAGTCCTAAACAGACAATTGTACAGTGTGGATCCCAGATGACGTGGCTGAAGCTATTTGCCCCCATCCCTTGAAACATTCCAGGTCAGGTTGGACGGGGCTCTGAGCAACCTGATCTAATTGAAGACGTCCCTGTCTGTGGCAAGGGGGTTGGACTAGATGGCCTTTAAAGGTCTCTTCCAACCCAAACTATTTGATGATTCTATGATTCTACGATTCTGTTAGCACCGAGGAAGCAGATACCGGAGACAGGATCACCAGGTCAGTGCTGCAGCAGAGCATCCATGGATACTGCCCATTTTGTAGCAGCATTGTTGATAAAAATCCTGGCATACAGGTCTCAGACTCCAAACTGCTGAAACTTTGCAGTTTCAGCGCCTGGTTTGCTTGCAAGATCCCTCACACTTCTGTAATACAAAATTCCAGGCAGGTAGTTCAAGAGTAATACCTATTTGTAGCACTGTCTTTATTTCCTCTGGTTGTGGAAGTGTCTGATTTATTTCCTTAAAGGTTAACGTTGGCATCTAAAACCCTGGGGAGTACGTTTGCAGACATGCCCCGTCCACACCTGCAGTATCCAGCTCTGTGCTGAGTCTGTCCGATGGCCTGGGGAGGTGGTGCCTTACACACCTCTGCCCTGTACACTGTTTTTGGTCACTCTTCTTTGACCTATGCTGTGCTGCACCTGGTACAATGGGACCAACCTGGTGCCTGGGCATTCAGAGCATTCCCTCAAAATGAATAATAAAATATAATAATCACTATAACCATACTTTAGCATGACAAGGAAAAAAAATATAATCCATGACTGCATGGTCAAGGAATTGCCTGACTTGTGATAAAGCCTGTGGGTTTTTTTAAACAAAGTCTATGGTTTTCACCAGGCTTTTCACTCACAACGCTAAAAAGTTGTTCTGAAAAGAGAAATGTATCTAGAAAGAAGGTACATATACTTTTTTCAAGTGAAATCTGTTTCTGAGCTGCTGCTGACCCTGAGCAACTCTCAAAAATGAACGAAGCTGATGTAACTCCCTGTAATAAGCAGGATAAATTTAAGTTCAAGCAAACTTAATAGTATTAGCTAGAAATAGTATTAGCTTACTTAAATGGTTACATCCCTTTAATAGTTACATTTCACCTTTAATGGTGAAATGCAGTTTTGGAAAAACTATTTTTCATTTTGATGACAGGATGCTGGAAAGATGAAGTTACAGAGAAAGAATGAAAATGCATTTTCTTCAGGTTCTGGCAGTTCATTTAAGGGGCTGGGAGTAAGGGTGTGAGCACAGTGAAGGTTTAACAGGAATCTGAAGTACCTATGGTCAGAGAAGAGAGACCAAAGCATATGTCTAATGGAGATACTGCCACTCTGTGGGGAGCTCCAAGCTGGTAAAGGACTTCAGGTGGTGTATGTAGCAGTGTTCTTGGAGAAGCTCCATCCTGGAAGTGGAGGAAGAAGGAACTAGTAAGACCGAGAACTGAAAAGAAAGGTGACTTGTATCTTGTTCCCATTGTTTACATACGATTAGTGTAAAGCACATGGTCCCCCTGTGTGGGTGGGCAGAGTTGTAAGGGGTCGATGAGGCTGCGTACCATAAACTCCTCTGAATTAGAAAGGAACATGAAACTTCATTAAAAATATGGAGCTAAAAAGCCTCATAAAAAATGCAACATGTTGTGCACCAGGTAATGATAGATTTGGTCCTGGTGTAATTTGCTCAATTAACTTAAAGGCTGTCAACAATGCGATAGATCTTGAGGTATTACAGACCTTACCTGGAGGACTTTTTTTTTAAAAATAGATGACTTTAAAAATAATGTTCACCTCATGAATGTATGTGGCCTTTAGAGCTGAGTAAAGGTTGAACAAATCTAAAGGTATCATTATAGTTAGTCATGTGAAGTGTTCAAATACTTACATTTTTAGCAGAACAGAGATACATATTTGTTCAGTAGAGTAAGGATAACATTCAAAAATGTACAAATATGAGTGTTAAACTTCTGTAACCAAATAGGCTGAAGGTTTGCCTCATCTAGTATTGACAAAATTCCTGGTAATCATAGTTAGGATTAGTTTATTATCCATTAGAAATACAATCTCTTCCTTAACAATTTTCACCTTTTAAATGGTTCGTGGAAGATACCATCACACTAATTATAAAGAGTTTAGACACAGACTCTACAGAGTGCTTTGGTGGCTCTTAAGGTAGGAACCATATTTAGTTGTTCCGTCTGAAAACCTACTTGTTCATGGGACAAAAAAATTAAAAAAATACTTAAAAAAAAATTAAAAAGCCAATTAATTCGATCAACTTCTCATTCATTGACCAAAAAGAAAGAGAAAAATAGTAAATTCAAAAATGACAGTATAAAACTGGTTTTAGAGCCAATTTCAGCTCTTCCAAAATCAGCAGTAGTTTTCAATGACTTTAGTAGGAACTGAAGAAGAGACTCTCTCCCTGTTCACTGCTTCCTGTTGTGTTTCATCAGCCATTCAGGCACTAATACCTTTAGGTCAGGGACAGCATTTTTGTGACCTGTGCTTTGACACACAGAGAAAAAAGCCATCTTCATAACATCAGAAAGTAATAGCTAATAAAAGCCAATTTTGCCTATTAAGAGCAGTGAATGAGTGAAGATAAATGAGGTATAATGCATAGCTTTGAAGCATAAAAAATTGTTGTAATGCTCACATTTAATTATAATTTATCTGCATTCATTTCTCGTTAGATACCTGACAAGCCACTGTTTCATTTTTCTAACATTCGCTACAATATTTAGCTTTTTATTTCCTGCAATAATTTCATCACTTCACTTCAAAAGCACATCTATTCCTTCCGGACTTAAGACAAATGTGTTTGTTGACTTTCAAGCTGTTAAAATTAGCCATAGTAGTGGATTAATATTCATTTGGAGTTGTAACTCCATTCCATCTATCTGCTTCTAAGCACGCACAGTCTAATGTATTGTCTGACTTTTATGTAAATAAATATGCCTCCTGCCTGAAGATTTTGATGGCAATTGTAGAACTTTTTGAACTTCATGGAGGTTTTCTAATGCAATAACACAACTCAAAATCCCAAAGTAACTAGTTGGTTTTTTGTTTGGTTGGGGCTTTGTTGTATTTATTTATTTATTTATTTTTGGTGTTTTGTTGTTGGTTTTTTGTTTTGTTTTGTTTTTTTTTTTTAATTCCGCATTTACTCTCTGATTACATAGATAGTAATTTTGAAATTATTTATTAGAAACTTTCTTCAGCACAGACTGAATTCAAGTTTACTTTCCAGTGCTTTCAGACAATATTTCAGAGAGGCCCCTAGAAATCCTTCAAAAGCTCTAGTTTGCTAAAAGGTTGGGTTTTTTCCCTCCTTATTTTTTCCTTTCTCTAACGCTGCCACATAATTCTTTCACAAGGCCTTTTTTTGCTATTGTTCCTGTGTGTCTCTAGTTCTGTATTTTTGCTGCCGTTTACCTCTCCTTCATAGCCCTGCCACTTTCATCATTCATACATGAGTAAAAAGGAATTGGTGGGAAAGGAGCATTACTCAGACTTTTCCCTATAGATATGGTAACGGAGTAGCATATGTAATGTAACATTCGTTTCAATCTTTGGAGATCTTCTGGGAATATGAATGTTCTGCCTGTTGAGTCAGAATTGCTACAACAAACAACCTCAAAAGCAACATGAAATTGTATTGGATCCTATTTTTTTTCTTATTTTTTTCTCAGGACCTAGTGGTTTAATTTAAATGCTGATGTGGCTTTGTTTAGTAATGATATTCCTTAGACTTCATGTATTTAAAGTGCCTATTTTAAAGTTACATCTTCTTGCCCTATTAGTCTTTTATCTAGAACAGAGATATTCTGACACAACGTTTACTTTGCTGTTTGTTTTCTTTTGCTCTGAATCTGAAACTGATACTGCTTTGCTGATATTTGTTCAGAAATAATATGCTTATCTAATCTTCCAGCCCAATGGTGATTTAAAGAGTAAAACACTTAGGAATGTTTCTTAACATCATAGAGCTCTTTTAGGGCACTGCAGTTTTGTATCAGCTGGTAATCTGGCCCTTAACATTTTGCCCCTGCACCTCTATGTTTGCTCCTGATTACCCAATACATTTTTGCAAATCAGATCCTTCTTCATTCTAATACATTTAAGTTTCTGCTTTTATGGATTTGGTATGGCTTATTGGTAGCGTCTAGCATTCCACCCATTAAATTCAGGCATAAAATTCCCACTGAATGATATTTGATGCCTAATCTGATGTTTTATTTTGGTCAGTTTATGGCAAACTCAGAGTTCTATAGACTTCACTACCAGATTTCAGTAAACTACTGAAAGTAGATTTTGTGTTAACCATCATGGAAATCACTGGCACAACTGAGGCGGAGCACTGTGCAGACTGATTAGTGTTTCCTGGTAATTAGAAAAATAATCCTTACTATAATAACAAAAACTTCATGATAGGTCAATGAGCTTTTCACAAAGTGCTAGATTTCTCAAACGCTCTAAAACAGGAGTGGGGCTTTATAGTGACAATATCACAAGGCTTGTACTAACAGTAATTCCATGCTGATACACAAAAAACACGATAGCATTTTTATCTGAAAAAACCACTGATAAATCCTTGTCAACTTGATTTTTAGATGAGCCACAATAATTGCTGGCCCGTGGTGAGGAAAAAAAATGTTCCGATAGTTTTAGGCTGTTAACTTGGGAATCCATTTTCATTATACAGGTTATTTGTAGCAAGATCTGACTTCAGTGCTTCAAGTCTGTTGCTCTCTGATGAGTATAATTTGTGTAGTAGGACCAAGTCCTAATTTAGGCACCCAAAATAGATGCCGAAGGTTAGGTTTTGTGATTATCTCTAGGATACTTGGATCTTAGTTTAGGTAACAGTAACATTTGTTGTCTTAACTCTTTGGGAAATAGATTAAGACTGTTGTAGGGAATAGACAAGTTTTATCATAATTTTGCAAGGTGCAAACAGGAATGATTAAATTATGGCAAGTCTGATTCTGCAAAAGCAACCTGTTGTAAGGGAAGTCAGGAGGATCGGGATGAAAACACTTCAGCTCCCTTCTCCATCCAGAGTGGATCATGACTTGGGATCTTGCTTAGCCAAATGTTCCCCGTGAAGGAAGGTAGTTTATAACTGTAGGCACACTTTGTTGTGAGCATGCAAAGGTATTCTCCAAAAGCAGTCATTTGCAAGTGTTAACACAGCTGGGTTTTTTATTATTCACCAGAGACAATGAAATATAAAGGACTGATAAGTGATACAACAAGGAGTAGTAGAGGTTGGTAGTAGAAAGAGCGAGGAACAGAATAAGCTATGGAAAAACAGAGAGAATGGATACAGACAACACAACTTTCTCCTCCACTCTCCAAAATGCATGTGCATTTCTGTGTATTGGCATTTCTATGCTTGCCCAGAGATAGCCTCTTCAGCTTTGGTTAGTTTAGTACTTTCTATATTTCTAATCACTATCGAAATCCATGTTGTAGAGGTTCCTTTTTTTGTCTCCCTCAAAAGGTGTTTATTGGATCTGTCAGTATTCTTTATGGATAAAATGGTGAACTTTAGGGAGGAAGAAGAATTCACTTCTGCCTCCTCCATCAGGTGAGTGCAACATGATTTTAGCAGAATATTCACTGTAAGGAAGGTAGTAGCTAACAGTTGTTCAGTTCCCTTCCAAAACAGAATAGGAAAAGATGATAGGGTCACCAGCTTTGCAGAAGTCTCAAGCCCTGACTTAAGGAACAGATTGATCAGGTACAATTATCTTCCTATCATTAGGTTTTTGAAACCATATCTCTTCCTCTCAAGATGCTGCAAAGCACTAGGCTATGAGGCTCTACTATCACAGTCTGAGGTTGAGGATGGAATCAAAAAAAAACCCCAAAACCAAAAAACTGTTAAAGTTTCTGATTTGGTAGCAAAGGGCAAAGAGGCACCAGAGGGAGCAGGAGCATGTGGAATGGATTTTAGGGCATTCCCCTGGGAAAGGACACTCCAATCTTCAGATTTCAAGGAGTGATTATGTACTTTTTTGGATTACTCTTTAATGTCAAACATGAAGTGCAAAAATAGCCCTGGAGAAGAGGAAATGAGTGTACTTGGTTCTTTAGGTATGAAGCCATTCTCCTCCTCTAAAAAGAATTCTGAGGTGTAAATCTGAATAGGTTTCCTTGAAGAGTTTTTAAAATTACCTAAAACTCCTTAATACAGAAAAGAATATCCGTCCTGGGTGTTTCTGCTCATGCTTGAGGCAACATCCACATTAACATATCACTGAGGTAGCCAAGTCTAGCACACTGAGCTAAGTAACTAGCTGAAGTCCATTTTAAACCCTGCCATTATGTATTTCCTCAAGGCAAAGTGTTCACAGCTGCTTTGAAAGAGCTAAGAACCTTTTGAAGTTTAGGATTTCTTCCAGCTCCCTCTTGTACTTTAATTCTGATCTTACCATTTTGCGCTGCCAGAACACCATTTTGACCCATTGTCACAGCTGATGGACCAAACCCACATTTCCTTTGGTACTTGGCCTTTGAATATAAGAGGTGTGGGGTCACACAAACTGTGTATTATGCTGGCAAAGAAAGCCCTAGCTGGTCCTGGAAGAAGTTTGTATTTGCAGTGTTACAGGATCAGAAACAACTTCAAGAGGAACTGGCTGCTTAGAGTTTATTCAGGTGAAAATCTCATCTCCCATAATAGTAGTAATGTAAAAATTATTGCTTACCTTGTTTCCTAGTATCTGTATATGAAAATTTTGTTTGTATCTCCATACATGCAAGCTTTTGTATTTCTATAAAAACATTTTTATATAGCAGTTGTGCCTAGTTATCTCTCTGCTGTGCCATGGAAAACACAGGCATTTTTATTGCAAGCTATGGTATTTTTCAACACTATCTCTCACTCCTGCTTCTCTCTTTACCTCCTGTAATAGGTCTTGTACTTTATTCTGTTGTTTATAAGCAATAGAGACCTTATTTCTAGTGTTAAGCATGTCTATCTTTCTGCCTAATTTACAAAATCTGTCCTTAAGATTCTTGCAATTCTTTTTGTGCCAGCAGAATTGAAGGTCTTTCAGCATCCTTTTCAGAGGTGAGGTACTTCTCCTAGAATTAATCTGAGTGATCAGAAGTCAGGATAAAGTTGTCCCCACTGGCCTCAGGAGCACTTGCACTTCTAAGATATGCTCAGGCTGCTGTGTATAGGAGCTGTACACCTTGTGTGAGACATAGGGGTAAAAACTGGCACCTGCCTCAGTTTTGCGAATTCTTTGCCATGGTACTGTGCTGAGACTGCTGTGGAGGCAGTGAGATAATAGGACTAGTATTTTAGTAGTGAATTCTTGCCCTGACAAGAGACTGATATACTTTGCTAAGGGGATCTCAGTTTGCACGTGGATGGACCATGACTGTATACTGGTTTTGTTACTAAAATCTAAGGCTACAAGCGCAAAAGCTGCTGTAGACCTACTATGGCAAGTTGGAAAGTTAGTGAGAGATCTACATGAAAAGGATTTCCAATGAAAAAAAGCTTTATACTATTCTGAAAAAAAATGGCACTTACTTGTCTTCTTCAGCTGTGGTGAAAATTAGCATGGTATGGTTACCCATCTCCCAGTGTGACAGTGTCTGCATGTGGCAGGTGTGAGACTCCTTGTTCACACTGTTGTGAGGGATTTTTCCAAGAATATCTCTGCTCTCAGTTGTCAGCATCCATTTTACTTCCCAGGAGGTCTCAGCTCCTTTGACTAGTCCTACCTAGATGGTTTAGAATGAGTCCAGCTTAGCTTTGATGAATTAGGTAAGGAAAGTGTTAGTTTTGGTAATTTATTGTTTTTATTCTCTGTCTACCAGGAATGCAATGACACTGAAAGGTTTCTTTGATTTAGATACAGTACAACAAGAACAGCTATTTTACTGTATGTAGACCAGTATGTAGAGTAATTACATTGCTATAAACTGCACAAACTACGGAAAAGTTGGATGGCTAAACTTCACACTTATGCTCATTTTAATTGGTTTTACATAGAATTAGCCAGATTAATACATGAAAAAGTCTTTTGCTGTTGGAGTCTTTTTTTAACCTCTGCCTCTTTATTTTGGTATCATTCTTAATGACGAATAGAGCAAATAGCTGTTGCACACACCTCGTAGTTCCTGTAGGATCAATTGTAATGAGGTGTTTCTTTAACTCATTCAGGGCATCTCTGCTGCCTGCAAGGCTGAAGCTGACTGTTTCTCACATTCCTGTAACGCACATCATGCACTTCAAGTTCAGAAGACAGATAGAGCCAGCAGATGGAGAAATCTAACTCCTAAAGCTTTTTCTGATGCCTAGGCACCACGTGTGAAGACACAGTATTTTGTCTTTTTGTATACTGTAGCTTCCTTTTGATTTTTTCTTAAAACCTCTTTTCTCACTGATTGCTTGTTTGTCTAGTGATCTCTAGCGCTTCATTTCTTATGTTTTTCTGTGGTGACTTTTCCTTATCTCTGTGGTTTTTGTCATTTTTTACTTTGGTCAGGTTGCTGCATCCTTATCTTCAGCAAACCATTTTTCTTTTAATCTGTTTTGATCTTTCTCTTCTGTATATTGGACTGTCATTTTCTGTGCTTTTGCCCCTCTGTTTGTGTATAGATGTGTGTGTGTTGGTGACTAGCTTATGATATTTTTTGATTTATATGAAGAGTTTTCTTTTGTGTTCTACCTTTTTTTTTTAATGTTTGTGTGGTTATTTTTGTTCTACAGTTTTTCTCAGTGTATGCCATTTTATTTTTTTCCAGTCAGATCTTAGCACTTTTATTCTCCTAGGTAATCTCGTTATGTTTTTTATTTTCCTTTTCTATATGCTTTTGCGTGATGACTTCTTCATTTGAGTTTTTTTACAGACCAATTTCACTTCTGATCCTGTTCTTAAAAAAACAATATGTACACATACAGATACACATAGAGCTTTTCCTTACTTTCACTATACTGCATGAATAGCAGGAAAGAATGAAAATACCTTCTTGGGCTCAATTCTGCACTCTCCTTTTTAGGCTTGACTTTGTTTTGGAATATAATTTCCTGAACAAATGTGCTACAGAGAAAAGAGCAACACATACTTATTTTCCTGACAACTCACCTGATACTAAGGCTCCTTTCTCGTGCTTTGGCAGTAAACAAGATGCTCATGTTCCACACAGTTATTTCAAAGCTCCTATGCATTGAGGGCATGTCATAAATGGTCACTGGATAAATGAAAATCACATTTGGTATGCCTCAGCCTTGATCTAAACAGTTTACCAGCAATTCACAATGAAGTAGATAGTACTGCCATGCTTTCACTTTTCTGATTAAATTAGCAGTAAGAAATAGCGATGATGGTGGCTTTTGTGATGGAGTGCCAGACTGTGTGTACTTAGGGGAATATGGGCCTTTGTTCAAAATAATTTTTTCTTCAATATCTTTTATCTTATTGGCTTTAAAATGTAATTTTTTCTATTAGAATGAAGATTTACAAAAATGAAATGAAATATAGAAACCATTCCAATTTTCTTGGAATTTTTGTTTCTCAAAAGAAACATGTGAAAGAAACCATAGATGTTCATTCTGGTTTAAATTTATTTCTAAGTAAATTGAAGTTTAGCACCTAGATTTGCTATGCTGACCAAAGAACTGTTAATTTTCTTCAACTGGCAACAGTTTCGTGTAAGACACTTTACAGTCTGATAAGAAAAAAGTTTTTCACTTCTGTTTTAAAATTGTTACAGTCTGGTGTTTTGATATTTATGAAAAAAAAAAAAAAAGGATTTTATTACAGTTTTATAGAATAAACAATCTCGATATTTTTAAGTGCATATTTGTGTTTCACTTTTTCTTATGAAGAACACCAATGTGTACCTCTCTAGTTGCAGAAATGCAACATCTTCTATTTATCCAGAAGATTTTGAGAGCCATAAACACTGTGGAAATCCTTTTCAAATACTTTTTGTGTGTGTGTGTGTGTGTGTGCGTTCCTTCGTAGGTATCCTGACATCTTCCTCACTTGAAGTTTAGAGGGGAAATTGTGCCTTACATTCATGGTTGTCAGGGCACAAGCGAACTCTCATAAAAGGTAACAGAAGTCTTTCCTGTGGCTTCACTTGAGGCCAGTATAATCATAAAGAATCAGCCATGAAGATGAAAAACTGTCATGTAGAGGTTGCACAAGTGTATAAATTTAGAGCTATCTAATCACAGTGACAAAAAATAGGTTACCTCAGCCTAAAGCATCTGGTACTCTAGCTCTTCCTTTCTCTTGCATTCCTCCTTTTGACTACAAATTATCCTGGGTATGGAAATGCTTGGCAAAGGATAACATTTACAGCTTTCTGTAGCTTTGCAACTGTGACATACTTTTTAATTAAACAGTAACAACTGTAGCCCATGGCATTTTCTGAGATTAATGAGTGGCTGGAAAACTTTGTGGCCTAAAGCAAATTAGCCCGTCATTAATTAATCATAAAAAACTTGCTCTGGGCTTTGGTTATAATCTGTTTGGACTCAGAATCAAATGAAAAGAATTAGTTTTCTTTTTCTGTAGTGCTGCTTCTTTTACCCAAACTACTGGGAGCTTCAATTAACTCTAACATTCAGTATTGGTGTAACGCACTATGAACTTCATGGACTTTATACGTGGTGCACATTTTTCAGAAAGAACACTTTTGAATCCTTTTCCCACTGTAGAAGATGCATTCTCACAGAAGGTAGATGAGTTTTTCTGAAATTTCTACATTTTCTCTTCCTTTATGCTTTCATCAAAGTTGCTTTTCAAGATTTTTTATGCCTTTGTATATTTCAAAAACATCCCAGAAATTTTTTACTTTCTTAAACTATTTTAAGGGCTTCTGAATAAAACCAAATCAATTTGCCCTGTTCTGGTGTAAAGCAGCCCAGACATCGAACATAATATCACAGAACAACCCAGGTTAGAAGGGACCATGAAAGGTCACCTGGTCCAACCTTTCACGGGAAAAGGAGCATAGATGAGATTTTCTAGCACCCTGTCCAATCTCATCTCGAAAACTTCAATTGATGGGGACTTTACCACATCCCTGGAGAGGTTGTTCCAGTGAACGATTGTTCTCACTGCAAAAAAATTCTTCTATCAAGATGAAACCTCTCCTGGTGAAAATTGTACTTGTTGCCCTTTGTCTTCTCCCTGTGGCTCCTGGCGAAGAGGGAGCCTCCATTCTCTTTGTAGATGCCCTTCATCTACTGAAATACTGTGGTAAGGTCCTCTGAGCCTTCTCTTTGCCAGGGAGAAGAGATCTAACTCCTCAATCTTTCCTCGTAGGGCAGGTTCTCCAGTCCTTTGATCATCTTTGTGGCCCTGCTTTGGACCTTCTCCAGTCAATCCACATCTTTCTGGAGTTGTGGGGACCAGAACTGGACATGGTACTCCGTGTGCAGCCTGACAACTGGTTAGAGTGGGATGATCACGTCTCTCTCTCTGCTAGCAATGCTCCTGCAGACGCAGCTGAGGATCCAAACTGCCTTTGTTGCTGTAGTGGCACACTGCTGACTCAGGTTCATCTTGTTCTCCATCAGAACCTCCAGGTCCCTCTCAGCAAGGCTGTTCCCAAGCCACACCAATCCCAGCCTGGACTGGGCTCTTTGGTTATTCTGACTCAGGTGTAGTACCTTGCACTTGTCTTTGTGAAACTTCATACTGTTCTTACTAGCTCACTCTTCCAGCCTGCCTAGGCATCTGTAAGATGACTCCCCTTTCTGACGTGTTCACCTTGCCACCCAGTTTAATGTCATCAGTGTCATCTTTCAAGTCCTTCCACTGAACATTGTCAAACACTGTTCCAGCAGAGATGGCAGCCAGGATCTTTACATGTCCTCATTTCATTTAAATGCTGGAGACAAGAAGTTACTGTACTTGTTTTTCAGCATGAGTTCGTAATGAATATAAATGAAATGGGTAAATTTAGAAATATGATTTTTGTGTTTGTTCCCAAAAGAGTGGTAACAAGGTCAGTGATGTGTCATAAACCAATACACTACATGCTTCAGAGACACAGATTGTAGATGGAGAGAAATCTTTTGTTTCTATATAATTTTAGGCTATAATCTCTCTGGTAATACCATAAACAAAACTGCTAGCTAGTGATTTTTTTCTTCTGATGATGATGATACCTCTGTATCAGGAACTTGACTCAATCCACAAACAAATATACTTTAGTAAAACTTTGCTTGTGGTCTGTCTTCATTCTAGTGAGGCAATCTCAAAAGGCCTGAAGAAAACAGATGTACACCTGAATGATCCAGCTGGGCAAAATAAAAATGCTGATGTGACTGCAAAAGGCAATTTGACCAAGCTTGATACTTTGTGAGCTCAGCTGATTTTGAAGATAGTCAACACAAATCTGCAATGAACAGAAAATCAGTTCCCAAAAGAGATATTTCTGTTTCAACAAGCATTTGGTACTGTTCAAATGCTCTACCAGAATATAAACGTACTTATGACCTTTGTAAAAACCTAATTAAAAGGAACTCATATCACAATATTAAAAGGTGTAACTGGCTAAGGACAAATGCAGAGAAAAAAGAAACCTGACATGCCCATGGAAAAGTAACAAATGAACTCACAAAACAGTGTACTGAGGTAAGTCAGATATAAAAGCAAGTTTGGCAAGATAGGATCAGGTTTTCTTGGTTTGTAATTTGCTCCATGACTCTTAATTTCCTAGATTCAGTGCATCAGATTGTCCCCAGGAGGTGCGTCCATGGCTGGAAATGAAGGCAGAGTATGAGCCAATGTTGCTAAAACAGAAACTTGTCTTGTTCCAGATAACCCCGAGGCCAAGTAGTACTGAAGTGGAGTCCAGGGAAAAAGAAAATCTCACTGTGCTGTTTATCTGTACATCAATCAACTCCTCAGGCCAGCAGTCACCAGCAGCACAATCATAATGCTTTGTATATGATAACTGCTAGAGTTAAGGGCAAGAAAGTTAATTTCTTCATTATGAACATGGCCTTTTTATTCAGCATGCAGGCAAACAATTGATTGGCTTCAGTTCTGAAAATAGTAATCATCATTTTCTCTTTATCTTCAGAACCTGTGAGTAGGCTTAATGAAGCTGTATGATTACTCACGATGCATAAAGAAAAAATATATTCTCAACACCGTGAAGGAGCATGGACCCCGAATTCATTGATTTCTCAACAGTGACACACATGGTAAAATTTATAAAGGGGCGTCTATACTTGAAATGATTAAGCAGACCATGATACTTCAGTTTAAAAAGTAAATGACTAAGAGATCTGACAGAAGTCTGTGAAAACATGAGTGGCATGGAGAAGGTGTCAATTGTTCACTCTTTCTTCTAACAGAAGAACTAAAGGGCATCAGAGCTATCAGGAGACAGGTTCAAACACATAATGTGTGTGTAGTTAATCAGCAATACTTGCTGCAGAACAGTGTAAACGGTAGTGGCCTGTTAGTGTTCAAGGTAAGAACAGACAAATTCATAGATAAAAAGTCCATGAAAGATTATTAAATACATGAAAGGTGCATCAGTCTCAGAGATAAGACAGTTTTGGCAAAAAGCACTGTGATACGTTAGATCTATCTTTATACTCACCTCCAGTTATTTGCTCATGGTGACTTGAAAGCAGGGTACTGGATGAGACAGACCTTTGACATGCCTCATATATCATTGTTGCATTCTTATTCTCCCAATTATATCTTTGCTGATTGTTGCTGTTGTGTGATTAGTTGTAGAAGTCTACTGTTTCTATGGTCACATGGTTATTTCCATACACCATCTGAACAACTGAAACTTTACACATGGGAGAACATGCATTTCTAAATACTCACATATGCCAACATCCATCATGCCATAAATATGAGTTGATATTGCTGACTGTATGAAAAGCATGAGTCTATATTCATGCAAACAAAGTCTTTTTATAAATGCTTAAATATGTAAAGAAATAGAAAGAGGTTCAGTGAAGACCAAAATCAAACAGTCATTCAGAATTTATATACCACAAGTGCTTCCACAGTGGAGTTGCTCCCTTTGGTAACCCCTTTTTTTCCCTAATTTAAGATTCAAAGGTATTCTTTTCATCCAGTGTAAAACAAAATGACATTTAAGGATGGTCTCTAATCGTCTCTAAAATCAGCTGATACTTTTATTTTGAAAGCACTTGCTACTTCTGTGTAAAAGAAATACTCAACAATCACACCATATAATACATGAACCCCGGGCTTCATTCATCAAAATTATTACCAGGAAATTTTACTATTTTCCTAAGAACAAGTGAGTCCAACCTCTACTGCTGTATATTGCAGAGATTCCACTTCCTTTCTTCAAGTACCCAAATCTTGATAGTTCATTTATCAAACTCTCAAGTTTACCTTTACATTTTCTCCCACATCTTTCTGAAGTTCTGTATTTTTTCATACACTACCCAAGGATATTTTTAAGTTTCCATTTACAATGCACCTCTGTAATTGTGCCTACAAAATATTTGATAATTAGCAGATACACTGTGACTGATGCATAAGGAGTCAAGATTTATCATTCATTGATAGCCTTATTACCCTCTCCTACTTTTGTATGTAACAGCTTTTAGGGTTATTTTTAGGGGGAGGATTTTTTTCCCTTTGTAGTAGGGACCTTTGTTATAAGCATATTAGGACTGGGATTAGGATTTAGTACCTTTTTTTTTGTTTCAGCACATGTTATCCCAGGACAGGGAAATGTTATGTTTCTCACCATTGGAACAATCCACATGTAGGGATTGCCCTATGTGGTGGACCAAGAAAGCCATTCATCATGAATTCACACAAAGAATCATGGGAATCCTGTATTTAATTTACTGAATGCTTGTTAAACAATCTATCTGGAGCAAAATACTTATGATTCAATAGAATTATATTTTGAAGAAAAACATCTAACTTCTTTCTTCCCAGAAGCATGCCTGCTAAAATGTATTGAAAAAGGCATCCTCAGGACATTGACTTTTAAAATGCAGCTGAATGCCCTGTGGGAACTTGAAACAGTTACTGTCTGAGGGTCTTTCATTACCAAGATGGGATAAAGAAGAAATAACAGCAGCATGGATTTTCTTCTGAAAGGCATGCCATTCATTATTTATGGAACAATACTTTCTGATTGCTGTTCCTCTGGAATCTAAATGTACAATAGCATTTTTCATCATTTCCACCAGAAGATTTGTATTGACTCTACTACAGAGAGTCTGGCTGCTTACCTCTGACATTGTCTAAGAAAAAAAATATTTAGGCTTACCATACAGCATGTTTTAAAACAAGTTGCTTCCAAAAGCAGTGATCGGAAAACATCTAATTGAACCAAGAAAGATCAGAAAGATCTAATTGTTTTTCTTCTTTTACAATGTTAACTTTCTGTCAAATGACGATTCGTAACATTTTCATTTGTGAAATATGTTATTACTATTTTTGGGTGATTGGTGACTTTAACAAGAGAGATGTATGCAGTAGGGCAACTTTGTGACCCAAAAGACACAGAAAATTTTGTGCAAATCAGAATGTATACAGTTTACTTCAATTATTTAGATTTTCTATGACTGCGAAAATGTTTTTCAGCCAGCTGTACCTACGACTACATTAACAGCCTAATTTCCCAAAGTTCTTTAGTGCCCAGAATCTTCCACTGATTTATGTTACAAGGATATAGATTAAATCCATCGATTACTGTGACGTAAAAACAGATTTAAGTACCTCATCTGTGACAGCCAGGGTCAGATGTTTAACTGGTCACAGATCATGACTTCATTGTTACTATGACAATTTACCCCATCAGAAAATCCATCCCTTCTTTTGGTAAGCTGGTGCAAAATATGCAGCATATGCTTTACAAAATGGTACCCATCATACCTTGCAAAAAAAACCCTTTTAAATTTTTAACGTTACTTTGTATTTTAACATGGTTCTTCAATGAATGGATGACAATAATGATCCTTAATATTAATATTATTGAGCAATAGCTTATTGATAGTAAGTATATTGATTTGGTCCAGCTACTGCAATGCTAGTGTGATGATAAGAATTAAGCATGCATCAAATATTGTTTTAAAAACTGTAAAGAATATTTACAACTGGCACTGGGAAATATCAAATGTAATTGTAATGAATAATGAATGCTGTACTAGTTGTAGAATCTATATACCTAATTAGTAAAATAGCTATGACTGTAGAGGGAAAGGAGAAAAAAGTATTTAGCTATTCTAAATGAGCTCAACATTTCAATTATTCTAAAATTATTCTATCCAGGGTCCAATTTTCTTCACTTACAACCTTCTTACAGCACTTTGTAAAGATTTAAAAATTATTAGCAAACTGTGTGGGTAAAAACGTGTCTAATATAAGTATGTAGGGTTATTAGCAACCCATATTTAATTAGAAAATTAACGTACTGAGAGTCAGTACTCACTTTTTCATTAGCTGTGTCCAAGTAGCAAAATGCCCACAGATCTAAGCTGAGAGCTACTGCAGAACTGTATAGTTTATTGTTTCTCTGCATTTGTTTGCTTTTAATGTATTACGCCTTTCTGGAAAAAAGATCTTAACTTTTTTTTGTGGAGCGTAGTGTGCAATGCATGTTTTGGTACAAATTTTGTTTTCACGTGAGAAAAGATAAAAGATCAGTGGAATGGCAAGTGGACCCTTGAATAGGGTGTCATAAATATGGAAAAGTTGTGAAAAATCATTGTGTAAACACTCTAGCAAGACTGTAAGCTTCATTTCATACAATGGTAAGCAGAGTTTCACATACTGTGCATCTTATCAGATTACTGACTGCTAATAATCACACTGTGGTTCTGATTTCCTAGAGTGTTCTTGCAGTGTCATGATATCCAATTTATCCCTGTCTGCTCAACCAATGGGATAACATAAATGTAAACTGGATCAGTCTAATGACAATTTACAGTGTGTAAGACCCCTGGAGCATTGCCATGTAAGGGAACTGTACTGCCTGTCCTTGTTTGTTCTTTCTATCAAGTGAAAATACACAGGCTGCGCATGACACTGATACATGATGCACATGATACTGGTAAATTATTCTGATCAATCAGTGACAATTTCTGATCTGTTGGTGATTTTTGTGTAATTTGATTACATGGATGTGAGATCTTAAAAAACCAATGAATTAAAATTCACTATAGCACATGAGAATCAGGTGCTTTCTTACAGTAATGGGTTTCTTTTTTGACTTATGGAGATGTTATTTTCTTAATAAAATTGGCAATAGCTCATTGAATTTACTGTTAAGTATTATATTTCATGCTTTGTTTAGTGTTCAGGGTTGCAGATTTTTGGCACTATTCAGAATGATTTAGTAAACAGCTGTAAATAATGCCACTTGCCCTGCAGTGTTTATGCTAGGAACAACTTTCTCCCTTGTGTCTCATTTTTGTGAGCATCTCTCTGAAACAGAGCAACTCCTTTCCACCATGATGGCCATAACTATTGCCATAGCTATTCCTGAGCTGCTGTTTCTAGGACATCAGGCACAAATTTAGCAGGAGATGCTGGGCAGGTCCAATGGGATGTATTTAATGGATACTAGTTCAGCTGCAAAGTTTACTTTGGACAGTAATGGTTAGGACTAACGAGATTCATGGAGGAGATGGTTTTACTGATGGTCTATCCCTGATGGCCTCTTCAGTGATCTGCTTGGTAAAGTATCATGGGATAAAGCCCTGGAGGAAAGAGGGGCCCAAGAAAGCTGACTAATATTCAAGGATCACTTCCTCCAAACCCAGGAGCAATGCATCCCGACAATGAAGAAGTCAAGCAAAAATGCCAGGAGGCCTGCATGAATGAACAAGGAG
>VYXH01001359.1:17608-39652 GCA_013397275.1 Burhinus bistriatus | reverse complement strand
CAGGGAATGTAGTGATAGGACAAGGCGTAATGGTTTTAAACTGAAAGAGGGTAGATTTAGATTAGTTATCAGGAAGAAATTCTTTACTGTGAGGTTGGTGAGGCACTGGAACAGGTTGCCCAGGGACGTTGTGGATGCCCCATCCCTGGAGGTGTTCAAGGTCAGGCTGGATGGGGCTTTGAGCAGCCTGATCTAGTGGAAGGTGTCCCTTGCCTATGGCAGGGGGTTTGGAACTAGATGATCTTTAAGGTCTTTTCCAACCTAAACCACTGTATGATTCTTTGAATCTATGCTTCCATATTTTTATACTTCAGAGCATGAAAAACATGATTTCTCTATCTTGATAATCCTTCCTATGGCATATCCACTCACTTTGCTCCCTTATCCTTTTGCTTGCTAGGCTGTTGGCATTTCCAATTTCCTGCTTTCTGTAGAAGAAATTATTGCCCTATCCATTTTAAGAGTCTTTTTTTGGTTACTTCTAAGGAATTATTCATTAAAATGAAGGCTGGATCCAGCTGAAATCTTACAAATTGGTGATAATGTATACATGACATATTTAAACTCAATGCAGTTCTTATGAAGCAACCTATTCCAATATGCAAGTCTTGTACGTAATGCTTACTTTGATACATGAGCAATTAAAATTTGTCTTAGTCTCTCAGATGTTAAGTTATACAGAAAAATAGCAAAGTAGATTTCAGGATATGTCTCTGCATTCTAAAATGAAGCTGATGACTTTCTTCAGCATCATATCTATGGTTTCAAAATGGATTTTTTTTATGAGCTTTATAGTTAAAGAAACATAAAGATCTGGTGGAAACTGCTGCTCTTCAAAAAATATTTGTATTTCCATTTGAAATGGAGATTCAAGCTCTAGGCCATTTGTCTTAACACAAGTGTATGGTTTTTATAAGCTTTGTAGAATTAATGCATTTAAAATATGAGTTTCTTCTAGCAAATGGAAACCAAAGAATGAATCTGTGTGTGATACTATGAAATGAATAAATACTTGGAAAACGAAAACATTCTCTGACTTGAATATGAATGAAAAATGTCTTGCAAATGATATGGTGAAATTTATCACGTACTTGCAACATGTTCGCTTGATACACTCTGACCCTGAGGTTAAAGTAGGAAAGTCTTTTGCTGAAGAAAGTTGGAAATAACACCCAAATAATTCCGCAATGTGTACCATGAGCATTGTGAAATGCTTATATTGTAGCAGAAATGATTAAAGTGATTTACATTTATATAGCTTCTACATCGAGAAAGTGCCTCCAGAGCTTTATAAACTGAATGCAGATATCAGTGCCAACAAAATGGGAAGTATTTGTTGCCAAAATATTTTAATACCACATAGTAACGTTGTGTGATATTTTGGACAGAGTATAGTGATCACTTCATCAAAACTTCAGGGAGAAGTGACCTGACCAGGAGAATTAAGCTAAAACATGAACTTTTAAGAAACAGTGCCATGGAACACTTAAGAATTCAAGAAGTAGATGATATACATAATTGTAAAGATTAAATCACGCGCACCTTGGGAAATTAGTTTAGGACAGGTACTTGTGAGGTAGGGCTACTTCCCTAATGAAGGTAGAGTTTCTTCTTGCTTTGTTTCCCTTTCTGCTTTTGAACACCTGGGTATTCCTTTTAGCTCTCCATCTGGATGACAAGGCATTTTGACTCTACTGAAGAGGAGCAACCCTGTTTTCAAACTGAATGTTAATTTTCCTAACATACATCCGTAATCCACATTCTCAGCTGAGGCCAAGGAAAGATCAATGCTGCTGTGAAAGGAAAAGTCAGAAGAACTGTTTAAATACACCTCTGTGTGCCTAACTGTCACACAACTGCAGGTACTCTGCAGGACAGGAGATGGCTCTCGTTTCTCTCCTGTTGATGTGAAAGAGAAAACATTTGGTTAACTGAGAAAGTGAGCTAGGGAGAGCCAGTCCTGACTTTTTGCTGGAGCATTTTTACCTAGGCTAATCCTCTGACATAATTTAGAGCCAACTGGGGACTTGTGCTTTAGAAGAAACCTACTACATACTCTTGCAACTTCAAGCCTTGTGAAAAAGACGCAAATTGGATTCCTTCTGTATCCCCTCTTTTAGTGTACCTCAGAGTTGGTTACTCCTTTCACTGACTCACAGGATTATGCTGATGTAATACACTTTTTTTTTTTTTAATCGTATCACAAGCCATACAGCACTTGCTAACCACAAGTAACAGTCTTTTAGGAGACTGTGTACCCGGAGATTTCTTGAAGTTTAAGGAAACTTGTCAATGTCAATGCAGTCAACTTTTGTTATTCTTCAGTGACTTTCATCAAGCTCGTTAAGCATGGTTTCCCTTTAAAAAGTCACATCAGTTTTCTAGTTAGTCTGTATCTGTTTTGCTCACCTTCCTTATCACAGAGACCTTAACTAAAGAAGCAGCACTTACATCCTTGAACTTCAGTTTCATTTTCTGTTTTCTTTTGAGTCTGGATATCATATTAGGTTCTCTATAGTTTCAAGTCCAATTTTTTCCCTGGTTTTATCCTATTTCAGGACTCTGGTGAAGTTAAAACAGACAATAGGTCAATAAACTCCCAGCTCCTCTAAAACTGTGGCTCAGATCAGTTGTATATGACTGTTCTTAGGATCGTTCTGAAAATACTGTACAGATTGTCTGTAATATTAATGATTACTGAAGTAGATGAGAAACACATCATTGGTATGAATGAAGAGTGATCATTATATATCTTGCAATGAATCAGATGATGTCAGGGTGTTCAGAGTATTCCTGAAAGAAAGAGTGTGGACTATGATGTGTTCCCACACATCCGATGGTCTACGTGACTGGATTGTGGAGTCTCTCTACTGCAGGAAACTGTTCCTAGGAGGCCCAACAGTGAAAAGGTTATAACTTTTTAAAAATAAAACTGTAAATCCTCTCTGATTTTAATTTTGGTGTGTATTGAATTATTGTGTGTTAAACCAGCTGTCTCTCTTTTCAGGTAGTGGCTATGCTTAAATTGATCTCCATAACACAATAGCAATCTTTTGGACAGTTTTAGACAAGCAATTAATTTTAAAATCTGACAAGGCAGAGTTAAAGTCAGTTTTAATTACTGTACTATGTACCTCTGTCAGTTGGCTTTTACAAGCTTGTTAATTATTATTTTTAAATTTGTAATATTTTCTGTATTTCAAGATGCAAGACATACCTGAAGAACATTAGGAATTTAGGGTCTTCAGAGAAAATTTAGACCCAGTATACAAGGAAGTGTTTGTCAGCTTCTCATAGCCTAGTACAAAGTCTCAGTGTGGACTCACTAGATGAATATAAAGGTTGTTCTTGTGATTATAGCCCCAGAAATATGGCTTCATTTCTCAACCATTTATAGATTTTCTGTTTGACTTAGACAAGTGTTTAATTTCCCTGATATTCAATCTTCCTTTTCTAAAGTTAAGATAATATTCCCTAGCTGTATAGGGTGATAGTCTTCACTGGTTGATGGCTGAAGCTACCCATGTGTAACAACAACTTTCCTGTTAATGCAGCACAGAACATTTCCTTTCTACGTTTAGCCTGTCTTGCTCTAATACGAGGATTCTGAAAGCTCAGCTCAGGAGATTGCAGTTGCATTCAGTTAAGAAAACTGCAACCCTCCAAAGTTGATTGTTCAATGGACACAACTCGGCCTTGAGCAGTAAAGAATTAAAGTTTATCATAAAAGAAAAAATAAGAATAATGAAATGCTGCTGGGTATGGTATAAATCATTGAATACTGGCTATATTCTGCTATTGCTAAAATAGATTTATAGGTGTTATAGTCCTATTATTAGTAAATGCCTGACTTTTAGAACTTACATACCTATTAGAGAAAGTCCACTGAAACCTCAGGACAAGTCTGTGCTATTCAAAGCAACACTGAGCTGAGACACTCAAGCTAGTGCAGTCCACATAATGCTGTGGTATCAATCATTAAAGCAAAGTTAAGTAGCTGAGGCAACACGGCTGTTCCTGACATGCAATGTAGTCTTCAAGGTTAAAGTCTTTTCTGAAAGGTAGGAAATACAGTTAATGTCGGGCTGCAGCAGGATTACAATCAAGGTTTATCATGTAGGGAAGACCGTCATGCGGTCATCACCACAGTCATTTTTTGACAACAGAGTTCATGAATATTGTATTTTTGGCTAAATTCAGTGCTGTTATGCATATTAAGCTTTGTAGGTTAAGCCTTCTGTCAACCAGGTGCTGCCTGCTTTCTGGATCGAAGCAGGGCATAGTTCAATGTTGGGGTATTTCTAAGGATCCTTATGCATAGAATTAATGTCATTAGAAAAGGCAGCTGGAATTAAGCTGAACGAGGCTTTAGAAAATTGTGACTTTAGTCTTAAGTATCAAAAATCCACCTTAAAAGATCTAGTTTACGTGATGCAGTTCTTTTTACATTCTTGTTCTTGGCTTAGAGTAAAAAAAGTGAATGTCTCTTCTACAGTTGAGAAAATAAGGAATTAGGAAGTTACATCTGCAATATTGTGAGTTTAACAGAAATATTTGGGCTGTTTATATCCATGAGGAGGGACTATACTCAAAAGAAAGAAATAGAAGTAGAATAATACTAAATGAAGGTTTGGGCTTTGAATATGTTTGATACTATACGAGCAGAACATTTTTATTTTACTTGCCAACAAGAGAAAATGAAGCAAATTCCTCATTCACATGACAGCTGGGTAAGTGATTCTGCAAGATAGACAGTGATATTTTCATATGCAGTGACCTTCCTAATATAGCATCTTCACTATTTATATCTAGAATCACTCAATACATTTTTAATGAGATTAAAAGAAGAGTTTTATACCATGCTTAAGTTTTGTGAGTTACTGTTTTCTTCTTTATCCAGACTTCCGATCTTGATCCATCCAGACTTTAGATAACTAGGAACAATGAGAACAGAAAGTTGGAGGAGACAAAAACGTAAGCTAAATAAATCATTCTATTGACCTGATTTTTTAGAGGTGACGGAAGTGTAGGACTTGAATAGCTAAAAGGTAAGGTTGTATTTCTTTTTTGTAAAGCATGTTGCTGCTCCATCTTCCCTGCATTTATCTTCCATGCTAAACAGTAACTGGATTCTTATGAATATTTCCAGCTTTTTAGTAACACTACTGCAAAGTTTGTAAGTATAAGGCTAGCAATATTTTTTCGTGCACCATCTTCTGCTCTGGTCTAGTTATGGACAACAATGATGACTTAAAAAAAACAACCCTCAAAACATTTACTCTGAATTCAGCCCATACGTTGTATACAACAACCAGTGCTGATTAAGTGGCCAAGGAACACTCTAAGGTAGCAGTGAAGTAGAAGAGGGGCTCGATCTAACCATGGGTACTAGGTACTCATCTCACCTAGTATTATTGATATAATTCATAATATCACTGTGATTTCTATGGGCTAATAGGGCATCAAAGGACTGCAGGACCAATATATAACCCAACTTTTCTCTGTAGCCCATACTTTATGTGAGGATTACAATAATATTTCCATGGCACCCAAGGAAGACATTCTGACCACAAAGAATATGGATTTTGTGCAGAAAGTAGGCTTGATTATGGTCAGATTACCATAGCATGTTAAACTTAAAATTTAGTTTTTTCTAGCTCTTTGTTTTCACTAGATACTGTTCTCAATTGTACATTTTTTGTATGTTACACATTACAAATGCTTTTTTTTTGAGAGGAAACGCTAAGTATCTTTGTTATAACGTTGATTTTGAACATTTTTTTTTCTAAATTGAGTGACTAAATTCAAGTTTATGTATGTAAATCTTCCCACAGATACAACCTGAGAAACTGAGTTCTAGTAAGAGTTCTGAAATGCAGCAGAACAAAACTCTTGAAGATAATGTAGCACTGCAGGACCAAAGGGATTTGCAAAGCAGCTCAGATGGGTGCTGAAACTTTCCTTTTCACGCTGTAGATGTTTAGTGCTTCAACCACGGCAGGCCTTGTGCCTCCTTGACAGAGAGTGAAAGGCAGGTTAAAGCAATTCCAAGAAGTTTTAAGGTTCAGCCAGTGACATATTGTTAAAAACAGTACATAGAGTCCATGGGGAAGACTTGTGGGGAGCAGATGGAGGAAGATGCTCCATAACCTGCCAGGAGGTTGCGGGAGGAGCCTGCCATAAGTTTCTAAAGATACCTATGGCACAAAAGTGCATAGTGTGTATTCTTCTGTGCCAGCTTCACTGTTGCTGGTTCTGATCCATCGCAAATTATGCAATATAACTGTTGCTTCTTGGTTTTCCTGCAGTGATCCCGCAAACACGCTGTCACAGTATTTTGTAGACAGCATAATAGGTTTAAATGCTACATGAAGATATCTGTCAGGTATCTTTCAAAAGCACAATACATTTTGTAGAAAGTAATGATTAGTTAGAGGTGTAAAATTCACATCAAATGTAGGATCTGAGTGTGGAGGCTTTTTTGATTAGCATCTCTGTATAAAGATGAAGCTAAGAATAGCTGCAATAAAATAAAACTTTACACCTTCCTTAGAACATTAGTCCAGGAAGTGGCAGAATTCTTTTAATGTACGTACCTAAGAGCTTAATCTTGAAAAGCAAATTAATTTAGACTATCTACAATTTTTTAATTTCTTTTCTGAACTTGCAGCATGACTTTATTTTAAGCAGAAAGGTAAAACAAAAATAACAGAATTTTATTCCCTTCTCCCAGAATACAGTTACATCCTTAGCAAAAAACAGGGTTTCTAATTCTTCACCATGCTCTGTGAGAGTCCTTATGAAAAATCTCGGGGAATCTTTGGCTGAGTTTGACCTGCAGCATGAGGGGAAAACCACAGGGTATTCAGAAAGCAAAACTTAAAATGCAGGCTTGAACAAGTATTTACTGTTCCTAGCAGATCAAGCGGCAGCAAACTTAACATTTACTTTTGCTTTGAACAAGAAAAGTCGGTATCAAGCTTGCTTGCTTGCTTTTAGTTGGAATGCTGGAAACTAGCTTGAACTCCTTGACTTCAGAAGATGAAACTACTTAAGATCCTGAAACTGCCAAGAAAAAAAGCAAGACCGTTCCCTGCTGTGTTTATGTTTTGTCTAACTTTCCGGACTTAATCAGTCTGGAATTTAAGGGAACATTAAACTCTACAAGCAAAGGAACACCTCATTCTCACCAGAACATTATGAAAAACTATATTTGTGCAACACTAATAAACCCCGCTGTGCTCAATGTACAGTGAAGGAAGTGCAATAGCAATTATTGTTAAATGTGCAGGTAGTTTATTTGAACATTCTGTTTCTGAGCAGAAGATTATTTTCTGTAAAAAAGGTCAGAGTTTATATGAAAAAGACAAAAAGTCTGCTTGTAATCTCATTTATACAAGTACAAATAATGAGTTATGATGCATGGGTTCCACTGCTATTGCTGGAAGCACACTGATCTGAGAGCACAAACTACGTATTCACTGAGTTTTGATTAGTTTATATTTATCTGAAAATCAAGAAATCTGGTCCTGCCTGTGCCTCTGCTACTGGCTTTTTTTGACAAATCACCCATTTACCGTTTCTTTGGTTTCTTCTGCCATCCTTTCTGGTTTATTCAGAAGGGAAGAACCTCTGCATCTTTATTGCATCTAAGGCAAACAGAATCTTAGCCTGTTTTCATTGTGGCATCAAAATACTCTTAATCTTCAATGAATAACAATATACAATAGGTTTGATGTATTTCTTCATAAACTTATGCATTTTCATGATTTTCTGGCCTGTGTTTTTTGTAGCATTGAATCTGGAACCTGGGCAGAAAAATATTTTTTTTTTTGTCTGATTTTTATTTATTTATTTTAAAGAAAAGATTTCTGTTTCAGGACAGCTTGTTGTGGAGAAAACTTGAGTAAGTTTTTTATAAATCCAAGCTGACAATCAATATTTCATCCCTAACATTTATGTTTGCTGTGTAAACAAAAATATTTGTCTCTTAATGAGATGATTACCTATTAACTTGCCACATATGGTTGTTCCTCTAGTTAATGTTAAAAAAAGTGGAAAATTAACTTCATCCTAGAGATAAAGTGTAGTTAAAAGGTAAGATTTGGTGCAAAGGGTCTGATTTTCGTACTTATGCCTCTAGATCTACCTCAACATTTTTTCAGATTGTCATCTGACTTAACAGAAGGACCGACACAGTTTATTCTGACCACAAATAATCAAAATCTCTGAGCAAAAGCTGTAAAAACTGTTTTGAGGACAGAATAGAGATACATGAAACCAAAGAACCCATGTTAATGTTAAAGGAGATATTTTTTTCCCCGTTGAAAAGGGTGCATATTTCTTAATGATGAGAGTAAGAAAAAAGTCTTCTAGATCGTTAGTCTTCATTTTCCGTAAGTAACGTGGCAAGAGGAGGATATTGCATCTAAACAGGTAATTATGCAAAGTTATGTTTGAAAATAAACCATAGGTTAGGGGTTATTAATTCATTTCAAGCAGTGAAGTTCATGTTGAGACACAAGGTGCAGACAAATTACCCCACGTAGTGCTCT
Source organism: Burhinus bistriatus (assembly GCA_013397275.1). Taxonomy (NCBI): domain Eukaryota; kingdom Metazoa; phylum Chordata; class Aves; order Charadriiformes; family Burhinidae; genus Burhinus; species Burhinus bistriatus. Next base: position 31,097 of record VYXH01001359.1, on the reverse strand, counting down.
CTGTTACGACCACTAGACTGCTGCAAGTCAGGAAGCAAGTATTTTCCAAGCCAGCCGAGTTATTGCTGCCCTATTCTACAGACCATCTGGGTGACATTCAGTTAAGGTTGTTCCTTCGTGTTATGTACACCCCAGCTGGAAGATGGAACTGGAAATAGAAGAAGGAAAACTTCTTCAGTGCTGCTGAGCTAAAATGATAAAAGAAGTAATTCTATGCTGTTGAACATCTATGTTGCTCTCCTCTGTAATTTTTTCGGTTCTGCTATTTTTATTTTGAGATAAGATGACAATATTCAGAGGAAGGGCTTAGGGATTTATGTAGTGGCATAATGACATTTTTCATTCTGTTTTTTAATTCTTAATATTATTTCTTTATATATCTACTGAGCATTGAGATGACATTTTCATAGAATTATCTACTTAAACTCCATAATCTATTGCATTAGTAGTAATAGGTTGTTCAGATCCCTTCACTATGTATGAGAAATTTGGATTTTTCCTATGTAATTCATTTTGTATTATCAACTCTGAATTTAATTCTCTGTTTTATCACCCAATCCAAATCTTAAAATTCCTTTGCAGTTATAGTCAGCTTTTATTTTGCTGATGGTGGCAATCAACAATTTTTTCTCCACATCAGATTTGATTAAGAGTCTTCAGATAACACTGAAGTTCAATTTTGAGAAGAATGATGTGAGGCAAAAATATTGGATAGCCATAAAGTCTTCTAACTCTTAAATTTTGCTTGGTATCTCTCCTGTTTAAAATTTTTTCATTCTTTTCTTGTTATTTTTCAATAATTTTCTGGTTATAGAAATGTACCATCTGCATTACAGTTATTGACACCTTCCAAGGCCTAATTGTTAAAAATTACTTTAAATCTGATAGTAAAATATTTCTTGTCTGTTTTGTAAAGTGAAAGATTAGAAAATTCATATGACATATCCAAGAAATAAAAGTTCAGAGCAGAGTAATTAGAGAAACTGTTAAAGTCATCAGAGCTTGGAAGACACATAGGAGAAGACTATCAGGACTTGGTTTGCTCAGTCTAGCAAAACAAGAATTAGTAGAAGAATCAGTCTGTGTTTCTTAAATTTGACAAGCCTTTCAAGAGGGAGCTTGATATTTTCCGGAAATCATTTGTGTTACGCATTGCTTGCTATAGAAGGGAATGGAGCTCAGAAGTAGCAATCCTCTTTCAGTTCTGTGTCCTATACTCTCAAGGATTTTTAAATTCATTTTTTTGGTAAAGATATTCTCTGGAACACCTACGAGGAAGTCTGAGAACATGTGTTTTAAAGCAGATCAGACTAGATTACAAGAGCTTTCTGTCTCTATAATTTTTGGAAACAACACACAGGAAATAGACACTTGTAAGTTCTGTCAATTTGGATCAAAATTGAACCCTGTGCAATAAACTTCAGTCTGGAGAGGGACTGATTAGTGTCTCAATCAGAGCTTGTGGCGAATGCTATCCTTTGTTGTCTTGCCTCTAGTCTTTCTATTCTAACCTTCCATTTCTCACTTGTGTATGTGTCAATTTCTACCCTGAAATGCAAGAACGGCAACGGCAACAGTGTCCACCTATAACACAGGCTGGTTGTATGATCAAGTTTAATTCTGTTTGTAAGGCTGGAGCTCCCTACTCCTCGTTCAAGGGGCTTATGAAAAAAAAAAAAATTCCTAAAAAGAGTTTGTACCAGAATATGCAGTACACAGAATAACTTTCCTATGTAGAGATTTGTTATATTTTTCAATAAACAAAGGAGACAGCTCAAATATTGCACATATTTGTGCAGTGTCAGATTAAGAAATATTTCTTCTTACCTGTTTATTTTGAAAATAGAGTCATGCTTTTTAAGACATCTCCTGCCTGGTATGTCCCAAAAGTGTATTAAAACATTAGCAAATAATTTCTCAGAGCAGTTTTGATTTTCAAAAGTGCAAACCTAGTCCCTGAAAATTAAGCCATTTTAACAACATAACAAATTGTGTCGCAATATCAGTGAATGTCAGATAGGAAATTTAAATATGAGTGTTTACTTTTAAAAAGAAATTTAATCAGAGGAATTGTTTTCTGTGCTATATGTAATAATTTACTCCACTGTAAAAAGCAGTGTATGTAAACTGAATCCTCTTTCACTGTTCTAAATTGTATTCTGGTAAGATACCTTCTTCTATTGAACACATAACTGCTTCTTGTATGTAAATATGGTGTTAAGGATTGACGAGGAAGGAAGAAGATTCTTGCTCTGTGCCTCATAAAGTGCTCCAAGGTCTTTACTAAGACATGACAGTGATGTTTGAAAAGTGCAGTTATTTGTGGGAATGGACACAGATTTTGTAAAAGCTGAGAGGAAATCAAGGATGATCTGCATTACAAAAAATTGTTGCAAAATGCAGGAGGAGGTAGAAGACAATTTTCTTCAGGGAAACACTAAAACCTGGAAACTATAAATGACAGATGGTGGAAAAGAAATTCCAACAGTCTATACATCTGTGACTCTGTCTTCAGCAGCTACTTAGGTTATGCTGAAATCAGCAGAAACAATCTCATTTGTGGCAAAGGCCAATGTAGCTCATGAGAATTTCTTAACTGATAATACCTGCAAAAAAGCTAATAAACTCTATGTGAGAAGAACTAGTAAAAGGTACAAAGATACAATCCGACAAGCACTCATTTGTTTAAAGAAGACAAAGCCTCAGATTTCATACCTGTGAGAAGCTCATGCCAGGTAATGCAGAAAATGTCAAGGTTATGAAAATGGCAGGTGAATGTCTAAGGAAACACAGGTTTAATGCAGAGTTTCAGAAAAACCTTAATAGGAATCTATTTGTGGTGCATTTCTATAAAAAAACCATAAGTCCCCGTGAAAATATTTGTTTTTCAACATCATCACATTTTTATCATGTTATTGTTGCATGATCCAAATTTTCTCCATAGGTATACTTTCTGTTTTGTTTTNAGGTATTCTTTTTTTTTTTTTTTTTTTTTTTTTTTTTTTTCTTTTTCTTTTTACTTAACATCACAGAAGTTACTTCCCCATCAAACAAGACTCCTGTTTAAGAAAACTGGTTTAAGCCTTCTTCAGATAAGCCTACAGAGTAAAACAAATAAATTCACATTCACGTTTCTCAAAATCCCATTGCTTCTTTAGGAGAACAGAAGAGAAGGGATTTTACTGGAAGATGCACTTAGAACAAGCATATTACACCAGGTTCAGAAATATTGTTTTCCTGTAGATGTATATAATTCAGAGAGTATCTATTTTGAATAAATTCCATTTGAATATAATCTCCAGGCCTGTAACTGACCAGCTTTGATTATGCTATATCATCCCAGCTGACAGTTTTAGAATGGCGATCTATGATTGGTTTTTCGTCATCCAAACATAGTTTGGTATTAAAAAGAATAAAACTATTGAACTGCAAGTAAATATTTCGGTTTTACAGAAACACAAATATTCAGTAAACATATAAAGATAAATTATTTTATTTTGCGAAAAATGTGATTTTTTATGTTTTGTGACTAGGAAGAAGTTAAAGCACTGTGAAATTTGCAATAGAATGTGTTGAATATGTCTTTGTCTTTGCTTAGGCCCACTAAACCTTTCAGCTGCTGCACTGAAATACAGAAAAGGATTTTTAATCAGGGACCTATTTTCTAACAAGTCACATTCAGGTTCAGTCTTATAACTGGAAACTGGCAGCTACTTCAATGAACGCTCCTGTGTCTGATCTACAGCACATCTGTGCTGCCCATGCTGCTCTGTCTTTGCTCTGGGGACAGTAACATCTGGCAGGGGGCTGTGGATATGACCTTCTGCATTGACCTGACTGGTAAGCGTTCATAAGAATTCCATCCATTTTGTCTTGATTTCAGTAGAAATGAGACACTTGGACCTCTGTGGAAAGGAACTCTCTGGGATCTAATTTTGGGGAACATAGGATCCAGAATCTGTAACCTGGAGAGCTGGGATTCTGATACAACATATAGGGAAGGTAGAGGCAACTGAAGGAGATCCACAGAAACTGGAATGGCTTGCAGGGTCAACAGGCTAAGGAAGGAGATGCTTAGAGAGACATGATATGGAAAGGCAGAAGGTAGATGATAATTCCTACCATGATAATATTAATGGGGATCCTTTCGATATCAGAAGATACCTGCATGCCTGTTAGAAATGCTGTCCTTTTCCTTTACTGAGTAGTTTCCAAATATATAAATAACAAAAGGATATGAAAAAAGAAGCAGTTACACCATGATGCAGAGGTGGGAAACGAAATGTTTATTTGATTTGGCCAGGGTCAAAAAAAAAAAACTATCAGCAGAGGAACCATTGCAATCCCTGCCTGGTGTCTTCAGCACTTATCCATCTTTCCAAAAAGAGCTTGGTTCCCTCTTTTTTCCAACTTATTCATAACAAAGATGATAAATTCCCTCCTGCACATTCATACACTAGTGAGCAAACAACAGCTCAGCTGTTCTGAAATTGAGAGAAATTTAATACATACTAATTTGCTGTGGTACAATCATATAAAATATACTTACCACCGAGAATGAGTTTTAAATTAGTTATAAACAAATTGAAATAATTTAGAATCATTAAGAATAACTGCATCTGGTAAAGTTTTGCTCTAGCTACTTCACCACAGGATTTCTGATGAAGCCTGATCTTTCTGGCTGACATATTCTTTTTCTCTTAGCATGAAACCTCAGGTGATGGACTACGATTGTAACTGAATGTATAATTAAAATATCACACAAGGTTGTTTCAAGTGGAGAAAGGCATGATCCAGCAGTGCAATCAAAATCTGTATTAAGAAAAAGAATCAAATCATTGAGTCACAAGTGCTTAGTGTCAGAAAACTTAATTTGTTGGAAGTATTTCCATGTTTTGTAGGCAGAATTTACAGTCTGAAATTAAGTAACAGACTGGGTTTTTTTTCCTAGAGTTAGATCTGACAACGTGTCAGTGTCAACTCAGCTCCTCCCAGGACTTGGACCAATGCTACCTACCGTGCATACCTCTGAAGTTGATTCTAGCCATAAGGGCACAGGATAACTTTCTGTGTTTTAAGAGAAAGGAAAACCATTGAAACTTGCCATTAATTTGAAGTATGTTGTCCACTAGCTGAAACATTTCTGCACTGTGGTATATTGTCCTTTTGTCTAAGATCCTGTTGTTTGTATAGCCCTTGGTGTATTGGTTCAGAATTGTACTCTAACCCTTTTGACATGTTTGGTCAACTTTTCCTCCAATCTTTTAGCTATACATTTAAAAACTGTAAATGGATGTTTGAAAGCCTTTTTCTGCTCAGTGTGCATTCGTTCTAGTAAACAGATAACTCTGGTGCACCAGAGGCATTTTGCTTTACCTTCTGCCTCATTGTCTTCTTGAGGTATGTACAGATTTGCACTACGGCATGATTTGTCACGTCTTACTGCTTAATTAACCTTTAGTGTGGTGGCATTTCCCAGATTGCCTGCAGAATTATTTCAGAAGAATGTGTCTGTGTAGATAGGCAATGTCAAATATAGCAGCTTTTTACTTAAAATATTGTTATTTGCTAGCACTAAGAACATTATTCTTCTGAATAGAGGTTGTTGAGACTCTCAGATCCAAACTTTGCTGTTAGCCCAGCTTTGAGCATACAAAATCAACACAAGTCTTCTTTTTTTTTATGTGGAGAAATTTTTAAAACATTAAATGAGACATACCCCTGAGAAACAGAAAATCTGCTTTCAGGGCTTGCTTATCTATTTTGTACTTACCAAGTGCTTGGTTACTTATTTGAGGTAATTACTACTGTTCTGCACCATGCAATACTGAAGCTGCCTCAATGAGAGAGAATTTAAAGTTTCCCATTTTTGCAGTGATGACTAAAAAAATTTTCTTAAAAAAAAAAAAAAAGGGAAATCTGAAATGTTTCTTAATTCTTCTTTGTGAGAAAAGATTATTTTACTTATTAAAACAGAATGGATTGAAAGCCATGTTAACTAAGATGTTGCAAATGATTTTTTAAAAGGACAAAAAAGCAAAATTTAACAGGATTTTTAAAAGAGACTTTTTTGGTTGCTGAGTATTTAGGATGGCTGTTCAGTTACTGGGCCTTTAATAACCTCCAAGTTCTTTTAAATATTGTAATTTTGTTTTACCATTGGCCCCATGGTTCCTAAAATTTGCACTTATAATCGGGAAAGTAATCTATGGCAAAAGGGAATAATATTTTAATTTCTTTCTTCTGAACCCAAAACTTATGTAAAAACAGAGGGCAAATGTTCATGGGGATTAAAAAAAGGAGACAATGGATAGATAAGAAAATATGAAAGGCAGTTTCCTCTGTAACCTTTGACCCAACAGATGGTCAGAAATGGATGTACTGAAAATATTCTGGAGATACATTTAAGCAGTAACATTCATTTAGGTATTCCTGTGAAACAGATTATTTCACTAGGACTAGCAACAGTTTAATGCCCTTAAAATAAAGGTTGACAGATTTAAACAGTGGAAAATGCAAATCAGTGGTTCACAGCTTTTCAGCTTAAAACACGTAAAGGTTGACACATTTTAAATATATAATGTTAATAATTTAAAAACAAAAAAAAATGTTCAGAGACATTTTCAATAAAACATGAAATGTTTATGAAATCTCTACAAAAGTGAAAAAAGATATATTTACTAGAGGTAAAATATGAAGGAAAGAGTTAATGACAAACTAGAGGCCATGCTTAAAATAATATGGAAATCGTACAAATAATAACCACTGGTGAAAAGCAGTCCTGGGAAATAAAATTATTATATAGAAGGTAAGCAATAAAGATTTATTAAAAGTGAAACCATTAAATCTTCATAATCTGAAGATGCTAAGTATCAGGTTAAAGAAGGTTAGGATTATTTGTCTCAGCACATTTAAGAAGAAAAGGAGAAATATTCCTAAAATAGTAATGCTTGGTTTACAAACCTGAAGGTCCATATTTTTAAAGAGTATATTATTCTACTCAAAATTGTTACATTCCTATATACATAAATGAAAAATGAATTCTTAAATTTTTCCTTTTCAAATTGATGTAATAGTAATAAATAATATATATGTTAACATGCATTTAGTTTTTAAAAATAAATCTTCATGGATATAGGATGCATGGACATAAATTAACACAAATTAACGTGTACTCTTATAGATTGCTTACAAATCACCAGTGTAGAAAGTCCAGTGAAGTAAGGGAATTATTAATACTCTAATTAATGTATCACAAATATAGTATTTTGGACTGATCCAACAAATATTCTCAATTCTTTACTTCTAGCAAGGAGAGTATAAAGCCACTCCTCCTACTAGATGTGGGTCAAAATCATGTTTCCCCAAAGCAAATCTGTTTACTTTGCTAGAACTTTCCATCCAAATTCTACAATTAATCAGGTGAGGACCCAAAAATGTATTCTGCAGTCAAAACCCACCAGTGGGACAGAGGTGCTTTCTTCTGATTTCATTGCAGCACAGCTCTAAAGGGCCTGTCATCTTCAAGTATCACTAATTATTTTTCAATACATCAAGATCCCATTAAAGTTAATGCATTTATGTGCTGTGAATTGGGGAGGGTCTTCTAACATTTTGCACATAAAAATTTTGAAGTTTTGACAGCGGTGGGGAAAAAGATTGAAGATTAAGAAATGTGTGTTCTGTGCTTAGCTTGCCCATTTTTGCTATTTGAAAAAGTAGGAAAGAGAAAGGTCTAAGGATTTCCCAGCACTTCTGAGTGAGTTTTGTTATGATCTCCTGTCATGGAAAAGTCTCTTTTACTTCTTCTATTTTTAAGAATACTACATTATTTTCAAACTAAAATTGTAATAAATTGTTTCATATAACGCAACTGTATTTTCAGAGCAGAATTTTCTGAGAAACTCTTGAACTTTTTCTCCTAATTTATTTTTTAGAATATATAACATAGATACACTTCCGTGGAAAAGTAAAGTCTATTTTTATTGTAGAGTTATTAGAGAAGTGGTGCAATCTATCATTGTCGTAACCCTCTTTATTCTATCTTCACGTGTATTGTTAACTATATAATTATCTTCATATCCTTTGTGTCCAGGCAGTACAGGTGAATATATTCCAATTGAGACCTCAGATGAGACCTCTTGTTTTCTGTTGGCTTTAGAGGAAACAGCCACAATTCAACACAGGTGCCTTCACCAAGATATCTAGACTTAGATGAGAGGAATCTGTTGTTAAGTATACATGGAAAATTAAATATTATTAAAAGATATATTTAAAATATTTTACTAAAGCCATAATTTAAGATTTGTCAAAATGAATGCCTAGTATTTGTTTCCTAAGATTGCATCTAAGCACCCAAGTAAGTAGTTAGAGTTAAGTGTGCATAGAAATCTAAGCTGTGTGGTAGCTAATTGGCTTATACTTTTTGTGATGTAGTTAATCAAGAAGTAGTATCATCTTGGGGGAAAAAAAAAAAATCAAAAGTAAATGCGCTATTTTGGATTAACCTGTATTATAAAATGCTCCATTTGTTTTCTTAGAACCTACAGATACATTCCTTTCAATGGGCAATTTTCTGAAAAATAAGTTTTCAAGAAGCTTTATGGCTATGTGCACACACAGACACACACACACACACAGACACACAGACACACACACTTGCATGGAGGATAAACTCCACTCTGCTAACATATTTTGTGAAGTAAATATATTCTGCCAATTAAATTACCTTATAATCTAAAAAGGCTTTGTACAAATAGGTTGACAGTAAGTCAAGCTTTGGCTGTAGTACTGATTAACACCCACAATTTGTACTTTTCTTCCTGTTTATTTGCTGAAAACATCAGTCACACTAGTAACTGTATGCAAATGTAGATCTCCTGGTTTCTTTCTTGACTCTCTCATGACAGTCCATATGTTCTAAAACATAGATGTGTTCTGCAATGCATTGCACAGCATGCAAAGGCATCTTTACTTATGTATTATGACTGCTGTGTACGGTTTGAGGGACACGTGTATGATAAGGATAATAGTTGGTTATGACTGGTGAACAAATGAGTGATTCAAAGAATTAACAATTTTTTTGCTGGAGAAAGAAAAACCACTACATATTCAGTCTTTGACCAATGACAGTTAAAGCTGTGCATGAGCCAAGGGGCAAAACCAGGATTCCCAGAAAGCCCTGTGATCTCTCCCCTTGTGCTTTGGGGGCACCAGAAAATAACATCGTTGTGTAACGATCAAATTTATCCTTCCTGTTGTCACTTGTATGAAAACAAGCATAGAACATTTGAATCAATGAATTCACTGCTGTTAGTTCATTATCATTTAAATTAATGACCTGGTAACAATCAGTGGAAGAATTAAAATGCAAAGAGATTATAAAAAAATTGTTCTTTAAGTAAAGTATTTTATTGAAGATGACAAGAAAAAGAATTTTTTAAAGCATTCAAGAACTTAACAATAAGCTTTATTTCAAAATACCATATAACACATAGAAATGAGTCTTTTTTTTATCATACAAGAAATAGTTTGCTATGAAAATACTTACTTGAAGCTGCTGGAAGTGTACAAAAAATGATGGATGATGATAATTTCATGCCATTCAGAGGTGACATTTAGATGGATGTTTATCTTAATGTAGCAGAATTACAGTGGTCTGAGACTCACCAGAACAAACAGTTTTCCTGTAAGATTTCCATAATGTCTTATTACCAACAAAAATCTTAATATTTTAGAATGGATATTATAGTTAAAATGTAGCTTCTTGCACATTTGTTTAGGATTTGGATATGAAAATGGTGTGCTGAAAATAATTAGATAATACAGGATTGGGAAAAACAGATAGAAAAAGGAAAGAATTAAGGAAAAAAAAGAAAAGAAAACCAAGATAAATGAATTCCCAGCTTTGTATTTGTCCTACTTCCCTGAGGGACCATGCTAATGCAGCTGCTCTCGTCATTGGCATCAGTGAATGTCAGTGGAAGGAGGATCAGTGTAGACAAGCTCCCACTGCTGAACGGTCTCCAGGTGCTTAGATGGAATCTGGTACCCTCCCTCTCTTCAAAAGGGAAATGCAAAATTTCAGCTTTGTGGTGGATAAGCTAATGTTGTTCTAAGCTGTGTTTGTACTGTCTGCATCACTGGCCCCTGGAGATGATTCTGGGATAGCTTTCACAGCCACGAGTGCCCATGTAGGGTGTGTCATGTCATCTAGAGTTCCCGTAACGTGGTAACCTTCTTGTTTTAGGAATATATATGCCTCTGCCATCTGTGGCTGGGCAAGCAACATACGCTTTTTTCCTCCTCCCCTCAATGCACTGGTTGGTTTACAAGTCCTTCGTGGACAACCTCACAGCTAACAAGTGTCCTCAGCTGGGAAATTCCTATCTTGGATGACCACATAGAGATGCTTTACACTTTTGCTGACCTTTTACTAGGGACGTCCTCTTCACAAATTAAGCCTCAGAGCTTAGTTTCTTCTAGCATATGCCACTTCCACTCAAAGCCAGCTATTTCCAGGAAGGCATTCTGGAAAAATTTTCCTACCGAAGTTTCCTCTGAATAGCAGCAGATTTAGATCTTCACCTAGCATCTGTTAATACTATTGAAAGCCAGGCTTTTTTCCATACAAAAGGGACTTCTTGCATCCAAATTCTCATTGCATCCTCTCCTGTGCCATGAATCTTTTACCTTTTCTGCTGTACAACAAAATCTCTTAGAAAACTTGCACTTAGCAAAAGTCTTCCTGTCCTCACTTTCCATCACATGTCAGAAATTGTGTAGGACCATGTAAATCATCAAATAGATTTGGAAGCAGCGGTGGTTGTAACAAATACTTTTGCGTCCAGTTCAAAGGAGGAAAATAGAGTAATATTTCAATGTGGGAAAATGAGGTACTTGGGTGCCTGAATGTTAGAACTTTGAATGCAAATGTGATCCCACATGTGAATTTCAGTCTATTCACTGATCCTTAAACAATTTCAGTGGCTTAATAGCATTTCTCTGTAATTTACCCAAGAAAGCCTGAAAGTCTATTTCATGAACCTTAACTACAAACCCAAAATAGATTGGGATCATTTTAATGTTACTGTTCTTTTATTTATCTTTCATGATACATATATTTGTGCTTACTGTAACTGTGTTATAAATTACTTTTGCAAGTAAGTCATGTCTCAGTTTTTACTTTCAGTACCATATATGCTATTTCATTATTTCACTTTTTGTACTGTGTTTAGAGGACAGAAAAGCACTATTTAGGCCATCCTTATGTTCAAGTAGTTACTTTGTAATTTAAACAGGCTCCCGAATCTTGTTTATTCCCTTTTTACAATAATGTTACTGTTATGTGCTGATATGTGGATTATATGGATTTACATCTTACATCTTACAGCTGTTGAGTCTCAAAATGTTTAGAGATATCTAGAGAGTTTGTAATACAGTACTGTATCCTGACAGTTTGCTTTCCCTAATATATACACATACTTTCCCCTCCCCCTCAATGAAAATGATATTTTTATAAAGGTTTTTAAAAAATTATTTTATTTTATTGCATGTTTCTTTCCAAATTTCACTGTATATTAAGATTTATCTGCAGACACTATATACAGAAGTAACATGCAATCAGTATCAAATGTAGGGCAGATGCAAACTCTTTCCTTTCCAAAGCCGTAGAAAAGAATAAGATTTTTAAAAAAATTAATTTCTGTGCTTATGCTTTTGCACAAGCATGTTAGATTATTTAGTTCCATAGCACACTGAATTACCTGATAATGAATAAGTGGCTAATAATAGGCTGTACTCAAGAATTTTAGTGGTTTGTGCATGAAGGAATTCTACAACATATATAAAGCAGATATGAAATTATTGATGCTTATTGAGAACAGGGTTAGAGTAGGTTATTTTTCAGAACACTCTTTTGCTATGTATCCTGCTGTCTTGCTGGGGAAACCCACACTTGATTTTTCAGAGTTGAATCATTATGTTTGCGTTTAATTTCCATTAAAAAAGCATCTGATTCCAGCTGAGTAGAAGTTCCACAGCAAAGTCTTCATTAATTAGAACAGTGTCTTACACAGTGTACCAATTGTTTTTTGCAACAATTTCTTTCTTAAAAAAATGTAGTCTTCCAGTAAAGACTTACATGGTGACTTCCAGAAACTGTTTCGTGACTTCCTGGATAAAGCTATCTCATTTGGGTCACTTTGTTCTGACAGGGTATACAACGGTGATCTAAATGGTTGTAAAGTTGTATGTTTCTAAATATGAATATCAACTACTTTCACTTGTTCATCCAGGGAATGACCCAGGAGTTGACTTTTTTAAGAGAAAGCAAGAGGACTGTAAGGAACCTGAAGAGATTTAGATGTTCCTAAGCCATCCTGTTGACTGGACAAGTCCATTTTTATGTCTCTTAGGTGCATTAGTTTCAGTCACTGAACAGGATGAAGGAGCTATGGATGACAGTAGGTGAAGTTCCCATGCACATGGCACTGGGAACAGCATCCATTCCTAGAGCCAACCTAAGGCAAGTTAAAGCTTTCTCTAAAATTTATTGAGTGATTGCAGTCGTCAGAAGGGAGGCTGCACTGAAATATTCATCTCTTTCTCCTCTCAGCCCATCACATAACCAAGCTATTAATAGAGACAACAGATAAGTGTCTTAGTCACTTACATAAGATACTACAGAGCTTTGAGTTTGGGTAAAATACACTGAAATTGCAAGATTTGACTAATTCTATGTTGTTTGATTCATAGATTATTTATGTCTGCTGTTTCACAGTAGTTTAAAATTACAAATAGGAAGCCATGAAGAAGTAATATTTTGAAAATGTGCAGCTGAAAATTATTTCATAAACATAACAGATTAGGCACTTCTAAAATCTCAGTTGTTTCTTCTTGATCTCACCTGTCCCCTTATTCCTTCTTATGTATTTCTTTAAAATAAAACAGAACAGTGACCCAAATTCATTCAAATGTTCAGAGGAGAACATATCGCCTCCTCTGTCACTGCCATATGTGGCCTGTCCACCTGGGGAAGATGATGTGCTTATGTTTGAGGTGTGCACTTACACCCAGCCGGGCACATCCTGCTGATTCTCCAGTCTTCAAAAAGGGCAAGAAGGAGGATCCTGGAAACTACAGGCCAGTCAACCTCACTTCCACCCCTGGAAAGATGATGGAACATCTCATTCTGGGTGTCATCTCAAAGCGTCTGGAGGAAAAGAAGGTTATCAGAAGTAGCTAACATGGATTCACCAGGGGGAAGGCATGTCTGATTAATCTGATAGCCTTCTACGATGGCATGACTGGACTAATAGACGAGAGGAGGGCAGTGGATGTTGTCTACCTTGACTTCAGCAAGGCTTTTGGCACTGTCTCCCACAGCATCCTCATAGGTAAGCTTAGGAAGTGTGAGTTGGATGAATGAACAGTGGGTGGATTGAAAACTGGCTGGCAGATAGAGCTCAGAGGGTTGTGATTAGAGGCA
>VYXH01001359.1:0-17331 GCA_013397275.1 Burhinus bistriatus | reverse complement strand
CTTAAAGGGAGGGTGCTGGGAGGATGGCACCAGTCTTTTTTCAGTGGTGTCCAGTGATAGGACAACAGGTAATGGGCACAAACTCGACCATAGGAAGTTCCACTTAAACATGAGGAGGAACTTCTTTCCTTTGAGGGTGGCAGAACACTGGAACAGGCTGCCCAGAGAGGTGGTGGAGTCTCCGACTGGAGACATTCCAAATCCACCTGGACACCATCCTGTGCAACCTTCTCTAGGTGACCATGCTCTGGCAGGGGGGCTGGACTAGATGATCTCCAGAGGTCCCTTCCAACCCCTGTGATCCTGTGATTCTGTGAGTCGCCCATAAGCTGTGGTAATGTCCACTGGTGGTGAGCTTCATCTAACAGCACTTCAGTGTTAACTCTGGAGACGACTGTCTCAGAGATAGTGTGTGGCCTCCTTTTCTGGTCAGATTTCTGCAAAATGAAGTCTACCATCTGTTGTAGATGTCTGTGAAATAAATGAATGGTCTCCTGAAGGCACTTACGCCTCTCAGACCTTTCAGGTATTAGGCTGGCCAGCCAGAAATGGATAGTTGGAAGGATTTATGTTCCTACTGATCAGTAACTATGACTTTAACATAAATACATCCTGAACTACATGGGGACTACTAATGCATAATTTAGGCTACTTCATTTAAGTGATATAGCACAGTGGTTTTCCAACTATGGAACATAGTCATACAGTAGTCCACACTGCTGCTTTTGGCTAGGGAGCTGCAAGACCTGTCTGCTCCTTGTGCAGGCTCCTCACCCACAGGGCACAGTCCTGCAGGGTTTGAACACTATGAGCAGAGCCACGTGCAAGTAATAATGTCCATCCACAGTACCATGTGAGGCAAGGTAGCGAACCAGGTCCATGGTCCGTGAAAGTAGTCTGGTCTGGAGCAAAAGGAGACAGGAGCCGAGACAGAACTGGAGAGATGGCTACAGCATGGGTCCAAAGTCCAGCCAGGAGGTAGGGCTGCAGATAGGCATACCTGCAATACAGAGGAAGTTGGTGATGTTTCTTTTCAAAGGTGGTTCAAGGACCATCCACGTGGTGGTCTGCTACTGTAGCCTATAGAAGTTATAGGACCTGTGATGTAATAACCATGGTAAAGAAATTGTGCAACTGTCCCACCGTCTGGAGAAAGTGTTATTTCATTCACTAATGCTGAGAAGAATCTCTGCAATGAAATGTAATTGTAAGGACTGCACTTGAGACAAGATTTATGGTTAACTCTATAAAGAAATGTCAAAATGATGATACCCTGGGAATACTGAAAAACCTGTTAATTTATAAACTAGTAGAGGTGGTGGCAGACTTTTAAATGTCTTGTGAAAACCTGAGACATTTTGCATACTCATTTTACTGCTGCTTAGATAAGTTGTATAAGATTATATTTGATAACAACAAAATAAATCAAATGAGCTTTTAAAACATTTCTTTAGGACAGTACCTCAAGAACTGCTGAAAGCAGTAAAAAACCTAAGAAGCAGACAAACCTCCAGTAAACTTTATGCACTTTATTTAGATATAACTTCAGTTATATCTAAATAGATCTAATAGACTTGTAAGTCTTACTGCATATTTGCTTGAGAAGAGACACAAGGACCTTCCTGATATGCAAAAGCCTCCCTCTTCCTGGTTTCTAATTTGTTATATGGCACTAAAGATGATTCATTCATCCATTCACAACTGCCTAACATATTACAAAATACTATATATAAAACCTGGTTATATTCTTATAATATGGCTGAACATAGCTTACTTTCAAATTTAAAGCTTCTGACAAATCAGCATATTTAAATAATTTAGCCTGAGTAAGTATACTAGTCTATCAGGTAAAGAAGAGATACTAAGCTTATTTTTCTTTTGAATTTGCCCATCAAAGAATCTTGCACACCCTTTAATCTCTGTTGAGGGAATGTATAGTGTTTGCCTCTGTAAATCAACAACAGGCCTGTCTTGTTTTCATAGTCCCAAAAGCTGAAAATTACGGAGCTGTGTATATGAAATCTCTTCTGTGGATATTAAAGAAACACTGAAACAAGAGGGAGGTAAAGTCTGTTACAGCATTTTTTTTTTTTTTTCTACTGTAAAGTGAAGACAAAAGTGAAAAGGATAAAGGAGACTTACACATTTTTCCTGTTATGGCAGAAGAAGTGGTAGGTTATCTTTGAGGAAATTGGCAGGCATACATTAGTAAAGAATTTTTACATTCTAATAAAAGAAGTCACTGCTGCAGCTGTTGATACGTGAAAGAAGTGACAGAGACATTTTTGGTTAATTTTTGTGCCAGATAATAAACTTATTTCCCCCAAGCTCAAAAGTTCATTGTACCTTTTGGTTGCTGACACTGAAACAGTAATAATGCTCCTAATGTTTAGAAATAGCCTTTTACCCTTAGGTATATGTGTGCTGTGATCACATGTACATGTCTATACCTCAGAAGAGTATTACTGTTTGTACTGTTCACACTGGAGCCACACGAGCTTTCAAGGTTGAGAGGGGTTACAATCATTTAAGGAGATTTTATAACTGGGAGCAAGGGCTGGGACAAAAAGCTCTTTTTTTTCCCATCTTAGTCACAGGGCTGCAGTGCAGCTTGCTTTTATTTGGTCCCCTCTTGGCTCCATACCACTTGGATTTTTGGCCTTGAGGTGGCTTTGCCCCAACAGGTGGGAGAGAGGATGTGGTTGAATGATTAGAGATACATAGAGGATGTGGTAGGCTTGAGTTTCATCTGATTGAGGAGGCTATTTAAATTGTCTGCAACTTTTGTGGGGCTGCTCCAGCTACTAACCTGTGATGTAAAGGACAGGCGGAAATTTCTGTCTTTCATGCCCTTTCTAAATGAACACATACCTGGAGAAATAATTCTGGAGAAAAGGAGATTTCTGGAGAAAAGCAGGCTCAGGGGAGATCTTATCGATCTCTACAACTACCTGAATGGAGGCTGTAGAGAGGTGGGAGTCTATCCCTTCTCCCAAGTAACAAGGAATAGGACAAAATAAAATGACGTCAAATTACACCAGGGGAGGTTTGGCTTGGATATTAGGAAAAATTTCTTCACTGAAAGGGTTATCAAGCATCGGAACAGTCTGCCCAGGGAAGTGGTGGAATCACTATCCCTGGAGGTATTTAAAAGACAGGTAGATGTGGTGCCAGGGGACATGGTTTAGTGGTGGCTTTGGCAGTGTTACGTTAATGGTTGGACTTGATAGTCTTAAAGGTCCCTTCCAACCTAGGTGATTCTAGGATTCTATGTGCCATGTCTGCTGCCTTCAGTACTGAAGACATGTTGTCCTCCTAGCTACCTAGACATATGCCCAGGATGCCTAAGTTTAAGATTTCTGGGATGCAGAGAAGATGCCTGTTAGCTCAGCAGCTGCAAGCCCTGAGCAACTTTTCCCCTGGTAGTCTCAGTCCTCTTGGACTTCGTCACCAAAAGTCCAAGTCCCATCTTAGGTGCCTAAATAGTTTTTAAGAGTATCTGCGAAACTTATTTCCATGGTACAACTGCCAGGACAGAGCTCTAAGATAATCTGATGATTAGAAATATTAGTCCTATTTAGTTAGAAAAAAATGATTTATCTGGTTTGGATTTGGTTTTATTCCATTAGTTGTAAAGATGTATTTTATTGATGATAGTTGATGAAAGAAAATATCTCTTTGCAAGTCTTCTATTCACCTAAATTTAATGGTGTAATAGTTAGGACAGCCATATTCTCATAATGTCTTTTGTTGTTCTTGTGATAAAATTTATATGACTGCAGATTCCATCACTAATAACCTAATAATGGGGTCTTCATTCCTAAATCACACTTGCTATTTGTGACATAAATCATTCTGTGGTTATAATATTCCAGTCACATACACCTAATAGAAAGTAGAGAGTAGAGGAAAGCTAAAAATAGCCTTTGGCAAAGCTTGAATGGATTTGTATCTTACTATTCAAATCACGACTGTGTGAAATATTCACAGATGGGAATGAACACTAATATGCAGCAAGAAATGTTTGTCCTTCTGTTACAGCACAACACTTGTACAGCCGAGTAATCAAATGAACATTACAGATGTGGGATTTGTCAGGGCAGAGTAATAATCAGAATGAAATCTTACAATTTAGTGATGAACTTGTTGGCCTAGAACATAAACAAATAGAATAATAAGTCCAGCTTTCATATTTGCTGATTTAGGTATAAATGTTCTGGAGAATAAACTATGAACACTTTATGGACATAGATGCAACAAAGGAGAAGCTAGCTTTTAGGCACTCAGTTTTATTCTCTTCAACAAACGTGTCCCAAATCAGGTAACTGAAATAACCATCCAGCCTGGCTAAAGGTCGTTAAAAAATTCAGCAGCTTAGACTTGACTGTATCCAGTAGGTCTAAACCACATAGTCTCTCACTACTGCACTCATAAAACTGTAACCAGAGAGTGGACAGTGTTCTTTCTTAAACAAAAGTAAAATACAGAAGACACAGTTATGTCTAATTAAGACATACAAAACGCAGAGCCAAATGCTACGTGTATTCAAGGGGCTAAATAAGGATTTAATCATATGTTTGTGAACTGGACAAGATTTGAGATCATAGAATCATAAAATACCACACTGGAAGAGACCTCAAGGATCATCTGGTCCAACCTTTCTTGGCAAAAACAAGGTCTAGACAAGATGGCCCAGCACCCTGTCCAGTCAAACCTTAAAAATGTCTAATGATGGGGAATCCACCACTTCCCTGGGGAGATTATTCCTATGGCTGATTGCTCTCATTGTGAAAAATTTTCTTCTTGTGTCCAATCAGAATCTCCCCAGGAGTAACCTGCACCCATTACCCTTCATCTTTTCTATGTGACTCCTTGTAAAACGAGAGTCTCCATCTTCTTTGTAGCAACCCTTTAAATAATGGAACATGGTGTTAAAGTCTCCCTGAAGCCTTCTTTCCTCAAGGCTAAACAAAGCCCATTATCTCAGCCTTTCCTCGTATGACAGGCTTTGCAGTTCTTTGATCATCTTGGGGGGCTCTCCTCTGGACCCTCTCCAGCCTGTCCACATCTTTTTTGCATAGTGGGGTCCAAAACTGAACACAGTATTCCAGGTGTGGCCTGACAAGCTTTGAGTGGAGTGGGGTAATGACTTCTTTATCTCTGCTAATGATGCCCTTGTAGATGCAACCCAACATCCCCTTGGCTTTCTTTTCCAGAGCAGCACACTGTTCACTCATACTGAGCTTGTTGTTCACCAGGACCCCAGGTCCCTTTCCAGAGAGCTGCTCCCCAGCCAGGTAAATCCCAGCCTGTACTGCCCTCCTGGCTTATGTTTTCCCAGGCACAAGACCTTACACTTGTCCTTGTTGAACTTCATAAGGTTCTTGTTATTCCACTCTTCCAGCCTATCGAGGTCTTTCTGCAGGGTGGCTCTCCCTTCTGAAGTGTCTGCTTTCCCACTCAGTTTGATGTCATCAGCAAACTTCATCAGGGTATGCTCAATCCCATTATCCAGTTCACTTATGAACATATAAAAAGATGAAATACTGTTATTGTGTGAAAGTACTGGCCTGTTCAACATTGGCTTTACTTTCAACTTTTCTAACAGCACGTTCAGCTAGGAGAATAAGCAAGCAGAGTAAGCACAGAAATGAGATCCCAAGTCACTGCTTTGTTGAAATCCGCTTAGAAGTAAAAATAGAATAATGTAATGCCACTCAGCATACCGAGATTCATGAAGCAGTCAATTTATTACATTAAGTTTCTTTGTTGTTCTTACAAACCATATTTTTTGTCATTGTATTAGCGGTTACAGAAAGAAATTAATGGACAGATCTGTTCTAAAGTTTCATTAAATTCTCATGTGGTTTTGAGGCTTTGCTTGAATATTTTTTTGTATGTTTATACTTCGATAAGTACTAAGAAGAAGAAAATTATAGTTATAATTACAAATTTGTATTTCCAGCCACAAAACCTGAAAGTATTTGGATGAAAATTTGCATGCAACTCATTTTGGCATATACTGGGAAGTCTAAAAAATATTGTTCTCAGATTTTTTGAATCATTGCAAGTCTCAAAGATTTACTGAGGTCTAGTCCTTGTCTCGTAAAAGATCTCCTATGAATGATATTTTTTAATCTGTTTCTGTTGTGAGAGATGAATGTTTTCATTTGTAAAATAACTTTTAAGGAGATTTACACAGCTATACTTGCAATTTAAGATTCTTCTAGTACATGAATCTGTCATTATTGTCTTTTGTAAACAGCTCAACTTATTTATAATAAATTTGGACATTAGTTCTGATATTTCATCTTTTTCCAGCACATTATATTTTCAGCAGAGAAGAGAAATTATATTGGCATATGTTGTTGACATTATATCTGACACAACAAATATATAAAAATATTGTCATT
The DNA here is from genome assembly GCA_013397275.1 of Burhinus bistriatus. Lineage (NCBI taxonomy): Eukaryota > Metazoa > Chordata > Aves > Charadriiformes > Burhinidae > Burhinus > Burhinus bistriatus. The sequence continues at coordinate 10,918 of VYXH01001359.1, read as the reverse complement.
GTGTATAAGGAAACATTAGAATGTTGAATCATATATTGTTATCAGTAAAGCCTTCTTTCAAAATATAGAATCACCTGATGACATATATAGGCCCTAGTAATAACAAGTTTTGGAATAGCTTCCCAATCTTCTTTAAAGACAAATAAAGAACAGGACATTGTTCAAAATATATAATTAATTAAAAAAATGCAAGTTATACAATGTATGTAACTCTAATCTAATGCAAGAACATAAGTCAAAACCAGATGCACATATTGAAAGCTATTACACCCATAAGGTGACCCAAGCTATTAGCAATTTATTTGGCTTATAAATTATAACAATAATTGTCAATAAAACATGCAAGCCCATCATGTTTCAGGATTCTAAATCCATTACCATGAAAATGCAAATGAAATACAAATTGACTTGTGGAAAACATTCAATAATTACAAAGTGTGTTGAACAGTCATTCAGCTTGCATTAGATGAAGGTCTGTAAATAATGAGAACATGTTTGTTACAGCTTTGTGTTGAAAGCGGGGCACAAATCTCTAAGTAATTGAATGGAAAACACAAAATCAGATAAAGCAATAATCATAATTTATATGTAAAATGAAGAATACCAACATGTTTAGTCAATGAATTATGAATATTCAACCTTTATAAATATGTATTGTTTGTTATGAAGAATGCAGTAAAATATTCTCTGAGTGAGAATGGACTTTCCTTTCCAAAACAGAGCCAGTTAATCAGTCTGTCAAGGACAGTCTCATATGTTGTAAAACATATTAAAAATCATAGAATCATAGAATCATAGTATCATCTAGGTTGGAAGGGACCTTTAAGATCAAGTCCAATCATAAACCTAACACTGCCAAAACCACCACTAAACCATGTCCCTCAGCACCATGTCTACCTCCAGGGATGGCGACTTCACCACTTCCCTAGGCAGCCTGTTGCAATACTTGATAACCCTTTTGGTGAAGAAATTTTTCCTAATATCCACTCTAGAAATCATAGAATGGAAAGTATTGTTCCTGTGCTGCTTTCAACTTCATCTTTTCTAAACAAACAAACAAATAAAGACTGAAATTCTTCCATGTTGATGTATGTCAAAGGGAATTAACATGAAGTTAGAAATAGGAAAGTTATGCAATGTTTGCTAATATTTTGTTTGACACAGACCAGTTTGAATTGGAAACAGCCAGAGCAGGAAGTAAAAGCTTTATGACTCAAACTAAAGAGACAAGAGTTGCCAGCTGGAAATTGATATTCAGGCTTTGAAGTCAATTTTAAAACTAGTAAGTTGCAATGGTATGGAACAACTTAAAATAAGAAGCTTAGAAGCATTAAGTCTTAGATTTGCAATAGGAGTTAGATTTCCAGTTCACCCTGTGTTGGAAAATTTCTACCCATAAAGCCAATGCCAACAAATGTAAAGCTATTTTAAATTGTAGACCAATTTCTTAGGAGGCTTGAGTAAATTTTATTATTATTTTTCATGTATTTAGTCTCCTAATGAGATTCCTCCAAGACAGTTAAAATAAGAATAATATATCTGAAAAAATGATGATTGGTGTATTATTTCAAGTAGTGTTAATTTTTTTTTTTTGGCTAATTTAATATTTTCAATATGTAATAAAGAAACTTATGCCTTTGGCAATGTCAGTGATTTCCATTTATTGTCTTTAATGTAACATAATTCCAGATGTGATTTATTTGACAGAAATAAAGATGCTATGTAGATAATAGTGAAAATAGCTATACAGAAGAATATGCCATATCGTTACTTCTTTTCCTTATGCTAAGTAGCTTTTTAATTCCACTAACACATCTTCCTGAAAATATTACCTTCTTTAAGGGGGGAATTAGGAAGGGGAACATGGGACATAGAAATCCATTGAAATGGCATCTTAAATAAACAAAACCCTAGATTTTGAGCCATATTTCTTTTTTTAAAAAGAAAGATTTACTGTGGATTTTAGCGTTGAGAAGAGTGAAGTAGTCTTCTGCTTACTCTTATTTTTCTCTGTGTAATTATTTATACAATTTTATACAGACAGTTTTTAGTAAAGGTGTAAGCAAATGACACCTGTTATAAGAAGAAATTTAATCCAGATATATGTTTATACTGAAGTTAAAGCAGTGAATTATAGTGCTTTACTTTTATTTCCCCTCTTGTCTCCCCTCTCCAGTCTTGGGATAAAATATAAGAAAAAAGAAAGTTTAAGAATATAAGGAAATACTTAGTACATCAGATTAAAGATTCTAGTTCAGGACACATTTTCAGCAGTGGCCATTCCTGTGTCAAAGATAGAAAAGAATCAAATGGGAAAAAAAGTTGTGATCTGTGCCATCACAGATGGTTAAAGGGCTTCGTGAGCTGAAGATTACATCTAGAGCATGTTTAACAGCTGCTGATGAACGTGCTTTCCGTGAATGTGCCTATCTTGTCTTAAACCTATTTATAACATTCACTTCTATCAGTTTAAGTAATGGCTGGGTACATGGGAAAGGTGATTAGAGGACAGAGAGTGCTATTGCAGTGGTATTTCCTCTGAAAGTATTAGCTGTAATGTAGTTCCACCTGAGACTTGATATGAACAACATTTGTATAGTTGAAGATGAAAATAGTAAAAATCTAAGGTTCTGACATATAATAAACAATATCACAACCCCCTTCGCCCAGAAATGAAATGGACATTTTTGCCCTCCAAATGCACTGTTATTCATAAATATTTATTCAATTGTCCCAATTTGCTTCCAAATTTTTAGAGAAATGAGAGATTCTAAATCAAATATGGCTTTAAAATTAAATTTCTTAATTTTTACTACCTTTTAATGGTGAATTGAAACTTGAAAGGATGTGGACTAATGTGGAATTTAACAATCAGAGTTAGCAAACAAAACAAAGTTTATTTTGTAACTAATATAATTGGAAATCATCAAGAAAGTGTATCTTAAAAAACGTAAAATGCCATTTTGGTTTCATAAATCCATAATAATAGTTTTGTAATGAAAGCATTCATTTATTGTAGGTGTTTTACTTGCTTAGTTTGTTGGTTTTGTTGGTTTGTTGTTTTTCTGTAGCTTTGGAGGGATATAGAAAAAAACCTTTAAAAGTCAGTGAATGAAATGTTAGCTGATACTGACGGCTCAGGTAGATCAGAAGTAGTAAACATTCTAGAAAAACAGTCCAGATTAAATCCTGTGTCTTTTCTGTTGTCATTTGGGAATTTGAGCCTCTGATATGCTTGCTTAACACTTGAAGAAGTTTGTAAAAAAAATAAACATCAAAAAGTCAATTAGATGTATTTGATCTCTTGCTTTAATCTATCCACCTTGCTCGTTTTGTTTTTAGTAGTGATCTTGTGAAGTAGAATTGGTTTTAGGTTTTTAGAGCATAGTCTGTAAACCACTTAAAGATTCCAACCACAGAAAACTTTCCTTGGAAACCCTATTTTTCATGGTTAGACACTAACTACTGTTATGATGTGTGGATTATTATTGCAGGTGATAATAAAACAGAATAATTACAGCTAATAGTTTCTCTCACTGAATAGACTGATGTAAATACCGGATATTCAAAACAGAATTAAGAAGCCCCCTCTGATAAAGGTTTTGTTGAAGAACAGTGGATATCAAAAGACATTATGTGCGACAATAACAGTAGGCAATATAAAAGTGATATATATGTGCTGTTCAGTGCTGTTGTTCCCCAAGCATTTTAGAAATTGTAGTGCAAGGAATTCTCCATCTCTATTTTGAAGAACGAATGGCAAATATGTAGCACTGTCTGATTATAGTACATTAATTTCTATAATGGGAAACTAGTGAATTTACTATTTAGAACTGGAGGTTAAGCAGAAAATATAAAGAATGTGTAAGGGAACAGTTACAAAAGTGTAGGTTTCACTGATATTACCCCCCATTAAAAAGAAGGGAATTACTTGTTTTATTATATTTCTGTGCCATCCTCTCATAAAATAAAGAAAAAGAAAAAAAAATGATACCATCGAACCTCTGCAGATTGTGATCTTTTGTTCACATGTATTTCTCAGTTTATCTGTTACACTGCTATTGCAGCATTCTAGATTGTGACAGGAGAGGTCTGAGGTGTAATATTCTTTCATCTTCAACTAGATATGCAGAAGAGCTTAAGGGAAAAAACCCAAACCATACTGTATTTACTTATGATTATCTAAGTCACAATGCCAAACTTAAAAACATATAATAATGACATGTTCAAACTATATCCCAAAATGTAATAGGCTATGCTACACTGAGGTAAGGAAATAGGCTTATAATAGATCCAAATACCCAAAACTTTCCTATTTGAAGAAGACAACAAAGAATACCAAAAGTCTTTTTTTCTTTTTTTTTTTTTTAAATTTTATTTTTTATGTGGTTTTAGTCTTGCAAGGTGCTTTTTGGTAACACTTTGTTTTATTTAACTGCAGACTCTGAAGCTGTATCTTGTTCTTGAAATGCGTTAAGTAACTCATTTCTCTTTGAAGGAAATGTGTAATCCTTTCACCACAGAGGTTAAAGATTTAGAGTCAGTCTTTGAAAGTAAATATATGTTGTGAGACATTCAACAACTTTCAGGTCCTGAGTCTTAGGAGCGGAACTGTCTGAAGTGGTTTTCTCCGCTATTAGCATTACAACATGACTGTGGCCTTTGGGGAATATCTTAACTATACGTATCGGTAGTACTGCCTGGAAAACCTAATGGTTTTCTCTATGCATGAAATATAAGCAACATAATTTGATTGCCTTTTAGGACTGAGAATAAGGCCACAGAGAGAGATAAAATGGCTGTGTGATCTAGAACCAAGAAACTCATTGAAATGTAGCTCCAGAATAATTAAGCTCCTCTTTAGAATGAGGCATGTATTTGCATAATGTACTAAAGAAAGGCCAATAATTTTTTACTATTTTTTTCTGAATAGCAAATTATTGCAAGCTGGAACAGGGATAATATTTTGGCTTGGAGGCATCCACAAAGACAGGCAAGTTTTGAATAGTTTGTTAGTTAAAAACTGAAGACATTTCCATGTTGTTAAAATAATCCTTTTCAAATTTGAAAACAAAAGGTTAATTTTTGTTATCTAAATATTTAAAAAGCAAAGTTATTTAAACGATGTATATACGACATCAACACCATCATATTTTAACTGATTAAAACTTCCCCCTTCCATTTCTTAAGTTGTAAAATTTTTCATGATCTGAATTGTCAATATTGTAGAAACTTAGAAGATGGAGTTTTGAAAGACAATTTTTTGTTAGTTTTGCCTGTGAGGGCTACACAGAAAAGGATATGGGAAGAAACAGTGTCATTGTATTAGCTCTTTATCTTCTGAACAATACAGATTTAACTCCGAATTGTGAGTGGAGTAAAGCTAAACATGGAAAAGAACAATGATATTTTATACACACATCACGTCTTTCTCATTTCAAGTGTGGTCCAGTTGTTCCAGAAAAACTACAGATAATCCCTGCACTGTTTGATGATTCAGACATAAAATCAGGTTGACATAGTGAAGGAGAAGTTCCTCAATTGATCCACAGAGTCTCTGTACTTAAACATATAAACTTCTACCTCTTAAGGACATCCCAGCTTTGAAATAAGACTTAGGATAAATATATGCTGAGGAGGCAAAAGAAAAATAATTGCATGGGTTATTCACCTCTGAAATACAGCATTTAAGGAGTTACACACAGCAGAAATAATATAACCTTTCTGAAATCCTGATCTTAGTGCTTTTCTGTTCAGTAGCTGCTCTAGAGTGGCATCTTAATGTGGCAGTGTTTGCCTGCCTGACATATTAGGAAAACTGGATTTTATTGTCTAAGTTAGTCTCTGCACTTTATAAATTCGAACAGAATGGCTTTTGTAGAAGGATGCCCACAAACCCTTGAAAAGATAAGTTAAAGTTATCTTGAAAGATAAAAAAAAAACAAAAAAAAAAAGACAGGCCAAATAATTGTTAAGGATTTGTGGATGTTAAGGCTCTTGTACTGTTTCAAATATTCATGTGTCTGTGTGACATGGATTTACTAAAAACTGCAGTAAAGGAAAAAATATCTTTAAAACAGTGTAGTAACTGTACTTAAGTTTTAATGGAAATAATTTTTTTTTCTGAGTGTCATGTTCATCTTAACTCCTTGTTATGCAGTGTAATTGCACTAATAACAATGAATTAATTTAAAATTCATTTGGATGTCATAGATACAGCTGTAAGAGTTCTATTGTAATGCAGAGCTAATTTAATGTAGCACTAAAGTAGAAAGTTACCAGCATTAGTCTCTTAATACTCCACTGCATTTATTAAAACTGAACAGATGGTCTCCACAGAAGTCCAATAATCACAGTAGTGGTAGGAGGTGGGCTGCTGCATGATTGTATCCTCAGTGCTCTAAACTCGCCCTCAGCATGACTTTAGGCACGGGCTGGTAAAGGGTCAGCTGGGTAGGGCTCGTCTTTGAGTTTCCAAGAGAGTTTTAGGGGTGAAGATTATAAGCAAGAATAAGACACCTTGTTTGACAGTCTTCTCTCCTCTCAAGAGGAGACAAGCAAGATAATAGGGTCATGGGGATATGCTTTGAAAGTTTCAGGCAGAGAAATAAGAGAAAGGTGCATGCAGTGGGAAGAAATCCATTTCACAAAGAACACCTCTGTTCAAAAAACCTCGGATAGAGATTTCTGTGGGGGACAGAACTTATATTCATGGAAGAGTTTGTGCATACCAAATGCTTTCTTCTAGTTAAATCAATTTGTACTGCAAAACCTTTCTTAATTTTCCCAAAGAAAAATGTTTTTTTCAAAAAGTGTTTGACTCAAAACATTTTTGTTTCAAGTTTCCTTTTCGATATACATGGGATTCAAAAATACGTAAGTGAAAGCATATTTAAACAAGGGAGTCTCAAAAAGAGAGACAATATTAAAATATTTAACTAGAAGTGTTTTCATATTGCCTCAATTTTATTTCCTAAATATAATCTAAACTAAAATTCTTGTGAAATCACTTAATTTCACCAAGTACTCTTCCTTTTATAGAACAATGTATTCTGCTGGAACAAGTTCTCCTGAATTTCTTAGACCAGCTCCAGCTCTGGCATCTTTAAGTCGGTGAATGCTAGAAAAACTGATAATTCAAGCCATGAATTAGAATTCATCTTAACTGTTAGAATCCTGTTAATTGTTAATTAACAACAATGGCATTGTCATTACAGAACCCCATGAAGAATTTCCTACATAGTCACATGATGATTAAAAAATTGACCGAGCAAGCAATTTTAAGAAGCTGTGTGGGAAGTTCAGCAATTTCCTCCTGCAGTTACGCTTATAATTTTTTCTCCTAGCAGATGTGTTATTGATATTCTATGGTATTTATAATATATAATAGATGATATGTCAACATAATTGCTATTATATTTAATTTACACAGTCATTCCTAAATTGTTAGTTTAAAAACATTAAACCAATTAACTATAAAACTATTAAGAATTGTGCACACTAATGGATCTCTAATGGAATTGAATTTGCTTACATTCTCAGTATATTTGGCCCATCATTATCAGGAGTCCGAAGTTCTTTACTGCCTTACTTTTAAGTTCTGATCAGTCCAAATTCTAGTATGTACTGACTCTGCTAATACTTGCTGTAAAGCTCTGAACATTATAGTGAAAGAAGAAATTTCCAGAAACCTCAACTGAACTGGCTACTTAAATTATCTACATCTGTATTTCATCTTTTCTTCTTTTAATCCTGTCTCGTAAGTGCTTACTAGAAGTTACAATTTCTAAACTTCAGAAATGTCAGCTGGTTACAAAGTTAATCCAGAAATAGTAGTTATCTCTCAGGGTTACACATGACCCTTGAAAACTCTGCATGTCTTGTTTTATGACAGCAAAGCTTTCCCTAAAAAAATCTTTTCCTTCTTGCTTGACATAATTTTAACCTGGGTGACACTTCCATTCCCTTTACAGTATATTCACTTCTGAAGTCAGCAGGTGCCAAGAGCTTCAAAGGAAACAGATCTCATAACATCAAGATCTTAAATGTCATAATGAAATTGGCTTGTTTGAAAATAAATACTTAAATACAAATTTTGAATGTGTATACATATATTGCCAAATAAGCACACAAGTGTTAGAAATTAATTGCTAGGGGGATGTCCATCTTCAGGCAGATATTTGTACTTGCACCAGCTCTGAAGCTAGCCCATTGTTTTGGAATTTGCCATCGTTTCTCTTTGTATTACAAGTTCATTTTTTTCTTTAATTTCAGCCTATATGATGTTTCGTGGTGTGTTTTGTTGTTGTTGTTGTTGTTGTTTCTTGGTCATTGGCTGGGGTAGTGGTGGTGGTTTTTTATTGTTTTGTTTTGTTTGTTTTGTTTTTTGAAGATGCTCTTACAGTTAACAGCAGATCTGCTTGATGTAGGAGATTGACCTGGAAGACTACGGGTTCCTAAATGTATGTACTGTATGCCTGATGAGAAATTATAACGTAAACTAGAAGGCTGTAAATCCCTGCTGAGGTTACTTCCAGAATCCTTATCAGCCTGTACTGCTGAAATGCTTAATTTCATTCCTCCTTTCTGGTTCCTGTTATGTACATCCAGTCAGATTACTCTTGTTATAAAATTAAGCTATTTGCAGTGCAGGCAGTCTCGTGTGCCTACACTCAAATTTGCAACAAACCTGGGATCTTTATCTTATGATTCTTGCTGTAACCATAGCAAGTTCCCTTGACAGAAGGTCAGCAATTCATTAGTGCCATACAAACATAGAGATGGCTGCTGACAATTTGAACGACATGGAGTTTTGGTCTGTTTTTAAACTTTATAGCCATGTAAACTTTATCTCTCGTCTCCTTGAGAACAACATCTTGTATTCAGCAGTAGTTGATTACCACTCTCTGTTTTCAAGGGTTATGACAAAGTTGTAAAATGTCTTGTCTTTTTGCAACACTATTAATACAGCTGGTTCTTTTTTCTCAGTCCTCACAGTTTTCTGTTTTGTGTGCTGCTACTAGTAATGCAATTGAGACACTTTATACTTTTTAGGCAAGCAACCAAAAAAATATCTGTTTAACCATAAAGGCAATTAGGTCCACTCTTTCTTAACTCAGTCATCTTGCCATCTGTATGTTTGTTGGTTTGGAAATCTGGTTTTGAAATTAAACATGTGAGATGACCATTCAACACTCTAAATTGTTTTGTAGACTATTTGCTGCCAAATAAACCAGGGTGAGGTCTGGTTTCTGGCCCAAGACCAAGAGGCACAGCCTGATGAAGCATGGATGAAAAGTGACATAGTGTCAAAGTTGTTCGCTCTACCTGTGTTATTTATCAGTACAGAAATATCCTTAGAGCAAGATCAATTTGGTCAACTGTAGATGTCTGTATTCTAGACATCTGAACCTAGGTGAGTCTGTAGTAAAACAATTGAAATTGTCTCATTCTAAAGCTAAGAAGTTGAATAAATGAATACGCTAATTTTTCTCTGTTGATTATAGAAGGATCCACAGATTATTTAAACATATCTATATTGTAACTTCTAGACTAGTACATTTCTTTTAAACACTTCTATTTATATATCCACTCTTCAAAATGAAAGTGGAATGTATGAATTTTTACCATCTCAAATAGAAATTTAACTGTATTAAATGGCATATTTCACTTCAACACAGAAACCAAGCATTTGTAAGGACCTCCATTCTTCTGATTTGATGATGCCACCTGTAGTTATTAAAACTCCAAGGGTGCAGAAACATTTTTTGTTGGTTTTTTGCCATTTAATCTTTGAGGAATACATATCACTATAACAGTGGTTTGCTATTCCGCTTACTGTGTTTACCAACATTTATTGCTACCATATACATCTTTTAAAATAATCACACAAAACCCAAAATTAACTGAAATAGAATCTTGAAGTCATATGTGGTTAAAAGAACAAGAAAGGTGTTCAAAGTTTTGTATTCCCAATGTTGTATTGTCATCTTTCCCTACTCTTAGCTCATCCTGCTCAACCACACTCAAGTTACTGAAGTCTTCAGTAAATCCTCAGCCAGGAAGTTTTGTTAAATGGCATCAGTGACCAGACCTGTTTTTCTGGTTTCCATTTGTCTCTCCTGACAGGTTGTCGCAGATGGAAATACCTGGCACAGTTATGATTTAGTAGCAACTCAAATTTTATTAATGATTTGAGATAGTTCAAGAGGTTAAGTTTTAGCAGCACTTAATCATTAACTGATTTAAGGATTTACAAGATGATTTAACAAAATAATTGAACAGCAACTTAATTACAGATTCAAAGATGGCAAGATTCACTCTAAGTTACTATAACGTATCCTAAATCAACACATATACATATAAACACAAACACACAAACACACAATACTTATGGGGTCACGCACACACACCTACACCGGCGTTTTTAACTATTAGGACTAAATGTCCCTTCACAATGGGTGACTCCAATGAGTCAACAGGTGCCCCTTTTACACATGCATGGACAAATATTTGGATCCAGTAGAACATAAGAACGTGCATGCCTGTATATATGGAGAGTTGGACTAAAGACAGTTTAGCCTATAGTTAAAATTTCCCTTTTTGAGTTTATAGCAAATGCTCACAATGCATCGGCATTCCTCAGCAAGTGATAACAGGGACTCAAGGGGAGTTGACTTATCCTGGTCTTCCAGTCCTCGAGGTGTTTGCCTGAGAGGTGTCCCATTTTAGGGCAGTTGCTGGTCACAGCCTGCTGTGATCCAGGAGAGCTCAAAGGGTCTTACTAGAATCATTACTTACAGGGTCCAAAAAAATTTACTTTCACCAGGTATTTTTCCGCTCCAGCCCAACTCTGACAATGGAATATTCCCATACTTTCCACCAGTTGTGCAAGACCAGAACTTGCTAGATCTGCAAG
>VYXH01001351.1:134193-149012 GCA_013397275.1 Burhinus bistriatus | reverse complement strand
CTGTTAGCAAAGGGAGAGGCTTGGGGTGTTTGGGGGATGCTGGGGTGTTTGGGAGGGTCTGGGGATACTTAGGGGAGGTTTTATGGTATCTTGAAGGAGGGAGGTGGGTTTGGGGGAACAATCTGAGTGGGTGGACCAGTTTGGGTGGGGAAGAATGAGATCAGGGATGAGATAGGGAATGGCGGGCATGAAGTGGAGTAGCCTGGGATTGCTGAGGCAAATGGGACAAAGAAGGCAGGCGTAGGAGAACCTGCGAGGCATGGGAGGATAGGAGAGCAGGGCCAGAGGCACGCCGGGCACAAGAAGCTTGTGGAGGGCAGAGGTGTGAATAACTGTGACAGGACTCTGTGTTCCTGCCCTGGGAGGTGAGGCCAACCACCGTGACCCTTGTCTGTGGGCGTTGGGCACAAATAAGCCCTCGTTACGAATCTCAGTTTACTTCTGGCTCACCTGTGACACATGCCATTCCTGTCACCCTTCCTCTGCTCCCAGCCCTTGTAAGAGCAGCATGACTGTACAGGGAGGAAGTGTTTGGAGTTTGACGGATGTGTGTGTGTGTGGTGGGAGCGGAGGTCAGCAGGTGATCTGGGAGTTTGGGAAACGGTGTGCAGGAGAAGCACTGCATCTCACCGAATGCTTCTGTTGTTGCAGGAGTGCCGGATTGCGCATCCCATTGTTAAATGCACTTACTGCAGGACTGAATTCCAGCAGGAAAGGTAATTGCCCGCTGAACTGGGGAGACAATGTTTTCTTTAGAACAGACGCACCCGGGGAACCGTAATGTTTGCACACCTTTGATGACCTGTAGATTGTTGCTGTGGAAAACCTGGGGGACCTTTGGCGTTCCTCAAAGGTCTGCTGGGCAAGCTGGTGTGCCTCTGTGGTGTCCTTAGATTTGCACCTTTTGCTTGGTTTTTATTTTTGGTCAGTGCTCAGATACCTCTTCCAGTGAGGGATCTCAGTGCATCTTCCCATAAGTTTTCCTCTTATCTGATTTCTGGTATGCAAAAATTGTTTCCTTTAGCTGTGCTTTTGCCTTTTTGCATTTTTGCAAGTTATGTAGCTTACAGCGGAAGGATTGGTAAACCCAGTAGCTGCGTGCAGGCACTGTGTGGGGTGTTCTTTCCTGTGTTTGTTGGTCAGGACAGAGGTACATTTGTCCTGCCTTAACCTCATCATCCAGACCAGGCCTCCTCCAGAACTGGGGCTGTCACCAGTGCTGAATCATGCCTGCTGCCAATTAGCTGTTGATCAGTCTCCTGTATTTGTAAGGACAAAAAACTGGTGTCATCTGGGTATGCCTTAATTAAAAGATACCTCCTACTAATACTACTTTTTGGCAAATTATCCTCAACCAGATGGGGACAGGAAATGCACTTCGATATCCGAGTCCCTAGTGAAGATGAATACAGTCTTGCCACTAGAGACAGAGCCTAGGGGAGACTGAGACCCTAACCACAGAGGTTTAATTTTCTTTGAAGAAGTGTTAATAGAATGATCTGTCTTTCTTTTCAACAGCAAAACCAACACAATATGCAAGAAGTGTGCTCAGAACGTGAAGCTCTACGGAACAGTAAGTGAGCAGGGCTCGTTCTCACCAGCCTCTTTTCCTTTCATCTTTCTTGTCCTTATCCTGCTGAATCCCAGAGCAGTTTTATGGGCTGGCTCTGTGGTAATAGCATGACTGATCAATAATACGCGGGTCCCTCAAGCGTGAAGCTTTTACCTTTTCTCTTCTTTTAATGCGGAAAAGAGCAGCTCTGCATCATTTGAGGCCAGGAAATGAACTCTTCGATATCCAATAGAAACAAGAGCATGCTTACACAAACTGAGATTGTTGCAGGAAGCAGTGATAAATCTTTCTTTCCTGCTTGTCTGAAATCTGAAAAAGCAATTTTGGTTGCTTCTATTTTGGTGTTATACATTTTCTAAAGATTTCACAGCACTTGATAAATGGTCTGGGTGCCATGGCTAAATACACTTAGCTGGAGACCAGGGGTCCAAATGTAGTTATGGCTCCTGTTATACTTAGCTTGGAATGGGGAAATGAAAGTTTTGAAGTAATGGGGAGAAGGGGAAAGAGCAATGTATTAATGTAATTAGAGGGCACTGCTGTTATCAGTTGTTCTTGTTTCTTAAAGCCAAAACCCTGCCAGTACTGCAACATTATAGCAGCATTTATTGGAAACAAGTGCCAGCGTTGCACAAACTCTGAAAAGAAGTATGGACCTCCGCACTCCTGCGAGCAGTGCAAGCAGCAGTGTGCGTTTGACCGGAAGGATGATAGAAAGAAGGTCAGTATCTCTGTAAAAGGAGGCGGAAAAGGTAAAAGGGCTGATGACTGTCCATCTCCTTCACATATTCTCTGGCATTTCAAAAGGGGATGCTCTTGGTTATAAACTATTTTTCTGGAGTTGAGCTTTGCTGTGGAAGTTGTGTTTTGGAGCTATTCAGTCCATTTGGAGCTGTTCAGACCATTTATAAACTATTTTTCTGGAATTGAGCTTTGCTGTGGGAGCTGTGTTTTGGAGCTGTTCAGTCTTTGAGCCCCTCTATTCCTTTGCCAGATCTGCTGAGAAAGATCTCTTGAATTTGGCCTAAGGGTAGGTGGGCTGGAAAAGGAGAAGGGGCCTGTGAGTGAAATGTGAGGTGCCTGCTCAGGGAGACGGATGGGGAACAATATTTGTGCCGTAGCCTGAGGAGCTGGAAGTGTCATGCCTCCACCAGGAAACCCATTCCATGGCTTCTGCACACCCTTTGCTTAAACAGCATAAGCGCTCCTTAGGAGTCGTGTATTTCTAAGGCCTGCTTCCTGCAGGCTATAAACATCTCTTGTTCGTTTGGGATGCTGCACTGATAATCCCCGTCCTCCTGCTGATCCTCCTCAAGCAGAGACCCTCTTTGTTTTGATTTCCAGTGACTACCCTGTCACGTACCTTTCCTTGGTGTTGCTTTGACAGAAATCCCACTAGAGCTAGCCTGTCCTGGTGAATGGGTGCTATAAGATGGTCTGTAAGCAAAGCTTGGCAGAGACTGTAGTTATGATAGATAAGCTGCTATCAATGAGTACTGTCTGCATTGCACCAGCCACACCAGATGCACGTCTTACCCTTTCCAGGCACTCGAGGGATCCTTTTTGAGTCGCTGCTTGTTCGTACGTGATCTTAAGCCTGAAGGTGCTTGTCTTCTCTGTGTTTGGTTTGTGGGCAGGAAGCAAGACCAAAACTTTTCCCCCTCTCTTCCTCTCTCACCTTCCAGGTGGATGGAAAGCTGCTGTGCTGGTTATGCACGCTATCCTATAAACGGGTCCTACAGAAGACCAAAGAGCAGTGCAAACACCTGAGCAGCTCTTCCCGGGCAAGCCTGCAGGAGAAGGAACAGTACAGTAGGCTCAGCAGTGGCAGCCACTATAACAGGTAACCTGTACGAGCTTTTCTGTTGTGCAGGGTGAGCTTGCCTCTGGGGTGAACAAACAGGGTGCCTGGCTGCTCCTCGCTCCTTAGGTGCTCTTCCTAAAGTAACTGGGAGAAGTGCCTGGGGGCTCGGTACCTTGGTGATGGGTTTTGGCAGTAGTCTGTTGTTCAGGAGAATCTGGCTAGATCAGGCTTTGCTAGTTTGCAAACCCCACTGTGGTGGCATAGACTTGTAGTCCGACAGTGCTTCTTAGTGATTCAACTTACTGAACTTGTTCACAATTAAAGCTAAATTGCCTTTGTAAAATTTAATGATTGAAATGTAGATTTTAAGTGTGAGTTGTTCACCTACCTACTGATCTGTCTGATGCATTGTTTTCTGATTATTTTTAGTCTCCAGCTACTCTTCAAGGAATGAATTTTTTATCATTCGTTCTTGTGCTAGGAAATCTTGTTTTAATTGGTTCAAAGTGGGTGGGAATATTTATCTGCTTCTCTGTCTTAGACTGCAAGTCATTCAGGTTCTGACATACAATTTCCTTGTTTTTCTAGCCAGAAAACCTTATCCACCTCTTCTATTCAGAACGAAATCCCAAAGAAGAAAGCCAAGTTTGATGCCATATCTGCCAATGGTGACAGGTGAGCCTGTTACATGGGGAAATTGTGGGTGGGTGGTCTTGTTTGCTAAGTTTTGTATGAATAGGAGGAAGCTCTTATGCTAGAGCAGGGATCTCAGGCTTTGGGACCTCGAGGGGCTGCATTAGCAGCTTTCCAGAACCTGGCAGGCCAGTGTTACTTGGCATTTAGACATAGGTTTGAAGAGGAAAAGAATACCTAGCGCCTGTACCTGCTAGAATAGAAACTGCTTGTTGGCTGAGCTCCCCAACAGTTGGAAAACCTGCAGCCAGATCAGCTTTACCCTCTCTCTGCTGCTACAGGAGAAGGGGGGCTGTTGGCTGCGCTGTAGAGTTGAGGTCTGCAGGTTTTTTGCTTTCGGGGCTGTCAGACTGATCTGCAGGGAGACGGCCTCAGAGGAGAGGATCAAGACCCACCTCCCATTTCCCCTCCTGCCTTCTGGGGGAGGGACAAGCAATCAAACAGCTTTCCTCGAAAGCATCCGATCCCATTCTGCTGTCACAGTTTGTGCTGGATTATCTTGACGCCGGCTGCATGCGCAGCAGAATGGGAGTCACTAGCAGAAACAGGAGATTGAGATGGATTTTTATTTTTTTATGGTCTTGTACATGCATATTTTCACTCCTGCCTTTCCTCTCTGATTCTCAGCGTTCCTTCCTCTCCCGAGATGCTTTGTCCCCCTATCCAGAGTGCCCCGTCCACGTTGGCGCAGTGGGCTGCTTCCCAGCAGAGTCTCGGTGCCCACCATTGTCCTGTTTCTCAAGGCACTGACATCCTGAAGTGAGATCACCTATTGTTTTCTCCCCTGTTGCCCTCCCTCCCTGGGAACTGCCTCACATGTGGAAACTGTCCCTCTCGATGGATCTCTTTCCAAACAGCAGTGAATTGGGAGCATGGACCAGAGCATAGGCTCATTAGTGCAAAAGGGTCCGTTAAAGCCACTGGTAATTAATTAGTCGCTACCTGCCTCGAATATCTTTTCTTCGAGATCACAGATCGCATCTTTCCCATAGATACTATTGACACCTTGTCAATGTTTGTTAATACGTTAAATGCTATGATGGGAAACAGAACTTAAATAATTTTGTAAGGCAGTGATTCCTAGAGAGTGGTCTAAAAGACCATTTATCATCTGAATGGTGTTTTCAGTTAAAAGCTGGAAAAATTTAAGGATTAACTGTGGCCTGGGAGCCACGGCTGAGCATGGAGTGGTCAGGGAATTCATCTGACTGACTTCTGTGCTGGCAGAGCCAGAGGAGACACTGGAGACAGGTCCCTAGTAGGACTGGTGCAGCCCATAAGTATTGCTGCAGCTTTCCCTCTAGAGAGGCTCCTGCTTACCTGCTGAGGCTGCTCTCCAGGCTGTAAGACAGCACCAGGTATTTTTATCTGCTCACTAAAGCCTGTGCTGAGACCTAACAACTCATTGTAATACCCCTGCTGGCTTGAAAATATCCAAGAAGCAAAAGGTCCCGTGCTCTGGCATCAGTGGCTCAGCCATTCGTTTGCAAAATAGGAGCATGCATCAGGGGAATCAAATGCCTTCATTTTGCTCTTGTGTCAGATGTTGTCAGTCTGGCTCCTGCCAAGGCTGTGGTCCTCACCACAGACTTTTTTTGCTGAATCCCAGTAACAAACTGTGTGTAATTTTAGCAACTGCTGAAGAGCTCCAGCAATGTGCTGTAGAAAAGGCAAACTGCAGCTGCCTTAAATAGACACATTGCTGCGTTTCTTGAGTGGAATAATAATGGTGGTTCATTAAGTGTGTTTTTGAAGTTGCGGGTTGGTTTGGGGTTTTTTTGTGAGGATGAACCCCCCAAAACCATCCCCTCTTGCACCATTTTCTGTAAGATTGTTCCCCTGCAGAGTCAGCGTGGAGTCTGGGTCACAGCCTGAGTGTGGAGTTAGGGTCTGCTGCAGTGCAAGGATGTTTTCATCAGCAGCCTAGCCTGGCGATACACAACCAGCACCTCTTCGCTGCTGAGATCAGTCACAGCTTTCTGTACGGTGTCTCTTGGCCATGGGCTGCAGCCAAACTTCTGATGCACTCTTCAGCTGGACAAAATTTGGGCACGCGTGAGCTCAGTTGACTTTGGCAACATCTCCAACAGGGTCCAGCTTTATCTGAAGTTGTTGCTCCTTTGCGGATACAATAGGAATTCCTTTACTGTGCCTTACTGAATTCCCTCTGTATGTTTTTGGTTTTTGTTTTGTTTTTTTTTTTTACTTATTTTGGAGTGGATATTGCTCCCAATGGCCGTGATACGGGGACTGAGAGATTTCTGAGGTCATTTAATGGGTGGCGTTGAATGGTTCGTTCTGAGTGAGCTCTGTGAGGAGCTAACGGCACTGGCCCTGCTGCGCACGGAGTAGCTTTCCCCAGCAGTGACTCCTAGCACATCTTGCCGCAGACCTTGCCCTACTAATCCCAGTGTCCTGGGCTGCCCCTGTGTGTGTGAGCTCCCCAGCTTCACCTCCAGCATCTGGTGCTGTGCTGGGGATGATTCGGGCAGTGCTTGGTGTCCCCATCCTCTTGCGCAAGCACTGCCAGAAGTGTTTTTGTATTACAGACTCTGCGGATCAACATGCTGCACTCCCTTCTCCTGTGACTATAGACAAGGTGCTAAATTGTGATTTTTAACACCAGGCAATGATGAACGCTACTGACTGAGCTGGCTGGGGGAGGGCAGTGATGCTGGAGGATGCTGAGCAGCAAAGCTCATTTAGTAGAAAGATGCGCATTTGCATAGAGAAGTCCTGGCCTATGCTTACAGCACTTGGACTTGAGCTGAACTGTGCCTGCTTTTGGTGGTGTTAGTGCAAGCATAAGTTCAGGTGCTGGTTCCTGTTGGCCTGGATGGATTTTTGCACGTGAGGGATATTTTTGGCTAAGGTGAAACTTGGATGCTGGTTCGGTCAGCCTGGTCTGTCCCTCTTTATGCTAGCCTCACTTGAATAGCAAAATCTTTTATGTTTAGCATTTGTTTTGCCTAATTTCAGCCATTTAACAGGTACGGAGTTTGAGGCAGTCATTTTGGTTTCTTTTCCACTCAATAGAGGCAGGTGTCTTTGGAAGAGTTCCTTTCTTTCCTCTGTCTCTGTTGAAAGCACCAGGAGCTCATCAATTCACTTTAATTAGAGGCAGGCATTTTAGGCTGTTCAAACATGGAGAGCACGTATTCCTCCTGACCTATCCCAAGGGGCTGGGATCCTGGGTATGGAGTTTATTTGTAGAGGAAATGGCTTTGGTTGGTTGGTTGTTTTAATTCTTAATCTGTTTGTTAAAGGAATGGAGCAACTTGTATTTGCCAGTTTTCCGTCTAATTTTGGAGTCTCAGGCTGCTTCCTTAATGTGGGGTTTAAGACAGAGAAATCTTTCATTACTAACTTGTCAGTCTTTTTTTTTTTTTTAAAAAAAAAGGGGGGGGAGGGGAGGGGGAAAGCTGCTTCTTTAATTAGCACCTCGACACATTTGAGGGTGCGCTTGGCAGCAACTGGACAGAAAAATACCTGCCTGTGCTCACGTACTTGGCAGGAGGGGATGCCTGGGCACTCTGAGCCCACCATTACCCACTTGTGGGTGCAGGGCTGGAGTTGGCCCTCAAAGCCCTGGGCTTGGCTACCGAGTCTGTGGAGTGCCAGAGCTGCTCTGCGGAAGGCTGGTGGCCCGCTTGTCCCTTCTCCCCGCTGGGTGGCAGGGCCGGCTCTCACCTCCCCGGCTCCACAGTGTGCTCTGCAACAGGAGCTGCCAAGGAAGGAATTTTTCCTGCCGGAGCTGCTCAGGAAAATGTGAGCATCTCCCAGCACTCTTTATCACCCCAGGGTATGGCAGGAGGGAAGCTTGCCTGGGCAAAGGAATGGTGTAAGCAAGAGTTTCTTTTTAGCTGGAGGGAATCAGTGAAGAAGCCTTTTTTTTCCTCTGTGGAGGCTGCTTTTTTTTTTTCTTTCTTTCTCTCCTCCCCAGCATATTTGCACTGAGTGGGAAATTAAAGCTACTGTTGGTAACATGCTTGCACACAGAAAGGTGCTGGAGCACCCACCATCGTTTTGCACAGCCTCCACTTAGGGAAACTCTACTTGGGAACAGTTTTAAAATGGAGGCATTCTCTGCTAATGTGTGTGTATGAACAACTTCTGCACTCGAGAGCTGCCCAGCATGACAAGCACATTGCTAGATCTGGTGGACCCTGAGACCTGCCACAGTTTGCGGTGTGGGCTCTGCTGTCAGCATGTTTTGACCATGGAAGACTCTTCCACCACAGGCTGTCTCCTACAGACCCTCAGTTCTGAGTTTTCCTTTGCCAAGCTTGCTTTCCCAGTGCTGCAGGGCTATCATGCGACTTTTGGATCTGGGAAGCTGTCCCTGCTTAGTTTCCCTCTGTAGATTCCCCAGCACAGTGGTAGAAAGAGCCTTTTCTTCTGCCGCATCCTTGCTAACCAGTCCAATCAATGCAGACTCTGCTTTTAATTAGAAAGTGGGTTATTTCCAGGCACAAGAGGAGGCCCCAGGGTGAGGTGAGCAGCCGGTATTCTCTGCCTTGGTGTACAGGCAGGGGACTGGAAGCACAGAGGTGGCAGTGTATTTGAGAGAGGCAGCGGTTCGGGTTTAGACCGTGCCTTCCTCAGTCCCCTGCAGCTCCCAGCTTCAGAGCTGAATGCAGGCTTTAGGACATGTGTTGACCTACTCTGGAGGCTTTAAAAAAAATGTCAGGCTTCAGGTAACCCTGGCTATTTATCTTTATAGCGTCAGTGCTGTCTGATAACAGCCAGACTTGAAGTAATCTTCTAGGTGAAGCTTTGTTGTCTTATTACTGTTAATTTTTTTATACAGCAATTTCAGGTGTGTGTGGCTGGGAGTGTGCAGCCCTTTTACCACCAAGAGATAAAAATCGGGCTTACCATTACAGTGGTAAGGAACAGAAGGCAGGCAAAGATCAGGTGAGGTCCCTGGACCTGTGGCTGCAGCTTATCTTATCTTATGATCTGAAATATTCCTGTAGCGCAAGACTGCGTGGCTGCCCAGTTCACTGGGTATCTTGTCGGGAGATTTGTGAATCACCAGCGCAGGAGAGGAACTCATGTCCGGATAAGTTTTCAGCTGGTTGCATAGGTTTAGAGTACCTGGTGGTGTACAAGTGGTGTGCTTGGCTATTTCTCTGTCTTCCTGGAGAGTTTTTCCTGCTCTGAAGTGGTCATGAAGCTTCTTCCTAAATTGCTGTGTCATGGGGGAATCAAAATACAAAAGGCCAGTGTGTCTTTTTACCCCTTTTCCCTGCTGAGGACAGTGTTGACTTTAATCTAGGTGTCTCCCTTTGCTTTGTTTGTTTAACTTGAGGTTATTTGTTTCTCTTTCATGTTCCTTCCTTGCCAGAATGTTTGTTTACATTTAGTAAAAAGTTTTGCTGTACATGCAAGGACTGCCTGTGAGCTAAGAGGGTTCCTAAGAGGTTGCATAAAGTTTCATTAGCTCTCTGATTGCTGTCCTCAACTCTTTGGTTGGAAAAGGGATCCTTACTGTTTGAAAGGTTGCTGCAAACACTGGCTGATGGTCACCCGTAGCAGTCCCATGTCCCTGATGATGATGCAATAGAACAACTCGATATATCACACATAATCCCTGTTGCCTGTTACACCATGTGTTTCCCAAATTCCATGTGGCGTCCAGGGCAGGGATACAGGTAACACCTGCATTCAAGGGGTATTTGGAGGATGCAATGTGTGCCATGAAATGATTTCCCGTTCTCCTTCGAGTGCCATCTGTGGGAGTTTCTCTGCCTCAATGAAGAGAAGGGGTTGTGATGACAGTCCTTCCCTCTTTGTTGCAGTTTTTCTCCGGACCTCGCCCTGGACTCTCCTGGCACTGACCACTTTGTTATCATTGCCCAGCTGAAGGAGGAAGTGGCTACTTTAAAAAAGATGCTGCACCAGAAAGATCAGATGATTTTGGAGAAGGAGAAGAAGGTACAGCCCTTGGCTTGCTTCCCCCCACAGCATGCTGACATATTCACGCAGATCACACTCCAGCAGAGTCTGGCTTTTTATCTTGGAGTGAGCAAGAGAGTTTCTGGCTGTTTCCAGGCTGCCTCCTTTCCAAAGTTAAAGAGGCTTTCTGGACCCACCCAGGAGATCTCATTTCATAAAGGGTCGTTTTCTGACCACTGTCTCGGAGACCTCCATGTGGGGGCAAGACTGAGAAAAAACATGCTGCACTGTGCAGGAAGACAGCCCTGGCTGCTCCCGCTTCGCTGTGCTGCTCAGTGGTACGGTTCTGGTCTCATTGCACTCCCTCTGCCCACCCCAGCACGTTTCCGAACTCATGCAGTCTCACGCAACTTCTGCAGAGGTGTTTTCTGTGGCAAGGTGTGTCTGGGGTTAAGGCATTCATTTCTTCTTCCAGCTCACTTGCTCCTTACTGGTTTATCTGCAGATCACAGAGCTGAAAGCTGACCTGCAGTACCAGGAGTCGCAGATGAGGGCAAAGATGAACCAAATGGAGAAGACGCACAAGGAGGTCATGGAGCAGTTACAGGTGACAGCATTTTTGTTTTAATTTGCTGAGCTGTGCTGTACCCAGGAGTGACTGAGGTCACTCCCGATCACAACACCCCGTGAGCTTCTGCACACGCAGCTCTGCTAACACTTCTCAGCCTTGTCCTACCGCCTCTCTGCTCTGCCAGACAAGCCCCTCCCCGGCTCTGTACCAGGCTGCAGTGCGTCGTAACCCCTATTTATATCCTCCTTGCTGCTCTCTACTCAGGCTCAGACTTACTGTATTGTAAAGTGCTGTGTTGTGTCCCCTATGGGCTAGACGGGAACCGTCAAACTCATTTTACCTATTGCCAAAATCAGGTTTGAACCTGTTTCTCCAGACTGCAGAACCTTTGTCAGCTCCCTGCACCACATAGCTCTTAATGTGATTTATGTGACCAGTAACCAGAGAGAACAAAGCTGGAGGAAACAATTGGCAGTTCCTTTAGCACTGTATCTCTGGAGTCCAAATAAAGAAGTCCCTGAGCCCAAGGGAACAGGGAGAGCAGGATTCTTGTCATGGCCACGGAAATGCTAGGCAGACTATCAGCATGAATACACTCTGAGCCACCGAAGAGATCGGGTCAAAGGGGAGCTGGGTACAGGGAAGAAATCAGACACAGAAGTGAACTTTGCACCCTTTAATTACTCTGGGGTTTATAATGGTCTAAATCCCTAGCCATGAGAAATGGGAGAGGGTAAGACAAAAGGCTTGTATTCCCCCTGAGAAAACAGCCCCTCCTCCATCAGCACACACCCAAGTTTAATTATCAGAGTGGAAGACAGGTTTTCGAGACTACAGCTGCTGTCAGAAAGCTGGTGCCTATGAGATCCCCTTCACAATGCACATTCTTAAGTGCCGTAAGCCTGTCTGAAGGTTGGAATATCTGTGTGTGGTGTGCCGAGGGCTGGATGCGCGTCCCGCTCCTTGTGAGCTGGCAGGCACTGGTGGTTTGTATTTGAGGGACTGATGACAGCCAGAGCCTTCTGTCTCTGTTCTACTTTATTGATCCTGCACTGCCTGTGTCAGCCCAGAGCTGTTTCTGTCTCGTAGCTTTGGGTGGCCTGCAAAGAATGAGTTGGTGTTTACTCCCGTTCTGAATAGACAATTTTCCATTAGCGCAACCCACCACTTTTTGATTGCCTTGACAGCCCTGGCTGCGAGGTCAAGGGCTAAGTGGGAGATGACCCCCCCCCTCCTTGCAGTGGTTTCCCAAGGCAGGGCACGCTGGTCGCTTGGTGTGTGTGGGAACAGTATATCCTGCTGCTGCCTTTGCTGTAGCTCAAGGAGGACGTCTGCCTTGAAAGCTGTCGGACGCCTTCCAACAGCCTTAAACTTGCTCAGTTCTGAAAAGAAAGAGGAAGCATCAGATCCACGAGCAGATTTGCCCGCAGCCACTTGCCTCTCCTGGGTGGAGAGGGCTTTGCATGTCTGTGCCGTTCTTTGCTTAGCTCGGACTGGGACTGCCCTGAACTCGTTCTCTCTGGTGTCCGAATGTTTTACTTCAGCTGGTATTGACTGAGGTCTGGAAACCTTTTCACTGATTCCAAAATAAAAGTTCAAATCCTCTTGGTGTACTGTAGGTGCCTTGAAGTGTTCATATGATTCACTTTTTGAATGTGCTCTTGGTTTTTATTATTCTGTGTTGTCTTTTCATGGGGGGAAGCAGGGGTGCCTGTATTCTTCCAGTCTGCAGGAGGTAAAAGAAGCTGCTTTACCGCATGCAGCACTGGAGCAGAGGGTTTAATTCCTCTACTAACCCTTTGCATGTTCATTCATTCACTGGAAACCAATGCAGAAGACCTGTGTCTGGCTTCACACAGGTTCTACCCCTTATCCTACTGCTATAGCGTAATTTTCTACATAGGCTAGAGGAGAGTGAGCTCAGAAGTTTGGTAAAAGGGGCTAGAGAGCCTTGTTTGTAAGTTGCCATAATTTGTAACTCAGTGCAAACCAGAGAGACTGTAAGTTGCTACGTGTTGGCACTCTGATGGGTTCAGAAGGCTTCTAGTAGGGACGCAGGGTCAGTCCAGCACTGAATCCTGATAAAACGTTGGTGGCATGTGAAGAAACCAAGGGTGAAGCAAAGCTGGAGAACGGTCAGCTGCTCCACCCTGCTTTTTTGATAGATGTGAGAGCGTGGGGTGGGGGAAGTGGGCCTTCAGCTCGCTAAAACAAGAGTTGGGATGGGGGGCTTCAGTCACCAGGGTTTTACTCCGTCACTTCTCACGCTGTCAAAGCAGGGTGGCTGCTGAAAGGGGAAGGAAGGAGAGCCAGTCCCGCTGACCTTGGTGAGCGTCCTTGGCTGGTTTAATGCGAGTTGCGCATTTGTCACCTTTCACCGTGGAAGCTGTTAACTTTCGGCCCACTTCTCAGTTACAGCGGGGGGACGTGAGGGGGAAGGGATGGGAAGAGCCCTTTCGAGGTGGTTAGAGATGAGATGCCGGACTTGAGCTCATGCTGTGATGCTGCACAGCAACATCTGCCTCCTTTTTTTTCATCTGCGCGCAGGATGCCCGCAGCTTCTGTCCCGGCAAGTCTAGGATCCCTAGAACTAGTGATGATCCATGCCATTAAATACCCATTTTCACTGTGTTTCCAGGCCAAGAACAGAGAACTCCTGAAGCAAGCAGCTGCCCTGTCGAAGGGCAAAAAGCCTGAGAAGTCGGGAGCAATAACCTCCCCTTAAAACCAAACCCCCAATCTGGGAGCTTTCCCCAAGCATTAGCCAAGGAGTCTAGGAGGCCTGCCTGATCGCTGGAAGCCAAAACCTCAGTGTTGTCACTATCCCACTGCCGTGGACTCGATGGAAACGCCTGGTGTGTGTTGCCTTTCGACAGCATGCTTGAGCGTGTCTGGTTTCGATCTCTGTTGAATACCGGTTTGTACCACGGTGATCCACGGGGAGAAGTCCCAGCCATCCTAAATCCCCCCCAAAGTACTGCTTTCTGGAAGAAGGTTGTTTTTGGTTTGTTTTTTTTTTTTCCTAACCAGTTACTACCACTTACCACTGCCAACCCTTTCCATTAGCAAACAGGAACCTGCTGCATTAGAGACTTCTTGCTGGTTCCCCACCTGCTGCTGTGAGGCAATAGCCGTGGCCAGTTGTTACGCAGATAAGATGGGAGCTGCCTGTGGTGGGAGCTTGGTTTTTTTATCTTTTTTTATTTTTTTTCTTGAACTGTTCCCTCTTCAAAAGGAGACCGATAAATCACCAGCCCAACAGATGTTACTGGAAGGTTGTGCCACTGCTGAGAACGGTTGATCCAGCTTTTTGAAGATGCTTCCAAAATGGGGGCTATATATTTATCTTGGAAGTTTTTTGATTTTTTGTTTGTTTGTTTGTTTTGTTTTCTTTTTTTTTTTCTTCTTTTCTATGTCAACTTGGCAAAGCAAACTGCCTGGTTTTGTGTTTTCTTGTTTTGTTATGATAGCTTTTGGGTTGGGAGCCAGAGTGTAACGATACAGACCCAAACCCCACCCTATATCCCCCCCTTGTGCCCTGGTTACTTGGTGACCTTTGGGGCTTTGATGACTTCTGCAGCTTGGTATGATCAAGCGTCTCTTAACTCCATTTCTTTACACGAGGAGAGTTCAAGGCTTGGCTGTTCCCTCTGCTCCCCTCAGTCCCTGGATCGAGCTCGCCCTCTTCTCCCCCTTTCCCTGCCCCATAGCTCCCTTCCAGATGCAGAAGCAGGGGCAAGGTTGGCTCCAGGAAAGCGCTTACTCAGGCAGCGACCCAAGCCAGGGAGCGTTTTTTGGGGTTCTCCAGGGACATTTCTCACTGCTGATTAAAAGCCAGCAAAATAAAAGGGCTACGAAAGTTCCCTGTAACAGGGACGTGCTTCTCGGAAACAGCGCAGAGACCACAGACCCTTCCAGCGAGGCCAGCTGGGGTGGGTGCTCCCCAGGCTCTGTCTCTTGGGGTCGGTGGGAGGGGGGGGACGACGGATTAAAAAGCACTTGGCCACTGCGGAGGAGGGGAAAGCACCGCGCAGCTCTGGCTGGCAGGAGTGCTCCTCGCCAGCCCGGCACCAAGCTCCGTTCAGGCTGGGAAGAAACATCGGGAAGAAACATCGCAGGGTTCGGAGACCCTCCGGGCGGAGAAGGAGGAGATGAAACCTTTGGAGCAGTGCTGAAGGTAGGTAGAGAAGAGGAGAAATTGTCCTTTTTTGACGCAGAGCTGGCTGCTCTGGCAGGGTTTTTATTAAGCTTTTAACTAGAGATTGTGATTTTTTTTT
>VYXH01001351.1:123437-133936 GCA_013397275.1 Burhinus bistriatus | reverse complement strand
GGGGAGGGGGGAGGGAAAAAAAAAGAAGTTGTTACATTTTGCCAGAGTGTGACAGCAGGAAAATACTCACCTAATTTTATACTTCACACGTTTTTAGAAAATGAGGTGCATTGACGGGATTTTTTTTTTAAATGGGGGCTTTGCTTTTTCACTTCCCTCAAGACACAGAAATAAATAGAGGGAGAAAGGCCCTGTATATACTGTTATGTTTTGGGTTTTTTTAATGGTGATAAATTGATCATGCAGTTGAGTAGCTGATGATTTGTAGTAATAACATTGTTTCTTTGTATGTTTGTAATAATGGAGATTTTAAAAGGGATGCTTTGATTTGTACAAAACTCTGACAACTGTAAAAGTGTTTTAAAAAAAAAATCCTCATCTGTGTCTGATACTTTCTGTTTGCCTTAAGGAAAAAACAAAACAAAACAAAAAAATACCCAAACCAAAAACCCAGTAACCAAAGCATCCTTCCCTGCCTGGAACTGGTTTATCTCCTGCTGGTGGCCGCCTGGTCGAAGCATCGGTCGTGTTGCTTCGGGCTCTGGTGCGTATGGGAAGGAGGCGGCATTTTTCTATTGTTTGGTTCGCTCCTACTTTTGTTTCTATCTTTAAATCCTCCCAATCAAGCCTGTTGCTAGGATCCTCGTTACTTGGTTACATCCAGCTTCCCAGGACCCATCCGGTTGTATCCGACGAGATCTATTCTCCATTTTCTTCCCCAACCACATGAACGAAGGCAGAGCGCAGAAACAACACGGTCTTGGTAGGAAACAAGAAGACATGAGGATAAGGGTTTGGGGTTTTTTTTTGTTTTAAGATACAGATGCAAATAGGTGAGTAAACACCATTTGTGTCTCTGAAATCTTCCCCTCATCTCAGCCGTGAGTCTGGAGGAAAAACGGGTTTGGGTTTTTGTTGGTGTGGGGTTTTATTTTGTTTTTTGGTGTTTTTTTAAAGCTTCTAATTTTCCAGCAGAAATTCAGTAGTGAAAAAACTCTCCGGAGATTTCCCTTCGGAAACGCCCCCATCCTTGTGGGAGCCGTAGTTCAGCATTTTGTGCTTTCATAGAATCATTGAATCATTTAGGTCAGAAAAGACCTTTAAGATCATATAGTCCAACCATTGACCCTACTGTACCAGCTCCGCCGCTAAACCACATCTCTAAGCAAAATGAGATGCTTGCCATCGGCACGACATTCCGGTGAGCCGAGCAGCGCTGCGGCATGCCGCGCTTTCCCCTGACAGAGCAGAGGAGCGGCCGTGGCCTTGAACGTCTGTTCCCAGAACGTTGCCTGTAGCGCAGGGTGGGAAAAGGCAAACCCTACCACAACAGCTTTTCCAACTCAAAATAATCTTTCCATAGTATATTTTTCAAAGCCCGGGGTTGCACACAGAAAATAGCCATTTTTCTGGGCATCGTTAATTGTGACAAATGCCCGAATTCATCGTTATGCGGGGAAGAAAAATAGTTTCTGTGAAATCTTTCTTGTTGGTGCTATTCCAGCCTGTTATTCTTCCAAACTCTTGGGCTTCTCAGGCCTGTGAAAGCAGAGGTGGATGTGTGCCGGTCGGGGTTTTCATCCCAGGTCTGCCGGATTTCAGCCCCCTGACCTGAGCCCTGGCGCAGGAGGTATCTCCTGCTTGAAGCACTTCCGTGGCTCAGGGTGATGCCTCGTACTGTGCCGGGTCAGACCAAAAATCGGGGCTAGAACCCCCGACCCAGGCAGGGGGTGCTGGGGATGCCCGGGGAGAGGGTGCAAAACCAGCACGGTTCGATCAGTGCCCCCTTCCCAGCGGGTGACTTGGGGCTTTCTGAGCTGAGCGTTGCATCTGTGGCCTTCAGCAGCTCCTCGTCCTTCCTCAGGCTCGTTTTCAGTTCACAGACTCACCGACCGGCAGGGGTTGGAAGGGACCTCTGGAGATCATCTAGTCCAACCCCCCTGCCAGAGCAGGGTCACCCAGAGCAGGTTGCACAGGGCGGCGTCCAGGCGGGTTTTGAACATGTCCAGAGAAGGAGACTCCACCACCTCTCTGGGCAGCCTCTTCCAGTGCTCTGCCACCCTCAAAGTACAGATGTTTTTCCTCATGTTGAGAAGGAATTTCTTGTGTTCCGTCATGTGCCTGTTGCCCCTTGTCCTGTCGCTGGGCACCACTGAAAAGAGTCTGGCCCCATTCTCTTGCCACCCACCCTTTAGATACTGATGAGCATTGATGAGATCCCCCCTCAGCCTTCTCTTCTCCAGACTGAACAGCCCCAGGTCTCTCAGCCTTTCCTCATCAGAGAGATGCTCCAGTCCCCTGAGCATCTTCATAGCCTTCTGCTGGACTCTCTCCAGCAGTTCCCTGTCTTTCTTGAACCAGGGAGCCCCGAACTGGACCCAGTACTCCAGATACGGCCTCACCAGGGCAGACCAGAGAGGGAGGGTGACCTCCTGTGATCTGCTGGCCACGCTCTTTTTAATGCCCCCCAGGAGACTATTGGCCTTCTTGGCCACAAGGGCATGGTTGCTGCCTCATGGTCAACTTGTCCACCAGGACTCCCAGGTCCCTCTCTGCAGAGCTGCTTTCCAGCAGGTCAACCCCTAACCTGTACTGGTGCAGGGGGTTATTCCTCCCCAGGTGCAGGACCCTACGCTTGCCCTTGTTGAACATCATGAGGTTCCTCTCCAGCCTGTCCAGGTCTTGCTGGATGGTGGCACAGCCTTCTGGGATGTCACCCACTCCTCCCAGCTTCGTGTCACCAGCAAACTTGCCGAGGGTATGCTCTGTCCCCTCATCCAGGTCGTCGATGAAGATGTTGAACAAGACCAGACCCAGGACTGACCCTGGGGAACACCGGTAGCTACAGGCCTCCAACTGGACCCTGCGCCGCTGATCGCAACCCTCTGAGCTCAGGAGATGACGGTGCCCGAATCGCACGTTCCCAACCTACCGCGGCTGCCGAGGGAAAGGCTTGCCCTGTGCGAGAAGGCGAGTTTGGCACCTCTTTCCCTGTTCGTGCTGCCTAAACGCGCCAGCGGTGCTCAGCGCCTACAAGGGCGCCTTATCTCTGCTGAGTGCAGCACAAACCTTGCCCATGCTGGAACCGGCCCAATTATCCTCCTTTACAGCAGGTCGGGAGACGGATGAGAGCTGGGCTCCCAGTCGGCAGGGAGAACCGGAGCCAACCAAAGACCCTCGCGTTCTACCTCCCATGCCGTGTCTCCGAGGGGCTGCTCCGGCTCTGCCCTGGCGGAGCTGCGGGGAGGATTTCGAATGGCTCACGGGCAATTTTTGCCTTTCCCGGCCAGATCTTGGGGAAGAAACGGCTGGCTCCTGCTTTTATCTTCTACCACGTGCTTCCTTCTCTCTGTGGTTTATCCACGCCTTCTAAAGCAGTTTGAATGTTTACAGAAGGATACATAAATTTTTTTTTTTTTTTAATTTATTTTGAGTTGTGATTGCTTTATTTCTGTTTCAAAGCTTTAGGAAAATACGGTTCTGACAGTAGCTGAACACACTCGAATATTACATACTGATCTCAGCCGCCTGCTAGTAAGGAAAACAAGGTCGAAAATGAGACTTCCAGATTTTTGGTCAGTGTTTTTTCCCCATTCTGCCCGTTTCAGGTGAGCTGACGTTTGGATGCCCCTTGCCTGCTTCCAGCAGAAATCTCTTCGGAAGACGCAGAAGCTCAAAGTTCCCGGGGAGCTGGAGGCGGTTGGGTTTTCGGGGCACAACGCAAACCTCTTGCGAAGCATTTCTTGAGATCTACTAACCAAGAAGATTTTACACACACACAGAGTCTCTCCCCGGCAAGGACCTGAAACTTCAGTACGCAATGAACTGTTTTGCAGCCTGACAACCTGTAATTACCCACAAACTCGTTCCCTTCCATTCCTCCCTAATTGCTGGGGCTTTCTGGGAGCGCTGACTCAGGCAGCGCGTCCTGGGGGGCAACAGGCTTTAAAATTGTCTTTAAAAAAAAAAAAAAAAACAAAACCAAAAAACCACTAAGAATCTTAAAATCCTTTAAAGGTTCGGGAAGGTGTGTTTTGTAGCTGAGGGGAGAGAAGTGAGCACAAGCCGCCTTCTGGAACCGAGGGAAGCCAGGGCAGGACGGTGAGCTGGGCAGAGAAGGGAACCGAGCTGACCGTGGAGACCGGGCTCCTTGCAAAGCCCGTGGAGAGAGCGGAGGGTGCTTCAGGGGACACGGGGAGCCCCACGGAGAGCAAGCGGGGCTTCAGGGGTGGGAAAGGTTCAGAACGCTGCCCGCTGACCTCAGTCATCTGCTAAGGGGGTAAAACCGGCACGGGCAACGAGACCTGCTCCTTTGGGATGGAGCTTTTTTTCAGGAGGTTTCCATGAAGAAAACTCAGCTGCCCTTTGCCTCCTTCCAAAGGAAATCTCTAGAGCTTCGGGAGTCCAAAGGTGTGTTGGCTGTAACTCCCGACATTACCAGTGCCGGACCGGCCGTCCCCAGTACTCAGTTCCCGCTCCTGGAGCACAGGAGGATAGAACCTCCCTCCCAAGGATCCTTGAGCCGTACAAACCAGTACAAACCACTGTTTCTAACGCGTTTATGCCGCTGAAGCCGCATCCATCTACCTGCAGAGCGGAAATCCCGGTGGAGCG
Source organism: Burhinus bistriatus (assembly GCA_013397275.1). Classification (NCBI taxonomy): domain Eukaryota; kingdom Metazoa; phylum Chordata; class Aves; order Charadriiformes; family Burhinidae; genus Burhinus; species Burhinus bistriatus. The sequence continues at coordinate 129,322 of VYXH01001351.1, read as the reverse complement.
AGGTGCTGAGCGTTTGCAGCTCCTGTTGGCCCAGGAGCTGCGGCAGCGCTGAGGACCACGTTTGGGGTTACCTTTCCCTCCGTGGCTGTGGAGGAATTCCCTTCTCCACCCCACAAACGGGCTGGGCTTCCTTCTTCCAGCCCACCAAGACCAAGGGCCGGTGGGTTTTCCCACCGGAGGCTGTTAATGGGGAGGTGGGGAGTGACCAGCCCTGGTGGCAATCCAACTTCCCCCATCTTTGGATGGAGCACGTAAGGAAAGGAAACACTTGAAGAGCGGTACGTGTCTTATCTGCTCCAGACGCCCCAGTAGCTCCCTGCAGAGAGTCCCTGCGTGGTCTCTGCTGCTTCTCTTTGCCCTGGGGCTTTGGGCTGGTGAAGTCCCAGAAGGTTGGACAAGGCAACGGCTGTCCCCAGCCGACCTTGCTGTGTGCTTTAGGGTGACTTACCTTAAGCAATCGGTCTGGCCTTCCTGTTTAGCTTTCTTGCAGCGCACCGTTGAACTAAAGCACCGGACTTGTACAGTCAGCATCTTGCTAACTAGGGCACTGTCAATCCCTAAATAATTACTGAGCCATTGCGTGTTTCCCATGATTGGTGTTACTGGAAACAGGGTGTTTGGGTTCAGCTCTTGGTTTCCTCTCTCGAGGAAATTTCGCCTTCCCTTTGTCACCCTTTTTTCCGATTAATATTGTAATGAGCCTAGCTGCAAGGCTGCTGCGTGCCCAGGTAAACCCCCGTGAATTAGCCAGCACCGAGAAACCCTCCTGCAGCCGTNCTCCCATCATCTCCGTGGCCTCCTCTGGCCCCGCTCCAACAGGTCCATGTCCTTCTGCTGTTGGTGGCCCCAGCGCTGGAGGCAGCACTGCAGGGGGGTCTCAGCAGAGGGGCAGAATCCCCTCCCTGGACCTGCTTGAAAAATGAGCACTGCTGAGCTCAACCTGGGACAAAAGGTGAAACTTCAAGTGCTCTTGGGTGAGGCTGGTGGGACAAAAGGACTTGAGATGCCAAAGCTGCTTTGGCACTACCTGGTATCACCCATTTCTGGCACACGGCATGGGAGGGTACAAGCCCCCGGTGGCTCAGAGGTGACGGCAGGTCATCTCCTTTTGCCCGGGATGGGGGCAGATGCTGCTGGGAGCCTGAGCCGGCTGCTCCGTGGGCAGAAGCGTCGCAAACAGGCCAGGAAAAGTGCTGAGCCTGCAGGTAACGTGCCGGGGTGGGCTGAGCCAGGGCTGCGGAGCAGATGGGGCATCCCGTGCCACTCCTTATTGCCGAGCAAGTGCACTGCCCGGCTTGGCGACCGCCCGGCCGTGCTCAGCCCCGGCTCTGCACGCAGGGGCCGCGGTGCTGGGCATTCCTGCTGGATAGCCGGTGGCTCTGAGCAGCCGGCTCCGGGATGAACGTCCTTCTGGCACAGCCCTCGCTGTCTTCTGATGGGATATTTTTATATTAAATAGTTGGCAGCATCTCCAGCGCATCTCTCCAGCTGGACCACCGCCTGACGCACGCCCCATAGCCCTGAGGTCCCCAGGTCCACCTCAGCCTGTCCCCCTCATGTCCAGAGCTTTCGGGGGGGGGGGCAGAAAGGGGAGAAGGGAGGCAGCCCCTCCCTCATCCCCCATTTTAATTACTCCTCGTTACCTTCACTGCTGCAAAGCAAGAGACGGCTTTTCCTCTCCAGGAGCCTATGCGACCGGGGAGAGGGGGGGGTGGTGGTGGCATTTGGGACCCGCTGCGTCCTCCCTCCCCGCAGGGGCGAGCGCGCCATGGCCTGCCGGCCGTTGGCTTGTGCCGGCCGTTGGCTTGTGCCGCCGGCGCCGCGCTGCCATGGTGGCTTCGTGGGCAGGAAGCCGGAGGAAGGTGTCGCCGGGCAAAACCCGAGTTGTTTGTGCAGCGACGGACTTTGCCACGTGCGGGGTGTCGAGCAGCACCGCGTTGTCAGCGCTGCTGTCTGGGGCCACGCAGGGCTGTGGGATTAGTATTTTTCTTTTTTTTTTAGGGTTTTTTTTGGGGTTTTTTTTCCCCCCTTCTTTCACCTTCTTTTATGGGGTTTGGTGTTTATTATTCAGATGGCCGGGAGCCGTACGCCTCGTCGGGGACGGGAGGGGAGAGCGGCTCTACAATGCCACTCTTGGGGCTCTTCTGCCCCAAGAAGTTGTTGGTGACACCAAGAAGTTGTTGGTGACACCAAGAAGTGGTGGGTGACACCGTGCCCGCCGTTTAGCCCCTGCACTGCCATGCTGGTGGCCGGTTCACCATGCCCCCCCATGGGGCTGGAGGAGTACCGGGGTTACGGTGCCCGGCGGGGCTCAGGGCTCACCCGCCCGGGACGCTCCCGATTTGTATCGCCATCCCCCGGGATGGGACGGGGTGCTGACACCGGGGGTGTGTCCCATCCCCCCCCGCTCCAGGACGGCTGAGTGTCCGTCTCCCCCCGACCCGGTGCCACCCCCCCACCCACCGGCTGCAGGGAGGGGACAAGCGGGGACACGTCGGGCCTGGGCAGAGGAACTGCCAAAATAACCCTCTTGCTTATTTGCAGCGAGCCTAAAAATAAGGTTGCCGGGGCGCAGGAACAGGCTGGGGTGTTGGGAGCCTGCCCAGGGGTGTTGGGAGCCCACCCAGGGGTGCTGGGGACAGAGTGACCCTGTCTGGGCAAGGGGACGTTGGGGTGGCTGGACGGGGAGGTCTCGGGGTGTCCCAAACCCTCCGGGAGCTGGGATGTGTGTGGGAGCTGGGCTGGGAGATGAAGGGAAACTGAGGCAAGGGATGTGCGCACTGGGGTCGGTGGTGGGAGGCTGGGGAGGGGGGCGTCTGTCCCGTCATCCTGCTCATACTGCCCTTCCCGGGCCGGGTGTGGGATGGCTCTGGTGTCCCCGTTACCCCAAAGGTCTGGGAAACCTCGCGTGTCGCCCAGGGCTTTTGCATTTGGGATCCAGTGTGCAAAACTGGAGCTTTGCAGGATCCCCCGCCCCCATCCTGCCCAGGCAGTCGGACCCGTCCGCAACCTCAGTCCCCCATCCTGCTGAGTTTCCTGAAAAGTTGGGAATTGCCTCTATTTGTAAGACGTCTTTCTCTCGGGGTGAGGTAGGGGTGGGATATGGGGATCCCGATGCTCTCCTGCCGGAGCGTGGTGGCGGCTGGGTTTGCTTTCCGGGAGCGGGGCTGGCTGGGATCGCGGTGGCTCGTGCCAAGGGACTTGCGCTCACGCCTTGGCTCCCTGCGTCAGCGGGGCCGAGCCCTGACGCTGCTCTCGCCCCCCCTGGTACGGCCCAGGGACAGCCTGGTTTTTGGCAGGAACGCGGTTTCGAGGGGGTAAACCCGCTCTGCCGGCTGGCTGCAATAGCGTTTATTTAACCTTGCCTTATCGGGAATGATTTTCCAACACCTGACTAAGCACTGGCACCAGCGCCGGCAGCGGCTCGCCGCTCAGCACACCCGTCCTCCCGCTCCCGGGGGATTCAATCCTTCCCCCGGTGTCTCCGTTGAGACCCTCCGCCTGTGCCGGCTGGAGCCTTGGGAGCAGGTTGCGTGGGTCAGGCCATCGCCTCCGTGCCTCAGTTTCCCCACCGGCGGAAGCAGGAGGTGATGCCCTACGCGGCGGCGATGCGGCGGGGGTTAACTGCAGCGCCCCGGAGGATCGCTTAATGCAGCAAAACATAACCGGCCGCTGCACAGGGATGATTAAAACGCAGCTTCAAAGGTCACCCCGAGCTGTCACCGAAAGGCGGTGGGGTGTGCTGAGCTCCCCGGCTCCTCGCTGCCTTCAGGGTTGGAATTCCTGCCATCTGGATTTGCCTGCCGGGATCTCTCCGTGTCTGTCCCTTCCTGAGGAACCTCTCGGAGCTCGCTCTTTCTCCCCAATCCGTGACTCGGCACCCACAGCGGTGATGGCCTGAGCCTGCTCCCGCTGTCACCCGGGTCTTGCTTCCGTGGTGACTCAGGGCAGGAGCATCCCGTGTGCTCGGAACCGTCGGAGCCCTTGGATGCGGGCACTACTGTAGCTTTGCTGGGGTGGCTGCAGCCCGGTGCCAGCGAGAGCCCCCGACACGTGGGGAGCACGTGGCCGCGCTGACAGCTCCTACGTGGTCACCTCCTGCCATCCCGAACCCCTTCCCCGCTCCAGGACTGTGCTCGATAGTGGTTTGGAGGCAGCGGGTGGGAGAAGGCACCCACCATCGCCAGGGCTGTGCCCAGTTTCAGGTATCCCTCCCGGTGAAGCCAGGCGGCAGCCCCAGAGCTCGTCCCTTCGCAGGACACCGTGGAAAAGACCCCCAGGAGAAGCGTCTCCCTGCTCCGTTGCTCCACGGCTGGAGAGCGGGACGTGCCGTCCTGCCGTCGGCATCCCCGGTTGCGTGTGCCCAGGGTCCAGGCACCCTCCTCCTGCTGCCACCCGTCCCCTCCGTGACATGTCCCATCTCCCGCAGGTGAATCCCGGCAGCGGGACCCTCGCTGCCACCTCGCCGCAACCTCTCCTGCGCGGTTGCAGGAGGCCGGGAGCGTGGCGCTGGGTGGGATGCAGGGTGCTGAGCACGGGGGGCGAGCAGGTTTGGGGGCAGAGTTGTCCTTTGAGCTTCCCCATCATTAATGGGCTGGAAAGGTGCGTGTGCATCCGGCTGTGCCGGTGGTTTTGGAAGGTTTCTCGGTTTTGGAAGACGGCGTTGGGCTTGCTTTTTCCCTGCATTGATGCCGTGGGTTTCCCACGCCTCCCCTGGCCGTGGGACGGGTGGGCGAGGGTGGCCGTGCCCTGGCCACCCTGGGGAGCCGTGGGTGAAGGGGGGGGTGTGTGATGTGGGGAAGGGAGAAAACGGGGCGCTGGGAATTGCCTGGGTGCAGCGTGGCTGATGGGATGGGGGGAGCATCCTCCTGGCTGAGCTGCGGGAGGGAAGAGCGCAATAAAACGAGGGTCATGCCTTTGACCCCCCCCAGCCCCAGGACGGCAAGAGCCGCAGGTCCTGCGGGAGCAGCAGCCTTGCAGCTGGTCCCCAGCGCCGCTCCTGCTTCGGTGGGTTCACCCAGTAACTGGGCGCCGTGGGAGCGAGGATGCCCGCTTCCAGTTGGGAAGAGCGTGCGGGCAGCACCCTGCTCACCCTGCTGGGGATGAGCTGTTTATTTTGGGTCCTGGGGGCTGGCAGGGGCCAGGAATTCCTTTGCTGGCGCTGCCTTTGCCTGCAGCCACTGGGATGGGGTCCCCAGCTCCCTCCGTGTCCCCAGCAATGCAAGCGGGGGTGACCGGTGGCCGTTGCCTGCCCTGTGCGTGTCCCCCAACCGTGTCTTTCCCTGCACCCCCCCGGAGCAAAGCAGGGTGCAGGTCTCCGCCGGCCGAGGCGTCCCTCCGGATGGGCTATGGGAGCTTTGCCGTGTCCGACACCCATGGGCACGGTTGCTGCGGCGGGTTCCCAGTGGCACCGCTGCTCCCCGCTGGGTTTGCGTGGGGGACGCGTGCCATGGGGGATGTGTGCTGTGGGTTGGAGCAGGGTGGTCATGGGCATGGCGGGGGGCTGAGACCCTGCCCTGGGGGGCACATCCGGACTCCGGGCTCGCATCCTGCTTGGGCTCCCATTCGAGGGAGGTGACCGAGCGGAACCTGTGCTGGGGGACAGGTCCCAGCCTCCCGGTGCCACCCCAGTTCCTGCTGGTGAAGGAACCCCGGGGGGATTCTCACAGGGAATGGGAAGAGGAGGCTGGTGCTTCCCAACCCGGAGTGGGGGCCCTGAGCACCTCCTCTGTGCCAGGCAGCCGGTGCCGCCGCTGGCACCCGTATCCGGAGCGTGGGTTGGAGGAAGCCACGCTGCGGGCGTTCGTCTGCTGAACGCCCTTTCTGCTCCCGCTGCCCCGTCCCCGTCTCGGTTCCACGCAAGCGCTGTGTGTCCCCCCGCTGTA
>VYXH01001351.1:66414-100556 GCA_013397275.1 Burhinus bistriatus | reverse complement strand
GGGAGCGACGGAGGGAGCCGGCGGCAGGTGAGGGCGGGCGGCCCCGGGAGAGCCCCGCCGGCCCCGGGAGAGCCCCGCCGGGGGTCGTTCAGGCTCGGCCCGGGCCCCTCTCCCCGGCGGCAGCGGGGTGCGGTGTGTGGGCGAGGGGCTGTGAGGGGCGGTGAGAGGGGCCTGTGGTGAGGGGTGAGCCTTGAGGGGGGAGAGCGGGTGTCGCTGAGGGGAGGCGGGGGCGAAGGGCCGCGCTCTGCCCGCCGGGGACCCCCGGAGCTCCCCGGTGACCGAAGTTCTGCCCGTGGGGTCGGTTCTGCCGCCGGACCGGGTCGGGGGCTTCCTCGGGCGGGGAAAACCCCCTGCGGGAGCCGGCTGGTGGGTCGGGCTGGTGCTGTAAACCCGCTTCAGAGCCGAGAGCTCCGCGTTGTGTGCGCTGCTCCCCTCTGAAGGGCTGTGACTAACACTTAAAACCGGGTTTTTCATCCGCGTTGCCGTCCTGTTGCTTTCCGTGGCAGCGCTTTCACCTTTCTTGGAAGTTCTTTTCCGAGGTAAACCCCTTTGGTATTTCTTTGTTTGATCTGTTCTGGCTGAATGTTGGCTGAAATTTGAAACGTTCCTGCTGTGCTTTCGCCTGTAATTGTTCTTTCCCTCTGTTTGCGTGCAGATGAATTATTTACCTCTTTGCCTTGCGTTGGGTTGTGTTTGTCCAGGTGAAGGTAGGTGAGGGCCGCTCTGGGGCTGAAGGTGCTGGAAAAAAAAAACAAACCCGAGTGATGCGAGAAGGTGCTTAATTGAGGCTGAAATGAAGTAAAAAGCTCCTTTTCTCAAACTTCAGGGTGTTTAAATGTTGCTTCTACAAGCCTAGAAAGCGAAGCGGGAATGCTTATGGTTGCGCCTCTAATGTGGAAAGAAACCTTGAATTGTGCAGGAGTGAGTTTTAAACTTTGAAGCTTGCCTTTGAAAAATACGAACACCAGCAAGTCCTGGGCAGAGCCAGGTTTGCTCGCAGGGGGAGGGGAACGATGAAGTTTTCTGTGGTCCATTCGCGGTGGGTAAAGGATTGGTTCAGCTGAGTTAGCCTGATGTGCTAGTGTTGTAGAAGTTGCACAGGAGTGTAATTAAATTCCTCTGTCTGCTATGACTTCAGTATAAATGCCTGTTGCTCTTCAAACATACCTTTTAAATTAATCCAAATTACTTTTAAGGGTAGACAAGATCTAAAACTGTAACTTTACGTAGTTTAAATTCCTTCTCAAATGAGAGTGCAAAGAAAAAAAAGGGAAATAAAGCCAAAATGAGGCCACTTAGGAGGGAGCCTTGCTGGCACACAGTTACGCCAATTGAAGTTAATACCTTGGATGGTGACGGTACCAAACCCCTTTTCCTGTTCACAGTAGGTTTCAATTCGGTCTTTCCAACAGTGCTGGAAATGACTGCGGTGGTCTGTCCTAAATTAGTGTGGTTTCAAGTGTGTCAGCTTGTACTTTCACAGGGCTGGCTTTGTTAACGGATAATATCTCAAAGGGTGTTTTTGTAAGGAATGTTTCCTTTCTGGACTACCAAGAAACGGCTGGATGAGCTGTATCTGAGCCGCAGAGCATCCTCAAGCCCTGGAAGATGGGGTGGGGGAGTCCTTTTGGGAGTACGGGGCACTGCAGAGAGGCTGCCACAAACAAGGGGAATGTGATTGCATCCTTGTTTTCATGCCGCTGGATCAGTAATCTGTGATTATACAGCCTTCTACTTCATTCAGTCACTGGTTAATTTGATTTCCAGTTTAATTTGATGACAGTTTTGAGAGCCAAATCACTTGTATTTAAACAAATGGCTTCTATTTTGATCAAATTTCATTGTGTTTGGCATGTGTTGGGGCATTATATATATTACAAATCGCTGACACTGCAGTTCTTGCAGGTCTATTAGTTGGTGATGAATATTCAGTTACGAGCTATACAAAACCTGTGTCTGGCAGGGAGTGTGTGTATGTGTGTGGGGGGGCTTAAAGCAAAATCCACGCAATGGAGAAAGTTGCACTGACACTATCTTTTTGTCACTGGTCTAAGTGATGCCACACACGAAGCAATTTGCAGATATCCTTGGGGTCATCTGGGTCACTTCAAAACACATTCATTTTTCAGGCAAAACCAGCACTTTGGGCTACAGGGAGCGCAAGGAAGCTGGTACGGCTGTCGGGGGGCAAAGATGTCATCTTGTTTCTGCTTCCTTTAAAGGTGGGAGTGGAGCGTGCGTAGTGAAGAGATGCTCCATGTCATTCAGAATCGGTTCCCTAATTTTGTTTGGGATTTTCTGCATACAAATGCTGTGTGGTGTTTTTGTGAGTGTGAGAAAGCTTTTTTTTTTTGTTTGTTTTGCTGGTGGGTTTGGAGCCCATGGAAAACTAATGGATGTGCAACTGTGGCAGCGTTAGGGCTTGGCTTTGTGTCGAGGGGAAAAAAGCCCTTTCAGAGATCTATTTTTATCATTTAATTAGTAGCTCTTGCTGACTTGTCAGTGCCGCGGTGATAACTATTTCCAGTTCTTTTCTGCGCAGTGGGGTCACGCATTAGTCAGGCAGTGAATGCACCAGCCAGCAGTCATACCTTTGGCTGGGGGTTTTTAACTCCTTCCAAACTGTGTCCCCAAATCCAAGAGCGAATTCCAGGTGAGGAATCAGCATATAGATATACAGAATTTTGTGAAGCTCGGAAGTGCTTTCCAAATGGTGACAGCCCTTAATTTTTCTCTGCCCCAGAGGACTTTCTGTATCTCACAAGAAACTGAGGAGTGGAGGTTGGTGTGGTTTGCTGATGGCTTGGGATCATTGGTAAAAGACTGCAGATTTCCTGATTCTGGCTCTTATCTGCTGGTTTTGAATGACTCGGGTAAATCTTTCAGGGTTGGAAGGTGACCGTGCAAAACCTGCAGCGATGACTAACTATGCATTGGTATTTGTGCTCCTTGCAGATGAGGAATTGCTGTTTTCCTGATGTCTAAATGACGAAGCCCTTAATCTGTAGATACTGTTCTTGTGTTGCTGGTTGTATTGCTTGTGGTGTCGACTTGTTTTTGATTATCAGCTGTGCTGCGATAGGGAGGTGAGAGGCAGCTCTGGTCCCCAGCTACAGCCTGACTGTCACACTGTTTGAATTTCTTTGTTTACTGATGACTGTATGCTCTTTCCACGTTGCACTGGGGAAGGGATGGGGGAGGGAGGACTCATTATCTCCAGAGAGAGGCTTTTAATGCTATTAGTCAAAGGAACAGGCTTCATCTCGTAACTCAACGAATTGTGTGAAATAACATGAAGCACCGGTGGCAAAGATATGAAAATTGAGAGCAGTCCAAATGATTTCTCTCTGCTGAATCCTGGAAATAGATTTATTTATTTTTTTTTTTCCCCAAGCTGTTGGCTAGCAGCAGCAATTGGAGGAGGGGGGGAATGGGTAAACAGATTGTTAACTTTATTCTTTTGTGTTTGTGCTTTTGGCATGCTGATTACAAAACACAGTTCAGAATTGCTTACCTACCAGCTGCACAGCTAAGATCAGAAGTCGTGATGGGCAATGCATTATCACGAACTAATTAACCATGTCTGCTGAATGTCACGGGGCAAAATAAGGTGCATACTGATGAGGTCGGTTTGTGCAAGTCTGGCACTTCCCTAGCTCCTGCACTAAGCTCCCAGTCTACTCCAGCTGTGTGCCTTTTGAAACAGATTTGGTAAAGATCATTGGACTTTGGTAAAGTCTAAAGGGACTTAAACTAGAGGGTTTGAACCTTTTCACTTTGCTGGCTCCAGAAAGCTTCTGCTACAAGTACGAACCTTTTTGCAGACGAGTGAGGTTACTGGCAGCCCGGTTTTCCTTTAGCTAACTAATCCACAAAAGTGAACCCCTTAATTAGAGCTGTGTTGCTGTAGACTTAGTGGTCTAAAATCCATCAAGATTAATCCCCACCATTGTTTTGGAGAACATGTTGTATGAGGAGTGGCTGAAGGAATTGGGAGTGTTTAGTCTGGAGAAGAGAAGGTTGAGGGGAGACCTTCTTGCTCTCTACAACTCCCTGAAAGGAGGTTGGAGTGAGATGGGCGCTGGTCTCTTCTCCCAAGTAACCAGCGATAGGACAAGAGGAAACGGGTTCAAGTTGCGCCAGGGTGGGTTTAGGCTGGACATTAGGAAAAAATTTTTCCTGGAAAGAGTTACCAAGCATTGGACCAGGCTGCCCAGGGAGGTGGTTGAGTCACCATCCCTAGAGGTGTTTAAAAGTGGTGTAGATGTGGTGCTTGGAGACATGGTTTAGTGGCAGACCTGGTAGAGTAGGGTCAATGGTTGGACTGGATGATCTTAAAGGTCTTTTCCAACCTAAATGATTCTATGATTTTTAAACTGGAGGCAGCCCCTTATGGGCTTCCTTCATTGCCTTACACTTGCCTGCGGGAGGAGTGAATCTCTCTGAACGTGCCTACTTTTCTCCCCTGAAGACAGCTTTTAAGGGTGCAAGCAAGAGAAATTTGGCCCGAGTCCTAGTGAGAAGCCTTGATTTGTAAACTTGGATCAAAGTCTGAGAGGCACTGTCTTGTTTGGTGTCTGCACAGTGTTTAGCACCGGGGTATGCTCAGGGCTCTCGGTGTTATAAACACTGTGGTGTGGAGAGTGTCTTAGCAAAAATAAGAGGTTCTTGCTAGACGTGGCCTTCAGGTAGGAGGTTAGGATTGCAAGCCATGTCTCAGTGGGTTCGCAGGGACTGTGCTCATGGAGGTGAGCTCTCCAGAGGTGCTTATGGACAGGGGAAATGCCAAAGGTCGTCGCCTTCAGAGAATTTGAGCTTTGAACAAAGCATGTTACTGTCTGAGCCAATTTTAAGAGGACTTTGGCATTTGCTGTACTCGCATGCCTTTGTGAAGGTTGTGTTCTCCTGTCTAATTCTTCTCTCCTACTTAAAGTCAAATCAGTAATGTTTATGTCAGCGACTAAATTCGCTGGTATAGGTGTGGGGTAATCGGCTGTTCTAGCGGCGCCTGCTAGAAGTGTGATTTCTATCAATATTATTTCTGCCTTGGCAAGAGCTCCCCTGCAGATGCATAAAAGTGCTGCTGGTGTTATGTTATTGATTACTCTCCTCTCCAGAGCTCTCTAAAAGTTTTTGCAGGTTTGGTGTACTGCCAAGATCCACAGGAGACAGGTTTGCAGGTACAGCTATTACCAGCAATCCTTGGTGTCCTAGCGCAGAAGAGCCTTCAGCGGGTTTATGCAGGGATAGAAGTGGGGCCAAGAGGGTTTGGACTGGTCTCTGCTGGCTGAACAGGCTGCCTCAGGTTCTCTGGAAATGCATTTTTTAAAGCTGCTCTGCTGCAATATTGATAGTGGAAATCTGGAGGGACCCACAGAATTTCAGTTACTGATCTGTGCTCCTGTATGGTGTGACCTTGTGCTGCCGAGGTTATCTTTATCTGCTGGGACCTAGAAGGAGGAGGATAATAATGACTGAAATGAGTCATAGTCTAGCAAGGTTGGTCTTTTATTGTTGGGGATATTAAGTCTAGTCTGTCTATTGGAAACCAAGTGTAATGGCAGAAGTAGGAAAAGGGCTGTTGAGTCCATTTGGGTTTGTTCCCCTGTAAAGGGTGTTTGCGTGATGCCACAACAGGGAACAAGTAATGAGAAGCAAAGTCTTTTTCACTTACATTTTTGATTAGTAGCAGGTGAGAAGTGGCATGTTCCCTGTAGGGTCACTGGAGCTTCATTTACCTTGTGCTGAGAGTTAAATTAGTGCTTATATCCTGCTCCTAACTTGATCTGTATCCTGTTGCTCCTGGCTGTGGATCAGGGCCAGAGGTGAGCAATGTCATGGAATTTTTCATCTTGTACTTTGAAATCAATTTTTAACATGCAGTCCCACAATTATTGACAGAAAAAACTGAGATTGCAGGCATGTTTAAACGTGATGTCTCTTGGCTCAGCTGCGCCTTTTTAGAGTATTATCAACCTTTGGGTGGAATTGTCAAATGAGTGCTGTCAGGCTTTCTTGGCTTGTGCTATTTTACAGCAGTTTTGAAATTAGCTATGGCTTTAGGCCATCTGGCTCTTCTGTTACCTGTTCAGCACAAAGTGAAGACAGTTAATAGAGGGCCAGCACTGGCAGAGCAGGGAAACTTGAGGAAAATTCATACCTGCTAACTCAGCCTGACACCTAACATAACAAGAAGTGGGTTTTGTTGTTGTTATTGTTCTGTTTTGCTTGTCTCATAAATATTGGAATTTTTTTTTTCTGAATATGAAGATAAATAGAGTTTAGGGGGGGAAGTGCCTGGGCTGGAAAACTTCCCTCACGCGTGGGTTGCTCAGTTGCTGTTGCTGCTACCTGAGTTCAGGCTGGCTTCTTCTGTATGTCACCCAGCGAGGCTGTTATTGGGAAGCATTAAGAAAGTATCCAGCTTCTATAGGCTTACATCTGGTGGAAAGAAATCGGGGAATTTTCAAGATTAATTTATTAAGCAGGCTTTCTGATGTGTCTTGAACACGTTGCAGTGCACGCAGTCTGGTCACCAGCGTTAGGCATGCAGAAACCTGTGCGAACGCATCAGGCTTTGGAAAGTAGAATGAAGGAGTGCTGCGCGACTGCTGGATCTCCAAAATCAATTTGACGCTAGTGATTACATTAATCAGTACTATTTCTCATCCGCTTTTAGCTGCAAAACGAAGCCTTCAATCTGTAGCCTAATGACTGGGTTCTGGCTACCTATCAGCCAGACTGAGTACAGGGAAAATAAGGATGCTTGGGTGGACAAGAGGCCTCATTTAGCTCCCAGCTGTGTTGCTGCGGTGCTGTTTGATGTCAGGCAAGTCACTTTTTCCTATACCTGTCTCATCCTCCTGTCTGTCCTCTCCAAGATTACCTGTGCTTAGTGAGGGCGTAGTCATACTCGTGTTCATAGCTACAGGGAAGTATTAATGCATCTCAGCCTTACGGGCCATAATTAGCTGCCAGGTTATACTGGTCTGGGTCCCATCATACTACGTGTCGTACGGTGTGTAGATGGAACCTTTAGTAAATAGAACGTGAATAACATGAGGAAGCATTTGTCTGAGTGTGTGTTGGGTAAGTCTGGCAATGCAGATGGGTATTGCTGCTGTGCTCTGATTGAATCAGCAGTGTTTGAGTAGTTGTGTCTTAATTTGCACTATGTCCTATATTTTGTGAATGTGTAATTTGAAGTTTTAGCTCTGCGGTTTTTGTATTTGGATGTTTTTCCAGGTTTCACACTGGACTCTTCTGCCTGTGGATCTTGTTTTCTGTGTTAAGTTCCTTTGCAGGGGAGGATTTTTCAGAGCTTTCCTAGTGTAATGGGAAAAAGTTTGCCTCGATTCTTCAGTAAATTACTGCTGCTCTTGCAAAGTGGTATTTATAAAGCTGCTGTGCTACATTTCCGTGTGGAAAGGGAGGCGGGGGGAGAAACTAGCAGAAATCTTCTTCTTTAATATGAAATTGTATAGGTGATGCTCTTGCATGGAGAGAGCGGCAGTCCTTGCATAAACACTGGATATATTGACATTTCTAACTAGTAAATTTATGGATAATCTCTTCTTTTGGAGGATTTATTTTGATTTGAGAGCATTAGTCTCTGGGAAAATTAAACCTCTTTTAAATCCACTTTGTTCAGACTCTAGACTGGGGAACTGCTGGTAAGCCCTGCCATCTTCTTCCAGCTTTTCTGCGGGCTTGATTGGAAATGCGGTGCAGAGAGCTGGTCCGGAGGCATCTGGGGGTTGGTTTTAGGTGCTTTATCCGGTTGTATCAAAATGGATTTGGAAACTGTTCGCTCTGTTCCTTTAATAAGCGCGTGCAGCTTTGAGCACTGCCAAAAAAAAAGCCCCTAAACCAAACAGTCCAAAGGTAAGAAAAATTAAATGTTCCTGGGAACTGGGAAGTGTCTTAAAGCTGCTCATCTGCATGATGCTGCAGTTTTGGGATGCTGGGGGGACTGTCTTTGGTGACCGAAATGTCAGTCTACCTGCTAATGCTGGGCGCTTCCGTGATTGCCGAGGCGTACCTTCATTTCAGGTAGCTGATTCATGGCCCTGTGTATTTAATCATAGTTTCTATAGCAGTGAAATCTTTAACGAGAGGGTGGAGTTCACTCTCAGTTCGTCGTAGGTTTTTAGTGAATATTACGGCCGATTCATTAATGTGTTCTGCTGATCAGTCATTTTTATAGGGGACTAATGTTGAAGGATATTCTGCGTTTGTGGTGCATGTAATGAGTACTAAAAGAACTCTTTTTTACTAATTGGCATGAGCATTCGTTTAGGTTTGGTTTTACTGTGCTGTGTGGCTGCATTGCTAAGTAAATGCAAAGAGTAGGATTCCTTATGTTGGTGCGAGATGTTTAGCTTACTACCTTTTGATTATCAGTTAAGATAACAGAACTACCTGATCGTATATGGGTGGATGGCAGTGAGTCTTCCTGCGCTCTCCACAAATCGTTCCCTCGGGGTTTGACATTATCTGTTATTGGGACACTTTACAACCGCAGTTTAATCCTGTCTTACTGAAAGCTCAAATTCTTGGGTATTTCCAAGGTGACTTTGTTGCAGGAAGCAATTCGAGCCTTCATTCTTAATGGCAGTAGCAGGGGTTTTGATTTGCATGGCCAAGATAATGCGGTGGATAGTGTTTCTTTGTGTATTTAAAGCCACATGTCGTCTTGCTCTCGTGTCCTATAAAAATAAGGTGCATTCTTGGAACTTAGAGCACAACACTGATCCTGGAGAAAGACGTTAACTGAATGTGTCCTCAGCAGGCAGCACTTCTGGGATGGCTGACCGTGCTGCCAATGGGTTGGGCTTCAACAAAGCCCGGTCTGAAGCTGGTGTTAGTGGTTGCTCTCGGGAAAGCGTGATGACTCGTGCTGTTGTTTGCCTGCACCGATCGTCCGCTCTGTTCATCCTTGCACCCCTTTTCAAGCATGAACGCTTTAAATAAAGCTGTCTCATCCAAAATTCGGGTTCTGATATGGCGTGTGACTTGCCTGTGACAACGAGGGCGGGTGAAATAGGAATCTGTTGGGAATGGGTTTGTATCTGCATTAAACAGAAGGAGAACGTGTCCCATTGCCAAGAGTCTGTCAGGGAGATGCTGGTTAAAAATCATTGCGCTTACTGCGTGCAGGGTTCACCAGCAGCAGAGTGACTTTTGCCCTTGTCCCCCAGATGAATCAAAAATGGCCAGTAAAGCAGTTGGAAATGTGGTGCACGAGGAGCTGGGGTGGTGTGTGTCAGCACGTGGCTCGACTCCATCAGCCATGTTAGTGTCTCACCCTCCGTGGTGATCAGCTCCTGCATTACCGTAGGTGTCCCTTGCAGTCAAGAGATCAGAGAAGTTTTGCCAGTTACACAGAGACTTTGCCGGTGAAGTGGAGGTCCTGGATTATTTGCCTTTTCTCTTACAGGGTTGGAGGCAGAAACTGTGCGGTCCTTGCTTTCTGAGTGTAGTAGTTGGGACATGAGATCTTCTAAACCTGCATTTGGGGAGCTTTCTCGCAGTTGCAGGCTTGAGTCTTAAATTCAGTGTCCCCACAGGCTCTGTCTTCAAAAAAAGAATTACTTGCTGGAAAGCTGTGTTTCTGATGGCTGATGCTAACGGAGCTGAGCTGCCTTGCAATTGCTGTTTGCCTGTGTTTGAAGCAGCCATTGTGGGGTGAAATGTTTGCTGTCTTTTAGCAGAGTGCTTGTCAAATAGTTTCATTCAGTGCACTCGGGTTTTTAACAGATGGGATAGACTTTTTTTTTTGTAAGCCTGGGCAACCACAGCAATTGTTTTGCAAGGCGAGACACTTCTGTTCTGATGGGCAGGAGAAATAATAACGTTGTGTGATTCATAAGAGTGATGAATCTTTGGGTTTAGATTCGTGAACCTTTGTTTTTTTTTTTTTTTCTTTTAAGGCTATTAGCATTTATCTTCAAAGAAATCTGAGTTGAAAGCCAAAAGTTAACACAAAGAGTTCCCGAGCGGTGCTGATAGGATGGGTCCAGTGGATAGAGATCTCGGTACGCTTGAGGAGCCTGGAAGAATTGGTGCTTAGGTAGGTGAGTCACACAGCGCCGCGCTCACAAATTCTTCCCCTTGTGCTCGGGGTGCGGAGAGGGAGGGTGGCACGGAGGGCAGCGCTGGGTGAATGAGGGCTCTGCCTGTGTGCGCGTTGCTGCGGTGCCAGCAGATCTGCTTCAGGTCCGCTGGGAAAATGATTAACCACGCCGGAATCCTGCCCTGTCAATAGGCAGTGTGCTGGTGTTTCAAATGGAAGGGGATTGCGGATGGCCGGATTTGCTAAAGCGGCACATGGGGACCACAAGTAGGGGGAGAAGGGAAGGAGATTTCGGTCTCTGGTGCTTGGTTGTACTTGGTGCGCGTTGCAAAGCAGTACAGGAACAGTCTCTTGCGCTGATTTTGCGTCTTGGCAAAGGCAGCAGCAAGTATCTGTTTGAGTAATCGGCAGTCTCTGGTGGCTGGGAGCTCCATTTGCATCGTGCAGCCTGGTTCCTGCCCAGAATCCAGGTCTAGCCGAAATACCTGCAGACTTGAGGGATTAGGCTGTTGAGGGCAGGTCCTGCAGGAGCGAGCAAGGCAGACCAGCTCCCATTTCAGCGTTTTATTGCCTGCTCTCAGGGCTATCACTTCCTTTGCAAAGGGGTTATTTCCTTCCTGTAACATGGTATTGAATGGGAGGAGGGTGTGCAAGAAAGTGAGAATCTGTAGTTGTCTGTGGTGATGACTGTGCCATTGCATTTTAAATTTAATGACATTCACTGTTGCTACCCAGGGACAGCTGGGGCAGTAATATGTCAGCTAGATTGCAGGACCTCATCTGCCAGTTGAGAGACACGGTCCCCAGAAGTCAGAGAGAGTGCATGTGTGTTTTAGCGGATTGCAAGTTTAATTGGCCTACATGCGAGTTTGAGCTGTTTTTGTGGCTGGAGGATTGCTGATTTATGTTGTGATCCCTTAACAAAACAGTTCTTGTGGAGGCAGGCTCTGCCATTAGGCTTTGTGTCTCGGGCTGCTGCAGTACAAAGGCTTTGCTGGAAGTGGAGCGGGTTTTCTGTGCCTTGCGTGCCTGTTGTGTCCATCTGTCTGCGCTGGCCAAGGGAGAGCTGGAATTTGGAAATGCTTTTAATTATGTGGGGGGAAGCAGGTGGCTTTCCATTGCATGGGTTTACAATGAATTGTTTATTCCGGTGTAGATTGGGGTAGGGTTTTGTTGCTGTCTGTTGTTCCAAGAAAATGGGAGAAATGAGGGGCAGAAAGGGTGGAACTGGTTGAACTGGAATTCCCGGGTCATGCCTGGCCTTGGGTTATGAATAGCAAAGTCCTGCTCACTCCAAAACCTGGGGCTGGCAAATCCTGGTGCATTGGGATCTGTTGGCGTTTTGGGTTTTTGCTCCTAAGTGTATCGGAGGAGTTTAATAATAGTTTTGTAGCAGAGATCTCAAATAATCTTATAAATAGGAGTAAACAAGTCCTGTTTTGTCACAACATTAGATACCCAGAGAGTAGCTAGCATAGATACTCATGGCTTGGTGATCTAACTGCCTCAAAGATCATGGAAAGATAAGGCTAGCACCTTTGTGTTTGCTGTGGGAAAAGGAATAGAGGAGGTGGGCAGGATCTGATGGTTCATATCAGATTTTTCGAGCCTGTTTGTGGTGCTGGCAAGCCTGACTGGATGCCTTCCTTTACCCAGTCTTACCCCTCCTCTGGAACAGCAAACTCCGCTCTCCAGTGTGAGCCCCCTGCTTTGGGTTGCAGCTGTGTCAACACCTAAAACTGCTATAGCTGCTGAAGAAGAGGTCCTGTGTATTCACTCCCTTCCCTTATACTCAAATGACTGTTCGTGGGCCATGTGACAAACAAATTGAGGAACTGAATTGGATTAAACCCAGCTGTTTCTGTACCAGGCTGGTTTTGACTGGGGTCAGCTGCTCGCTGAGGTTCCTGATGCCAGCAGAAAGGAGGGCAGGCAGAGCTGCTCCATGCGCTGCCAGGCGCCTGCCAGCTACGGCATTCCTCGCCTTCTGCACAGAGATATTTTGGGGTTCAAGTGCGGTTGCTCTGGTCTGCGTTTGGTGGCTGTGCCTGCGTGCCCTCACCTGGTCCTTGCCACTGAATTGCTCCCTGGAGGAAGCTTTTGGGTTTAGTTGTTTTCTCCAGTTACATTGTCAGTTCAAACTAACCTGACTACTATGTTATATTTTTGCAAGACTTCGGGGAAATTGGGGTGCTTTTGTTCTTTTTGTCGTGTGCTCTTTTTGCCGCAAGGTATGCGATGTAAAGACCTCATTAGTTTGAGCTACGGTAAAAACTACTCAAAGCTTGCCTCTGCACCAAGGTAGTTAACACCCAGACCTAACCCAAGACTGAAAGCAAGTCTTGGTGATGGGGAGAGCAGCTGAAGAAATTGGTCACTTCCATTCCCTTTGGCTGCTGAAGCTGGGATGGAGGTAGGAAAGTGTTGCGACTGAGGGATCTGAGCTAGTCCCCGCTGCAAAGCAGTTATAGCTCGGTCCCTGGGCTGCCTTTCCCTGGAGCTCCGTGACCCATCTGGAGGGACAGGAGAGGCTGCAGAGAAGGTGCGGTTACAGGTTCCAGCAGATAAATTTACAGTGAAGCAAATGACTGCAGTTGGCAGAGCTCCTGCAGCTTTCTGCGTGCTCCTTCCTCGTTGCTGGGATGTGAGAGTGCAAACCTGTCAGCTGAAGTCCCAGTGGAAGCTGCTGTAGGCTTGTGTTCGATGGGGTATGGGCATTTTACCGGTCACTGTATTCTGGGGTGGCTGTTTATTGCTGTTACGTATCTAAACACTGGTTTTTTTGTGGACACCTCGTTCGTGAATGGAAGTGTTCCTCAGACGGAGTCATTTAGGAAATCTCCATTTGTAGGCAAACCCCAAAGCTGGCTGACAAATACCCTTTGTGACCTTCAAATGAATTGCATCGTCTGCCCAACTTTGACTTATGTCAGAGGGGAAAAGATACCTGTCAATTCTGAAGGTGGCTGTAAGCATCATTAATTTACAGAGTGAAGCTGGGTCAGATTGGACCAAGCTTCAGTTCCTGTTTATATCAAAATAGCTATTCCTCAATGCCCTTTTTATTGCAGAACAGAGTTTCCCTTTAATAAACCTGTCACCGTAGGTCAGTATAATCTGCACAAACGCTTCCTTTGGCCGTCTTACTACGAGTTGTCCTTTTAGAACAACATGTGGAAGTGAGAAGTGGCGGTGTGCTGGGTGGTTACATGCAGTGAAGCAATCCCTTCGTGCAGGGACCTAGGTGCTTATCTCGCGTGGCAGAGGTATGTGGCAAGTCTGTTGAATGCGTGCCCTTGCGTGTGTGCCGAGTCGCTGTGTTCGTGCTGGAGATGACTGTCAGCAGCAGCAAAGTGGTGGGTTTTGTTCCTTAGAAGGGCATGTTGTGCTGGGGCAGGGATGGAGAGGGCGTTCGGCTGTGTGGCTTTCTGTGGACGCGTCTAAGAGGGTTGAGTGTTGAACTTGAGCAGGTATGAGTTGTGCAGTCTCTCTGTGGCTAATGACATCTCCTTGGAAGCATGGGCCATGCTGAAAAAATCTTTCTTCTCCTCAAAATGGAATATTTTGCCACCTGCTACCTTCTATAAGAACTGAACCAAGGTGTGTTTCGCATGACTGATGTCAGCTTTCATTTAAAAGGAGTAAGTTTTCCAGCTGTAGGTAAGGATACAGTCCTAACAGGATTTCAGCATATTTTTACGTTTCCAGAAATGCTGTCAGCTTATAGTCATGGCTGCCTGATGCTTCTAACTCCTGAGGTTTATTCAGAGCTACCTTTGAAGTCTTAAAAGCGTAGCAAAGTGCTTTTTGTTTATTTCTAGTTTATATGGCTCGGTATGGATTTAGGTCCTGCTACTGTTAACATTTTTTCTTAATATGCCTTTTCCATATAACGTTTTGTAAGTGATCACATTCTCCTTCAGTTTCACTCCCTTTTCATCTCTTTTGTTGCTCTGATATAGTTAAGTCCATTCCCAGAAACCTCCTTGTTTAAAATTTGCTGGGAGTGCTAGCGTAGGTGGAGGGAATGGGGGGTTTGTAACCATTCCTCATCCTGGCACCTATCAAAAGGTCTTGTTTGCTGAGCAAACCAGCAGTTTCTGGCTTGATAGCTGTGTTTGGGAGTGTGGAGGGGTTATAGAGTGTGTTAACGAACCTGCTCTGATGTCCAAGGACACAGCAGTTGAACAGAACAGAAAGGCTGAATCTGGCATACAAGAGAGGTCACCAGAAAGTCATAGCTTACAGTTCAAGCTGCTCATTTTTTAAGGATTTTTTTCCTTATTGGATTTTAATTCTCTTCTGAAGCTCCTAACGGGCTCTTTCCGGTATTGGACTTTATTATATCACCTTGTGAGGTGGATATAATTCTCGCTTAGCTCTTGCATGGATTTATTCAAGGTGATCCAGAGTCAAGTGATCTGGCAAACCACCTGGCTGTGCTGGTTCCTGAGGCAGGGCTGTGAGCTGCTGGACGTACCCTGAGCGCTCCTGTGCCAGACATGTCTCACCTGTGGGAGACCCTCTGCTTGTGAACTGGGAGCTCACCGTGCCAGATACGCAGACCAGAGAGCCAGCTCCAGTGAGCTTACAGCTAATACGCCCCATCTGAAGGCACTTCCTCAGCTGGCAGCTTCTGTGCCTTTGAAATGCGTTTGAGGCACTTGATGCTTTCTCCTTCTATTTCCTATCTGATCACTGATCTGCTCATTGCTGTTGAAATGGATCCCTCTTGTTTAACTTTGCACAGTTGGGAGAAGAGCAGTTTTCCCTGGGTTGACTTTCTTGGACCAGATCAGCTTCAGAGGGCTGGAGCCCCTCTGTTGTGAGGACAGGCTGTGAGAGAGTTGGGGTTGTTCAGCCAGGAGAAGAGAAGGTGCCAGGGAGACCTTAGAGCCCCTCCCAGTACCTAAAGAGTCCCTCCCCATCTTTCCTGTAGGCCTCTTTATTAGGGACTGTAGCCGTAGGACGAGGGGGAACGGTTTTAAACTGGAAGAGGGGAGATTTAGATTAGATATTAGGAAGAAATTCTTTACTCTGAGGGTGGCGAGACGTTGCCCCAAGTTGCCCAGGGAAGCTGTGGCTGCCCCATCCCTGGAGGTGTTCAAGGCCAGGTTGGACGGGGCTTTGAGCAACCTGGTCTGGTGGGAGGTGTCCCTGCCCATGGCAGGGGGGTTGGAACAAGATGATCTTTAAGGTCCCTTCCAACTCTAACCGTTCTGTGTTTCTATGAACTTGCCTGCCTGCAGGGCATGATGTGGGATTTGCTTGTTCAGTTGGGTGTTTTTCTAGCCTTTGTTACGGTGGAAGGTCCTTTTGTGGCTGAAAAGAAGCAGTGATAGTTTGTTGAGCTCTTAATGCAGCTAAATGTGTTGGCTGGAAATTGTCATCTCTAAATTGAGAGTTAGTAGAGTGGCAATGAGAGAATGAGAGCGGGCTGAAAGAAACGTTCCTGTTCGTGGTAGAGTTTCAGGAGATCACCGCCGCCTTTTTTAAGATTATCCTCCCTGAGGTTTGGGGGATTGTATCAATCCAAAAACCTCCGACAGGCTTGAAAGAAGAATGGCCACGTGTGAGTTAGCAATGGCATTGATCCTTTCCTCTTTGGAAGAGCATTAAGAAAGGCACAACTTTCCCTTGAGGTCAGACTCAGCTTGGGGCATGTTAGGTCAGATTGCTGTAGTAAGCACGATCCTCACGCAGACGGTGTTGCTGCTTCATAAACTTTGTGCACAGCAATGAGAACTACAAATTTTTTTTTCTTAAAGGAAATATTCTTGGTCAGAAACTTTATGGGCTTATTTTCACGGTGGGATGCCTTACTGCCTGCACTTGTGTTATAAAGTTTGCCAGATCAATCAGTAGTGGGAATTAATTTCTCTGTTTTCCTAGTTGTGGCTGGGGCACCTTTTTATTAAAGCTGGAGCTGTGGAACACAAGAAGAATAAATTGCCTGGGGAGGGTTTAAGGAAATTCGATATCTTAATCAGAAGTAATTAGAAATTACTGTAGTGAGACTGTGAAGGAAAAATAAGGCTACAACTAAATTACAAACTCTACCTGAATTGCTTACTCTTTGACAAAATCCGAATCAAAAAATGAATTTTAAGGCTGCTGTAGACGCAGTGACGTGATTCCAGACTATCTATTCAGAAAGAGCTTTAATTTTAAATAGCTGAGCTGCGTCTAGTTAACAAGTGTTGACTCTACGTTATACTTTAAGTTGATAAAAGACACCTACACTGCACAGGTTTCTTGTATCTCGCATTTTTTCAAGTGGGAACATTGCGTTGCCTTTCAGTATGGAATTTGATTAGAGATGCCTGGTTTATGTACTCGAATGTGCACCAGTGAAAGTGTGTGTGGGGGGGTTAATCAGATTGCACGTACCCTGCGGGCTGTTTATCCCAGGAAGCAGTAGGGCATGCGGCAGGGAACGAATGCGCGAGGTGCCTTGGGAAAGACCCATATGGCAGGGACTGCAAATTCAGCCACTGCCTCGACTGCTGCTGGCTTTTTAAGAGTTCAGGTGAGCTTTCCGACAAATTCATTTTAGTGCTTTGGTAGTGGCTAAAACTCATTCCTGTCGCTGCTTCTTAAAAAGAGGCAAAAGGAGACGCTTCGCAAACTGGCTTTGTGGTGGCTGAGACGAAGAGTGGCCTCATTTCGGTGAGGAAATGGTGGTTGCAAATGAAATCGTCTATCGAGTCATAATTACGGGGGTATTACCACAGCATTGCACTGTGTACTCAGCTGCTTTGTTTTCATTGAAAGTTTGACGAAAATGGAAACCGCAAAACTAAGGCAAAAGTGGTTTGTATTTTACCCCAGAAGCCAGAGGTAAATCAGTAACCCTATTATTATGTGCCTTTTGGGCTCATGTTATAGCGCAATGCAGACGCAGGTTATATATAGCCCAGATGATATGTGCAGCCCACGGTCCTCAACTGCACGCCATGATGGTAGGTCGAGGCTGGAGGCTTTTGTTGCTGGTACATCCAAACAAGCTCATTCTTATGCTTCGTGGCAGACAATTACAAGCAGAGGACTGAGTTCGTGTTTTCAGTAGCGTTTGTCAGGTTAAAATGGATTTTGTTCAATAGATGCAGTTTTTCTTGGGAGGTGCTGTTGGGTTGTAAAAGCAGCTTTTGCTACTTCAAAAGCTGTAGGCTTCCTCGGAAACAGAAAAGCTTTTTCACTGAATCAGTGCTGTGCGCGGTGCCGAGACCTAATGAACGTGGTGATTATCTCTGATCAGTCTTTTGTGGCAGAGGTGTGAGATTCTGCGTTGGTCTCTGTACAAATTCAAAAAGGGTGGAAAATAATTGTTAAAATCGGAGGGGGGGGGGGAAGATGTAACTTCATAGGTACAATCGAGTGCAAGTCAGCAGGCGCATTTATTTCTATCGTGAAGTTGCAATCATGAGTCTGCTTTTTAGGTCTTAGCTTCAGACAAGCTGCCCCGTGCTTTCGGGCTGCTGCACTTTCTGCATCCTGAGGTCAGTAATCCTCTCATTTCTAAATTGTGTCCGTGGTTCTGTAGGGATAGAGTTGGTTAGAGGTTTTTAGAGTAAACTGAAATTCCCTGCGAGGTGTGGTACAAGAACAAACTATTGTGTGAGCAGGTATGTACTGATCACAAAGGAATTTTGATTTCCGACAAGCCCTATTGTACTGAAATCGGTTGTGCAGAAAGACACGATGGAAACATGCCAGTTCCAGACTTGAAACAAGTGTGGTGCTGCTGGGGCTGGGATTCCACAGGAGCTGCAAGCTGACCTTAGGCTGCTTTTGGAAGGGAGACCTGCGGCCCTGCGTCTACCATGTTTTCTGCCTTAAAAAAGCCAGGGTTAGTGTTTTTGTGGCAATGCAACAAGCTGGGAAAGATCTGGGTGAAAATGAATCCTTTTACTGGCCTGCATTTAGGGTGGTTTAAGGCAGTCAGGCAGACTTTTGAGTTTGAATCTTAGAGACTCAATGTTTAATGTTGTCTGTTGTTTTATAGTCTTTAGGGAAAAAAAAGGCATCTCAAGGGTTTCTGTTCTTAATATTCACAGGCCTGAGGAATAGGAACCACAGTCCTGAATGCTTTCCCCTTTACACTAATATAACCCTGTCCAAAAGGTGAATCGGACTCTAGGCATTTCCTGATCTCCTATGTGCTTCCTATTACTGCACTAATTAATTTATCCAGACCTTGCTCTGGTGCAGAGATGGGGCTGTGGTCTAGGTTTGCAGAGGCTCAGCTGGTATTTTTGTAGCTAGCGAGGGATGCTCTGGTGCTGTGGTGGCTCGAGCAGCAATCACGTTATCCCTAATATGGGACTTTTACGTAGTCAAGAATTCAGTTTGTCATCTCTTGCTTTTTGGAAAGAGGGAGGAATAGAAAGTACAGCTTAGAATTTGGGCAGATGAGCTCCGCACTTGAAATACTCGTCGTTTTTTGCTTGCAGTATGTGGAAGCAGGTGCTGGTGGAGCCGGTTCATTTTCTTAAGTCCCACTGTGAAGAATGAGTTGGGTACTCATGTAACTGGTGTCCTCTGTGGAAACTATTCTACAAATATATCGGTTCTTTTCCTTCTCTCCTTTTGGTGTGCCCAGACTTTCCCGGGTAACAGCAAAATGTGTGAATTGGGTTCTTTGGTATAAGAATTTATTAACACTCACATTTTGAGGGTTTGTGTTGGTAGATTAAGTAGTGTGTTTTGGTTTTGTGGATGTCTAGAACATCTTTAATATCCTGGTTTTAATTATATCAAGCTTGGTCTTCCGGCTTTTTTAAAATTTCAGCCCTGGGTTGCTTTTAATTCTCATCTCTGATCTCCACAAAGGGGCTATTTTGTTCCTTCTGTGTTATAATTAAATGTACATCTTCTACTGCAGAAATCTTTTCAATAGAGGAACTGTTTTGCGGGGGGGGGAAGTTTTGAGCGTTCTGGTTCAAGTGTTAGGTGTTGAGCCTTCTTGCTGAGCCAAGCTCAAATCTTGTCTGTTATGACACTTTTCCAAGCAGAAACCTGTGTTGCTAAATGTTGGGCAGACAGCTGATGAAATGGAGTTTTGGGAGGACAGGGCACTAAATACCAGCTGCAAACAGACGTGTGGTAACCTGCAGGTGATGAGTCCATCTGTCAAGCCTTCTAGGGAAAAACTTCCTCATCTACTCAACAGCAGAGGTAAATCTAAAGTTTTACAGTCTAGCTGTCAGTCAAGAATCCAGAGGGGTAAAGAGCCTCTTGTTCTTGGGTGACTTAGGGCTTGCAACTTTTGGGAGGTTGATCAAGGAATAGCCATGCCTGGCCATCTCCCTTTGCATGCTCTTACTCCCGTGTCAGCTTCCATGATAATAAAAAAGAGCATCAGTCCTCTGCAGGAATCAGCCCTTCTGCCTTAATTTTACCCTCTGCTTTTATCAGAAAGATAATTTTGGTAGAGGCAAGCCCTTCAGCTGCTTCAAGGACAGTGAGAAGAGAAGCTGGTTTGCTATATTCATGCTGCAGGTTTTGTCCCCCGCGTGCATCCACACCTCTGGAGCAGTTGATCAGCTGCCAAAAGGTCTGGAGGCGAATTATAAGTGTTTACCATACTGATAGCTGAACAGAAACAGCATTTGTCACTGAGAGCTGGCTTAGAAGTCATGTTGTGTTCATCTCTGTGCCATGCTTTCCTATCGGCTTTTGTTTAAGGTTTGGTAAATATGGCTCATTCAGTGAAGTGAAACACCTGGGAGAGGCTGCAGTGGCTTTTTGAGACTTTGTATGATCTGTTTCAAGTAGAAATGTGAAAAACTTTTGCTGTTTGGCTTGTTAGCTGAGTAAGGTGTCCAGGTGCTACTGTGGGAGTCCTATAGAAGGTAGCAGTTTCTAAGAAATGGCGTATTGCAGGGTTTAATTTGGTTTTGAATTGCTTTACAAAGGAAGTTAATCTCCTCTTGAAGAGGGGGAAACTGAGGCACAGACAGACAAAGGGCCTTGTCCGGAGTGGAATGTTCTGGTCAGTAGCAGAGCTTCGAGTGAAGGTGGGTCTGGAACAGTTCAATGTTCTGCACAGCGTGTCGATGAGTATGTTTAAGGTTTTACTTTGCACAAGTGATGTAAAAACCCAGTTGCCTGCCACATCTCACAGCCACAGAGGATGCAGCTCCCTTCCCTTTCCAGTTCCTCTCTGGTAATGTTATATTACTGTGCCACCCACAGGCAGCTACCGTGCTGCTGAAAAATATTTGCCGTTTGTATGGGGAGCCTGTTATCAAATGTTAAATCTGTGACGAAAAGCTGCTGGTTTCATTTGCTGTAATATCTATTCTATTTAAATTTCTCAAACCTAGTTATTCTAGTTAAATTGCATTTATAGTTGTTATACTATTTTTTGATTTTTCCACTGTTTCCCATTTCTTCCACAAAACCCTTTCCCTGTGCTAAGCAGCTGCTGCGTTCCTGCTCGATGTGATTGCCTTCCTACACATGAAGAAACGCGAGCCGTGTTCCAGTTTGAAGTGTTGGGATCCTCGTGAAGTGAGAGAAGCTACAGAGCTGTTAATTATTGGTACACTCCATTCATTGACATGTTACCAGATTAGGCTGCGAGAACAACTTGGTTCAATCTGTGTCGTTTTATTGAGAGGGGGGAATATTCTGATCTACCTCCAGGATGCACAGGAGTTGATGTCTCCATTGCTCTGTGTGTGATCAGCGCAGAACAAACTGGGTCAGTAGAGGCTGCTTGGAGGATTTTGAAACTAGAATACCCATTTGTAGCGATTGATGTCCAAACCATGTAACGTAAGGAGATGAGCAAACTGAGATTTTTAGGTGGAGCTGATTTGTTACGAGATGAAGTCAGAAAGACAAGCTTTTTGGTTTCTGCTGACCTGAAGAAGGGCTTGTGCATCCATCTTCCCCTCTGTACTGCTCGGTCCCGCAAGAGGTTAACTCTGCCGTCACACCTTGTCTTGTAATTTATAGTAGTGCATTGGGCACGGTTGATTTGTTTAGGTTTTTTAAGAATTTCCCTTGTGATATTTAAACTTTCATCTGTGCACCCGTGCTATAAGCTGCCCCTTGGGAGACGTGTTCTGTGCTGTTGAGTTATTCTGCTTTGTAGAACAGAATTTTAATGTTGTTTACCATGCTCTTAATCTTATGACTGGCAGATAAATTGAGTTACTTTAGCCCTTCCTCTGGGGACTTCATGGGGCTTCGTGGACAGCATACCCATAGCATTAGGTGGAGTTATCTCAGCTTTGCAAAAATCCGCTCATCTGTCTTCCTGGATTGGTAAGAGAATAAAATGTTGAATTTTTTTTTTAATTACATTTATGAAGAGAGATGGATGACCAGATCTGGGGGGGGGCAGTTGGGAATTTTTTGCTGTGAGTCAGTCCAGCCTTTCAGAAACACCTCCAGCTGGGTTCTCACTGAGAAGAATCCTTCTGATGGCTTGGTTCAACCATTCAAGTAAAGGTTGGCAAGCCAGGGATGCAGACTCAGAACCTCCCCGGATAACCTGTGTGATGAAGAAGAGGCTGCTTGGTGCCGGTCTCCCAGCTGGCCTTATTCTTGTTATCCACTTTTTCTTGTTATACTTGTGAGGTCTCGCAGGCAGGAGGATCCCTCACTAGGTTTATCTGTCATCTGGTCCAGCGGAGACTGGCTCTGGATTTGGGCTTCTGGGTGCTGCTGTCGTAATACCGTTTTTAAAACGGTGTAAAGCAAAGGACTGAACTAGCATAATGAATTATAATATTATATTTGTTTATTGTCTCTTACTAGCACCATATTAGGTCAAAATAAAATATCTTCTGGGAGGTTGTCAAGTGAGTTTGGTTTCCTTTCATGGGTATGTCACTTGAGTGCTCGGAAATGGTCTGTATTAATGCAGGACCTTGTTCCTCAGGCTGCTGGGTGTTTGTTAACACTTGCCGTTCCACCCGACTGACATAAGAACATCCTTTCTCTCCCCCACATGCTTTTTTCCCCTAAGACAGCGTCTGGTTTTGTCTCTCATTACAGTAAGAGCCCTGTAGGAGCTGCCCAGCTGCTGTCACGTCCCTCTCTGGAATGGTGATTTAGAGCGGAGCCCGCATGGAAACTGGCTTTCCACGCCTAAGGCAAGCCTGTTTGTAGATGCTGTGGAGAAATAATGTGGCACTTCTGTTTGGAAGAGTTGTCAGTTTTCTAGTTTAGTTGGGGAAAAACAACCAACACTGGCTTGGTTTTTAGTTGGACTTTTGAAAACGTCCCTCAGTCTTTCGAAGGAGGGTGCTGGAGGAGCTGAGCAATCCTGGATCAGAAACGCCTGTGAGGACAGAGCTAATGAGCTTCACTGGGGAGGAAGCTGAAAGCCTAACGTTCCAGAGGTCTGGGTAAGGGTTGCTAAGAATGAGACCATGAGAAAGTGGGTAAGCTGGTAATCAGTAAAAGCTCGTAGCTGAACTAGATGAATTGCCTGAGGCTGGGGAAAAAAAAAAACCAAAACGGTGGCACCTTAGTGTGCAGCTTCATGGTGACTTAGTGTTTGGAGCTGGGGCTGTCAAGGTCCTGTCCTTCCCAGCCCACCGCGTGCTCCTCTGAAAGTGCTTAGTTTGCATCTGGGTCAGCTTTCTGGCTGCTCCCTGGGTGGCTGGAGTAGCGCCGGTGCAAGGAAGGGCTGGGAAGGCATGGGAGGAGATCCAGAGTCTGGACTTTGGTCGGTCTGTGTTGCCGTGGGACCGCACCCTCAGGAGGATGCAGAGCTGGGACAGATGAAGTTGCCCGCTTCAGCAGAGAGCGTTTTAAGACTGAAGAAACAGAGTAGAAAACAGCGTAGAAAATACTACAGCATGGCTGCGGAGCAGTCCTTTTCTATTGTGCGTGGATTAGCTGCCTAGCTGGAAAAAAGCCATCACCTTGCTGCTGAGAGTTCAGAGACGGGTCAATGGAACAAGAATATACTTTTAGATTGGTACAAAGAGCTGGGGGGAAGAAAAAAAAAAAAAGCTAAGTGTTTGAACTAACAAGCCAGACAAAGGCTGCGCTTCAGCTTGCTGCGATGCTGAGCAGCAGCAAGGGGCAGGCAACAGGGCTGCAAAGCGGTGTGTCCCGGAGCGGTGAAAGGAGCTGTGCCGGTGACAGAGGAATTTCACACAGTTGTCAGGCCCGGGGAATGTCTGAGCACTTTGAGGACATGAATATTCAGAGGAGCTGTAGCATGTGTCATACGAAAGGAAATGCAAAATCCAAGTTTTCTCAGGCTTACGTACCTGGGAAACATCTGACAGTAGAGGATAAAAGTAATTTTTCTGTTCTGCAGGGCAGGTTATCTCAAACTGTCCGTTGCAGAATCCAACTTCCCAATTAGCCGGTCCTAGTTAGTGCTGGCAGCAGGATCTGCACTGCTTCATCCATTGCTTTGGTGAGAAAGTGCCTGTTTCTTAGCGTAGGCAGAGACGTGCGCTCCTGCCCGGGCAGCCTCCTGGCAATGCTGTGGGAGTCCTGACTTTGCTCCCTCTTGTTCTAACCTGGCATCGCTTTCTTTTTTTTTTTTTCTTCCTTCCAGTGTGCCTTTTATACTTGTTCTATTAATAATCAGATGACTGTGGATTTAGTGTTTTGCTCAGAAGGATCCCTCCCCATACAGGCTGAGGTGCTTCCAGCCGCGCTGTCCGGCGATGACAGATGTCCTTGGTGCGTACAGTGAGTGTCCAGCAGCGATGCTGCCGGGATTAGTATTCCAGGCACAAATGTGCCCCTTGTAATATGCAAAGCTCAGCGCAGCCTGTGCAGGAATGCCCTTGAAAGGCAAATTAAACTGAACTCCCCAGTGGCTCTGGGGGAGTAGGAGGGTTGCTGTCATCTATGCTGAGGTTCCAGTAGGTTTTGAGGTGTCTGCTTTTGTTTCTCTTCTGCTTTCCCTTCCCAGAAGGGCTTACGGAAGGGGCAGGCAGGGAGACCGTACCTGCAAACGCCCTGTACGGTAGAGTGGCTACGAACTGGGGGTTTGGGTTTGTGTGAAGAGGCTGACTTGATGATGATATTTGGAGAGGGGTGGGAAATCACNGAGGTCCACATCCTTCTTGTGCTGAGGGCTCCAGAGCTGGACGCAGTACTCCAGGTGGGGTCTCACAAGAGCAGAGTATAGGGGGAATCATTATGGCTCTTCTGCCTTCAGTGGGGAGCATTTGTTTTCGTTTTTGCAAATGTCTTTAGAACAGGCATATCGCATGGATGTACCAAATTGCGCATCCAAAATGCACGTGAAAGTTAGCAGTAGTTTAACAGTGTTAATGGATTAAGCTGGAGGGATTCTGAGGGTGTTTCCCAAGTAACCTTGTGGTAATCTGCCTCTGACATGAAGACCATCTGATGTTCTTGGGCGATTGACTTGCTGCACAGAAGTCTGCACAGAAAGTGCTGCTTTTGCTAAGCTGTTTAAACGCGGTGATGGCCAAGGATGTTTTGAGAGTTTAATGGCTTTGTCGAGGTGTTCTCCCCATCTAAGAATATTGCTGCAATGGTATTCTAGCTGCAACAGGGAGAAGTAGCCTGGAGCATGGTTGCTTGATCAAAAGAAGTGCTTCGCCCACACAGTTCAGCAAAGCAAAGCTAAAAAGCCCTCCTGGCGATAGCTTGTTCAGGCGCACTTCCAGTGATGGTGTGGTAGGGTTATCTCCCCTGTCACCGCAGCCCTGTGATGCTCCGATGCTGTCTGTGCAAGCTGTGCACGTGCTGTAAAATCAGCAAATTATCAGATGGAGATGATCCACCTGATCTGCTGTTGCATTACAGCCAACAAACTGCACTTTGCTGCTGGGAGGTACGGTGATGAGCTCTCCTAGGCTTTGTGGTGAAGGGTTAGGCTGAAATGGGCTACACGTGAAAGTTAGCTTTGACTTCTCAGCACTGGGAACAAGCTTATTTTGTAGCTCTTTCCCAATCACCCCATGCTGTGCCTGTTGACATTTCCTATTGTGGTTGTCTTAGTTTGAACTGCAGGCTCTTAGGACAGAAGCTCTCTTTTTCTAAAATGCTGAGCATGTTTTTACCGTGCTATGTAATGTATCAGAATCAAGATGTCTCCTGATTTTCTCAAACTTAGTTCCTCTTAGCCCTCATTTCAGAACTTTCTTCAGGGAAAAGCTGGGTTTGCTACTAAAATCCGAGTTCCTCCTTTTCGTCTTTTTTTTTCCCCAGTATATTCAGAACTGTCTTGATGTTGTGTGACATCTAAAATACTTCCTGCGCACGTGCTATTCTGCCTTTGCTAGATAAGCGTTAGCTGTTCCCTTTTACAGCAGACACATCCCTTCTTGAAGAGGGATGTTTTCCCTGGGAACAAACACTTGATGCTTTTTAATTATTACACCTTAATTTTGTTTCCCTTTTCTTTCCAGCACAGCATGTGTGTGATTAGAGGCTAGTGATATCTTCAAAGAGGGGTGAAGATGCTGCACGCTCTCATTCCTGGTTTGCTGGGGCAGGATTTCTGCTCTAGGTTCCCTCTGTGCTGGTTATGTGTAGACTAAGCAGAGCTGATAGAGAAGTGAAACTAAACCTGGGTTTTGGTCATACTTGGAATTTCAACTTGTGTGTCAATTTTGTTTCCTGTTTTTGTAGGAATTGCTCAGAAAGCTAGCGTGCAAGAGGAATGGAAGAGAACACTGGTGAGTACACTCTTGGATATTTTACCGTGGGTTGTGGACTTGTTCTTTCCTCCTTGGTTAAGCATCATAAAGGACCTTATTACTTTAAACTTCATGTCTTCAATTCAAAGGTAGAAGGTGATTAGAAAATAAGCCAGTTTGGCAGATGCATCAGTTGCAACTGGACTGCACTAACAGTGTGGACCAGATCTGATTAAAGCTGTGTTGTACGTCTGGAAGATCTTTTTTGAAATCTCCCATCTGTGAAACCTGGAATACAATTCTGTTGGATATCCCAAGGTCTTGAAAACAAACAACATCCCTTTTCTTAATAGAGGCTGGAAGCATTGCGCTGGTATGTGATTTGAGCAAGGCACACGGCAAGCCGTAAAGAAGGATCAGGTCATGGTAGCTCCTGATTTCTCTTTCTGTTTTTATTTCTCTAGGCTGCTCTGTCTTGCAGAAGATGTAGGATTTTTTTTTTATTAAACAAAATTTGGCTTTAAAGCTCTTGCTTTAGGCACTGTGTACTGCTTACCCTGAGGCAGGCAAACTCATTGCTGTTAGGCTTCACTGATGCAAAGATATGGTCGCAACTAAAACTGGTAGATTTTTGACTTGGAGATTGACTTGAATGTTTTTTCCATCTGTTTGCCTAAAATGGCTATGGAAGGCACTAGCTAAATGACCATTTTTTCCCTCCCGTTGAAACGAGATTTGCATGAAAGCTCTTGCCTGCACCGTGGGAAGCCAGTCTCCATGAAGTATATTGACCTCATGTCTTGCGGACCATGATGTTGCAGCTAGTGACTTCTAACTCGTAGTGAATTGCAACTCTGTGACCATAAACATTACTTCTAGATTATTCCTGTGCAGCTAGGTGATGTCATCCTTAAAACTTAGAGAATTGATGTACTTGTCAGCAGTATGGTGTGCTTGGCGTGGCAGATATACCGGGCCTGTCTGCTGAAGGCCAGTCTTTGACTTCACGCAAAACTGGTCAGGAGGAACCCAGTGGCCCAGTTGGAACAGCTACGAGCCAAGTGTACATGCGTAAAAACATGTCAGGCTTATAATCCTGGTGGCAAGAATTGCTGCTGTGCCCTCTAATTGTTAGCCTGTAAGGTGCACATTTAATTTGTGGAGATTGCTTTCCCTTATGATTTGCTCGTGGCAAACTAATCCCAAGTGATGCCTTTTGAAGGGGGAGGATGGGTAAAGTGAGTGTGCTGCTAGCAGCTGATGTTGAAGCAGTGGCTGTGGAGATGACAGGTCCCTGCTCAACCGCAGGACAAAGCACAGACAGCAGCAGGGCGAGTTTTTTTCCATCTCTCCAGCCTGCATTAATGGGATGGCTTTGAGCAACACTGCGAGCTCTGCTTATTCACCAGGACTCGGCCTCTGCTGGGACTGCCAGCAGCCAGCTGTGTTCATATCACAAAGCTTTTTCTCCTTTTTTTACATGCAGCTGAACTCCATTTTTTGGGTGGGTCAGTGAGCCGTGGGGTTGGAGCCTGTCGAGGTTGCTGAGAGCGTTGACTCCCGATTTGAGCAGCGCTGGTGGCCTGGGATGTGAAAGGCCTTATGTCCTGTTTGCATTTTGCCAACTCAGGTAAAATTACCTTCCCTTTCCCTGTGAACAAATTCAGCTGTGCAAGTTTAGGATAGAGTATCTGTACTTGATCTTTGCATGCACAGACACCCCACACAGCTGGTCATGAAGCTTTACGTGTTGCCGCCTTAGTGCTGGGAGCTAAGAGCCCCGTATTAAAGGCAGAATAAGCAGATGGGTCTTTTATTATTATTTCCTTAAAATTACTTTGCTTTTAAGGATGCTCATTCTCCAAGTGCTGCTAAGCTCAGGACTCCTGGGTTGTTCCTGGCACTGAGACTGGAGATGAGGTAAGGCGGAGCTGCGTGCAGGAGCTGAGCTGAAGTCGATGCCCTTTGTTCCCTCAAAGCCTGGTGCTTTTTTGATGTATTGCTGTCCTTAACTGGTTGTATATTAACTGCATTCACAATGCTGCATGGCTGGCTTTTGTTTTAACTGCATTGGCGCGTGTTCAGAGTCGGTGTGCTTCGACTGGCCACTGGGACTGCACAATGAAGCATAAATCCTTTTTAGCTGTCAGGCTTCACTAGCCATGGGTAGGTGGGGGAGCCCTCCTTGGCTGGCTGCCCTGGCTAATTAAAAATGAAATTTGCTGTTGTCTTCAGATTTTAATTCATGCTCATCCCTGAAGACTAGTGGAAGCATGGTCTCGAGGCAGCTGCAGTGACGTTTCAGAGCTTTTTCTATGCACAGTTCTTTTAGAACAGGTATGCAACTTAAAATTTGCTCTCAACCCTACCCTGGGTTGTATTTCAAGTATAGAGAAGGCTATACAGAAACTTCTTGCAAGCCTTGGGACGTGGCCCTCAGCAAGTCGCTATAATTTAAGTAGCCACTTGTCGGTTTTCTGCAGTAATTTGGTTGTGTATATGTTGTATGTGAGGCAGCATGAGATGGCTTAGCTTTTCGCTCTAATGCTGGACTAAAGTGAAAGCGAATTACTTTGCTGTAGGCAGTGCCTGGGTGACTGGCATCAGCTTAACGAATGCGTAAACTGCTCAAGTCGCAGCAGCTTGTGTAGCTTGGCAGCCTGAGCCCTCAGCTACCGACTCATGCTGTGACACCTACTGGAGATGGAAGAAGTTTTGAAGTGGTGGGAACCTGCGAGGTTCTGCGTAGGAGCTGAGAGGTGGTGGTGATGGATTGTACCTCGGTGTGAGGTCTGCGCTGGAGGGAGAGTGCTGCCCCCGAGTCGTCAGTGGAGCTGTGAGGCAGGTGGGAGGACGGAGGTTAGTGAGAGGAATAAATGAAATCTAAATATACACACTTCACTGAGCTGAGTTTCCCCACTTTGCAAGGTCCCACCTACACAAGTGATCTGTTGAAGGGAAGTGTCACTGGAATACCTTTCCCCTCTTCAGATCCTTCCCGTGGTGCGGGTGAAGGATCACACTCTATTTTCGGATCCCATTTCTGCTCTTCCATCTACTGCCCACGCTGTTGCTGCCCAGACCCCCTCCCAAAGGCCACTCGTTTATCTTAGCATGATATGAGCCAAGTTTGGACCTTTTTCTTAGTCAAGCGATTATCGTCTTATCTAGCATTTCATCTGCCTGTAACTCTGAGATTTTAAAAAGCGAAATATTGAAGAAGTGGGAGCTTTGTGCTTGGCAAGGGCAAGTCTCACCTTGTGCCTGTAGTTCCTTGAAAGCTCTGCTGTGCTGTTGGATTGACTGAATGTGGAAGCAGGCCTGCAGTTCACTTGCCCGGTAATGTTTGAGCTAATCATTCACGAATAGCTGTGGAGGGAGTGTGGCAATGTGTGTCTTTATGGGAAGCGTTTGCTCTTGGGTCCTTTGACCTCCTGTACTTCAGTGCTCTGTTTACAGTTTCTGCTTGTGGCTACACGCTTCCTCTGCAGGTATTGGGATATGGACCTTTTAGTAGCTTCCCTAAAAGGTTGAAAGCTCTGTGGGATAACTGTGAAGCATTTTGGGAAGTTAGTGAAGTAGCCTTTGTACACATGAGGCTCTTGCCCAAAGCTGCTTTTTTAGAATAGCACTTGAAATAGTAAGTTTACAGATGCTTTAAGAATCTTCTGCAGTTATTTCTTTATTCAAGGCTGACTTTCATCCCCTTTGACTTTCATCCCCTTTATCTCCTGCTGTGCTACTTTTTTCCCCAATTCTTTTCCTACTAAAAATAGGAAATACTCTTCGAGTCCTTAACCTTTGTGCAAACAAAGTAGTAATTTGTTTTAGCATCTATGCTGACTTCTGGGCTACATGCCTCATAAGGAAACCAGTGTGATATGAATCTGCTGCTTTTGGAGACTTAGACTCCAAATATAGTCTGAGTAGAGGAAATGGCTAGAAATGTGAGTACTTGCTTCTTATGCCACCAGCTCTACTACTTGTTCCTGGCAGGATGCGTGCCTGGCTACCCGATTCCCATTTTTTTATCCCTAAAAATGCAAGCAATACCTTCAGATGCTCAGAGGTTCAAAACCATTAAGGAAATGAGTGTATGATCATAACATGTGCATAGGTAACAGGGTTTTTAGATCACTTTTCGGTCAAAGCGTGTCTGGAGAAGCAGTACCTTTTAGTATACATCCATTGCCACCAACTTCCTAGCAGTCCTGCTGTCTGAAAGGAAGTTTGAGATCAAAAAGACATATCAAGCTATTCCAGGGCTAGATTGTCCGGAGCAGGTTCTGGCATTGCTGCCTTTTAAAAGGCTAATGCTCAGAAGGGAGATGGACGCAATGGTAAAGGCGCAGTGACCATGACCTGTCCCGAAGATGCTTTAACCACTGGCTTCCCTCAACCTGCTGCCTTGGGATCTGAAAATAACACTTTTGTTTTCATATGGCTGCTGGCTGGTGTGTGGGATCCCTTCAGCACTCTGCAAGGACCCCTTGCTTCTGCTGCTCTTTACCAAGGCCACCAAGCCTCCACCCAGCCAAGCATCTCCTCCGGGTACCATGTACAAGTAGAAAAGGGCAAAAGACTGGAGATGTGCCAAGTCTCTTATGAGAAAACAAAACCTGCTCAGGAAAAACAGTTGTCCGCTTCAAAGGTGTCTGCCGAGTGACTTTCTTCTCGCTATTCCTTTGTTTATGAAGCCTTTTGTGTTTAGCAGCAGTGAAAGCTGCGGGAGTGGCTGCTAGGATGTAAAATGTTTTGCTTGTAGGTTGTTAGTTTGAACCCAAGGAGAGGGATCGTGAGTATGAGTTCCCATCTCGTGCCTCTGGAGTGGAGCGGAGGCTGGTGGCAGAGACAAGGACTTTGCAAGGACCACAAGCTGCAGATGGAGCTGCCTGCGTGGGAAGGAGGTCTCCAACCTGCACCTCTGACTGCCACCGGGTGTCAGGGCTGAGGAGGAAATACGTGCCGCTCTCGGCGTGTTCTGTTCCTCAGAAACCTAACAAGGCTTCAGATCTCTAGGACAGTCATTCTCATACTTTAGGTAACGCACTTCAAGAAGGAAAGGGTCCGTGTAGGGGCAGGAAGGGAGAGGATGAGGTGGAAGGCGCTTTGTTTTGTTCTTTGCATTAGCTGAAGAACTGGAATCAGAGGCTGGCCCTTCATCCAGGGGTTCTTCAGCTCGCTGCCGATGCTGGGGGCTGGCTGGGTGGGAATTCCCCTTCTGATGACTAAGTTTCAACTGGAAATCAACTGCGTCGAGGCTGCTGCCAGGACAAGTATTTAACTAACCATCCAGCAGCATTTAGGGAAAACTTGTCAAATGTGCACTTTTATGTTGAACTAAAGTGTTTTGACGATGTGGTTCTTGGTGTAAACTGAGCTGCTGGAGGTGGCATTTGTTGTTTTCTGGTTTTGAATCTGCCAAGTCAAACACAGAGCATTGCAGTGCTTCACCGTCACACAGCTGTGATGTCTGCCAGAGGACAGTTAATGCTAACTAGCCAGTGAAAATCTCTTTATGACGTTGGTTCCAGAACAAAAGAACAGGTTTTTCTTCCAGGAAGAAACAGAAGCTGCAATTCCCTTACGAGATCCTCTATATTATGTATACAGCAATGTAACTGCTTTGTGCAATACAACAGAAGAGAGCCAAGGTGGTCAAAGTGCCTGAGATGAAACATTTAATTACAGTTGAAGTATGCTAATTTGCAAGTACGCAGAAAAGCAAAATCCTGCCGTTCTTTCGTCAGATTTACCAGAGGGTTGACTTAGTCTCGGTGGAGACCGTTTGCCTTTTAAACAAGGTGCAGTACAGAACACTTGCTTACCTAAGTGAAAGCATTATTGTAAATAAGTCGAGCGCACTTGACAAGGTAGCAAAATATTTTGGAACATTATCCTGACAGCCTTTTGTTCTTAAATTTACGTTGGACATTCTAGTTCTTGGTGTAATTAATGTGCTGAGTGCTGTCGGGGTGCTTGGGGCAGTTGATGGGATGCCAATGCTGTTCTGCCTACTGTATTTGCAAATGATGCAGATTAGCTATCCTTCTAGTTGGTGTGGCATTTAACAAAATAAATACGTAATAATTCTTCTCCCTCCCCCCGAACAAGCCCTGTATGGCTTGAGTAGGTGTCTGAACTCTTGCTGCCTTTCCCTCTTCATCTACGAGCCAAGTGTTTTACAGAGATTATTTGCTGACCTGCCAGGGACCTTGTAATTCCGTGGCACCCCATTTCAAGTGACTTTTAAAGCTGTTTTGTAGTAAATGGTCGTGCAGTTCCTACAGATAGCTCTGCCTGGAGGAAAGCAGAGGTTAATTTTGCTGGTTTTGTGGTTTAGTGGCTAAGCTGTGGATGTGCTGGGAATGAGATGCTTTGGCCTCCAGGCTGGCTGGAACAAGATAGTGGCAAAGGCTGATGTCGAGTGAGAAATGTTGGATCCGCTGAAGTGCTTCGTGATTGAATTGAACGATCTCGTTCCTTGTATTGAGAGATAAGACCTTGTAGGACATGTAATCAATCCTCTGGATAATTCAGGCCGACTGACTGTAAAATAGTGAGTGCGGAGTTATTGTGGTGCAGTAAGTAGGGCACGGAGCAGAAGGGTCAGATTTCGAGAGTTTCTAGTTTTCATTTTCGACTTGTTGGACCTTAAATTCACCTTGCTCTCCGGAACATAGCTGCCTGTAAATTCCATCAAGGGATTTTAGTAGCTGATTTTATTGGGGCTGGGGGTAGAAGAGGAGCCTGCCTGGAACCAGAGGTAAGTGGGTTTAGTATAAATGAAGTGATTTTGATTATTACTGTTTTTTTCTTAGTTCACACAGCAGCAGTGTGTCCAGGCTGACTGGCAAACCTGGCTTTGTAAAAACAAAATACTGAATGTTCTCATTAATGTTGCTGCCCTAGTGAGTTGTAAATAGCGTTAGCTGAGCCGTTGGCTGAACAGAGCTGCCCCTCGGGCCCCGCTGCGCTGCAGGGCTGGTGCAGCTCTGCAGGCCGCTTGCTAACAGTTGCATGTTGTCACTGCTGACGTCACCGCTTTATCTGTTTCTTTCTCATTTGTCTTGAAAAGGAGCCTGGCTCTGATTTCTGAAGGTGTCTTTTGTCTTCTAAAACACTTGAGTGCAACAAGAAACCAGAGATCTGCTATGGCTTTTTCACAGATCCAACTGCGATGGGACGAGCGATAACCCCGACTTGGTTAGGAAGGACATTGTTCTTCAACCCAGCCGGGTTTTGTCTTGCTTTGTGAAGCATAGGTTTTAAGATTTGTGAAGGACTTACCAGCTGGTTATGATAAATTTGTATGCCTTTGTACATTAAAAACAATATTTATAGGAGTTAGGAAATTCCACTTCTAGATCCGTGTAGCCTGTTTGTACTCGGGCTGTTCTGAGCTGAGCTTTGCAGACTCAGGATCTGCTACGGATCCCAGTGCCCATCAGAGCTCGTCTGAATGCTGTGCGAGACGCAGCTTTGTACATTGGTGTAACTCAGCTGTACGATTTCCGTGCTGCCTCTCAGTTCTTTTGCCAGGATCTTCCATTTCAGCCTGGAAACCTGCTTTCATCTCAGGTGCATGGGGCGGCACTGCTGCTAACCTGGGCGGTCGCAGAGTGGTCGCTGGAGAGATCTGGAGATGGAAATAGAAGCAGGTTGTGCTAAAGTCATGTAAGGAGGACAGAATCGGTGCAGAGATCTGTCTGAGACAGCACCTCACTTGCAAGACTTCTCTCATAGGATTAACACAGCTGCTTGCTGCAAGGCAGGCACACTCCTCTCCCTGCCCGGTGTGGCGGTAGCTGGCACCGAGTTCGATCCCTCACTGGTGGACCCTCGCACCCCACTGCCCCCATCGCTATCATAGAATGGTTTGGGTTGGAAGGCACCTTAAAGATCATCTTGTTCCACCCCCTCTGCCATGGGCAGGGACACCTCCCACTAGACCTGGTTGCTCCAAGCCCCGTCCAACCTGGCCTTGAACACCTCCAGGGATGGGGCAGCCACAGCTTCTCTGGGCAACCTGGGCCAGGGTCTCACCATCCTCACAGTCAAGAATTTTTTCCTGAGATCTCATCTAAATCTCCCCTCTTCCAGTTTGAAGCCATCGCCCCTCGTCCGATGGCTCCACTCCCTGATCCCGAGTCCCTCCCCAGCTTTCCTGGAGCCCCTTTAGGGACTGGAAGGGGCTCGAAGGTCTCCCTGGAGCCTTCTCTCCTCCAGGCTGAACCCCCCAACTCTCTCAGCCTGTCCTCACAGCAGAGGGGCTCCAGCCCTCGGATCACCTTGGTGGCCTCCTCTGGCCTCGCTCCAACAGGTCCATGTCCTTCTGCTGTTGGTGATGCAGCCCAGGATGCGGGGGGCTTTCTGGGCTGTGAGCACCCATTGCCGGCTCATGTTGAGCTTCTCATCCACCAACACCCCCAAGTCCTTCTCCTCAGGGCTGCTCTCCATCCATC
>VYXH01001351.1:46690-66368 GCA_013397275.1 Burhinus bistriatus | reverse complement strand
CGGGGAGCGGCGGCACCGGGCGGGGGGGGCTCGGTGGGGACCCCTGTACCGCCCCGCAGCGCTGCCTGCCACGGCTTCACCCCCGGGA
The DNA here is from genome assembly GCA_013397275.1 of Burhinus bistriatus. NCBI lineage: Eukaryota > Metazoa > Chordata > Aves > Charadriiformes > Burhinidae > Burhinus > Burhinus bistriatus. The sequence continues at coordinate 66,280 of VYXH01001351.1, read as the reverse complement.
GGTGGGGAACTGTGTGCCCGCAACCAGGGCGCTCTGCTGTAAAAGCTGCATTTCCCTAGGACACCCCTGCAAGAGCAGGGCCTGGGGTTCCCCCATCTGGGGTTGGTTTTTTGGGAGAGGGGGGGAGAAAAAGCAACAAACCGTGAAGGTGCAGCCAAGCGGTGGCTGTGGATGTGGATTTTTCCCAGGCAGTGAGCCAGCAGGACGGCGTGAGATGGGGCGGCATGCTGCGGTTGCATCAGGTTAGGGGCAAAATAATAAGGGGGGGCCTAACTGGTGTAGCGCGTCCAAAACAAAAGCTTCCCCTCGCGCTTGAAAAAGTGGAATTTAATAACTTTCCATGCTACGTATAAGAATCCCGTGGAAAAGCAGGGGCCTGGTTCCGGTGGTTCTCCCCAGCCCTCTCCCGCAGGCTGGGAAAGGGCTCCGTGTACTGGTTGCTTTGTGTGTTTTCCCTTTACTTCCCCAGCACGCCTGCAGTAAGGGACTCATTTCCAAGACCAGGCGAACAGTGAGTCATGGCTTGGCAAGGAAAAGAACTCCTGAAGGACTCGGGGGTGATCCTTGCTGGACGGGTCTGCTGGTAGCTCTGTTCTCAGAGGGTTGATCAACACCTTCTCCCTATCTCAGGAAGATTAGGCTGACGTCTGAGGCAGACGCTTGATCTAAAATCATTGATTGCGGAGGCTGGTTATGGTTGAAATTCAACCAAAATGGTGAAAAAGCTGCCCTGCCCCCTCCCCAGCAGCCCTTTGATCTTAACATCAAATCTTGGAGATATTAGTGGTGATTAGTAAAGTAAACATCGTCCTTTCCTGAAGGGAAGGTAGAAGTTCTTTCTGCTCAAGCACTGGCTGTTGCAGGGGTTAAGTTACATTTTGCTTTGGGGAGGAAAGGAAAATCTCTCAAAGTAATTAACTTAAGATGCTGAAGCTAATGAAGGGACTTTCAAAGCTGGGGCTGGGGGTGGGGGCTGATGGGGAATCCCCTGTTGAATCAATGACATTAGGGCCTTAGGAGTGATTCTGCAATTATTGGGCTGAAATGATGTTGAACATGAAGTTAATCCTGTTATCTCACAAATATTGAGCAAACTGCTTGCTCTGGATAACTCTATAATGGGATTATTCTAGTCAGTCTGGCACCCTTGACACTCCCTATCTCAGGGCTTTTTCTTATTTTCCTGTTTAGGATAAAGTATTGATCAGTCTTCCTAGACTTAGTTTTGGGAGATGCTGTCTGGGGCACTGGTTTCCAGTGGTGCTGGATTTTGGTTGTTTTTTTGTTTGTTTGTTTTTCTTTAAGTTTGATGATGAGCACCCTGTTGCCTTATGAAGCCATTTACTCCTCCGCAGCAAAGATCCCTTGAGCCCATCCCTAAATAAATGTTTAGGAAAAGAACTGAAGAACAAGGACAAGTATAAAAGGAGACTTCCCTTCGTCATGCCTTCCTGGCATCGAGAATCTGCCGTTGAGTGAGTTCCTGTGCTGGAGACTGTTCCCGGGCCATCATGTTTGCAGAGTGTAATCATTTCTGGTTTGAAAGCGTCATTTTGCGTCCGTGATAGCCTGTAGCAATTGTTCTAAACAAAAGTAACTGGTGGGGTTTTCAAAAGGAGTTTGTTTTAAGCAGTCTTATAACTTGCAAGGAGGAAAACACAAGACCTAAAATGATCGTGTAGGGAGAAGAGAGAAAAGCCCTAATGCACGTTCAGTCACTTGCCGATGTTCGTTAAAGCCGTGGTTGCTTTCCTGTTGGACCTGCAGACCTCCCAAGTTTTAGTGGCCTGACTGTTACGCCGGGTTTGTCCTGAGCTGGAACAATGGCATTGTCACTGCCGGGTCAAGTTATGTCCTTGGTTGCAGTGGGGCAAAACGTAGCGACTTAACGGTTTTGCCTGCAGTTACGGATAGAAATCAGATTGCTGCGTGTCATGCGAGAGGCAACTACCTACACCCTGGTGAGAATTAGAGTTTCAAAGTCAGGGAAAACACTTTTTTCTCTACTCTGTAGCCAGAGCCTCAATTAACAATGAAACAGGCCTTTTTTTTTTTTTAGCATCACTAGAGTAAGGAAGTGATTTCTATAACACCCACTAAATGAGCAGATGTTTTTGTGCCAAACCAGAAATTTCCATAAATATGGGAAAGTTCCATTAAAGGGTCAGTCAGCTTTTAGTTTCCAAGCTTTGATTTTTTTTTTTTTTTTTTTTAAGGCTGAGCTGAATCTTGGTAAGAACTGCGCATTTTTTTGTGAAGTTTTATTCTTTTCTACTCCCTTGACGAAGGTGAGAATTGCTTTGGAAGCTCCGAGGAGCTCCCTTACAGCAGAAAGGGGCTTCAGCGTTGCTAGTGACTCATGAGTCCGGGCTGCCTCAAAGAAGGCAGGGAGAGGACGTGGGCTGGTGTAGCCAAGGGGCCACCTTGGATTTCGGACCAGCTGGGGTTTCAGTTTAAGTGCCTAGGGGCTAGCTAGCCCTGCTGTTGATAAGCTAAGGCACTTAGATGGCATCGTTGTAGCCTGTAATTTTAGGGAGCTGGGGGGGAAACCCTGGGATGGCATTCTTGCGGCATTCTTGCAGCAATGGAGCTAGCGCTTTCAGTGACAGCTTCTTTAGGTGGGAATCCAGCACAAGGACAAACTCCTTATCTCAAACCTAAAGTGCATGGAGAAATGGTTTAATGTTTAAGTTTACACACTCTAAATTTTGTGCACCGATTCAAATGCTTGCTGCAATGTATCCTTGCTATAACTACTGCTTGAAGAATATGCTTACTGGAGCCATGGTCTTCAACGTTTCATTTGTGCACCTTTGAACAGCATCTGATAGGAGGCACAGATCCCTGTGAAGTCAATCCAAATGTGCCTGCTTTTCCCAGTGGCTTCTCTTTGTACCTCTTAAAGATAGTTCTTGCTCATTCTTCCTGCAAGGTAAAAACCCCTGAACTTGAGTTTTGGTGCTGCTAGGTCTTGCGTAGTGTGGATCTTGAGGTGGGAACTCTGGTGGACGCCATGGTGGGGAGTTTGTACTGATATATTGCTTGTAAGAGCTTTCTCCCTAATCAACAGCGTTGACCTCTTTGAGCATTGGGAAGCGCGTTGTAACCTCCTGGAGCCATGGGATGTAGCATGGAGCTCCATGGCTGCGTGATTCTTTGATCCAAGCCCCTATCTCGAGGTGTTTAACGTAGGTGTGAGGCTTAGGAAGGCTGCCATGGGCAGGAGCAAGGTGCATCACGCTGCTCTGTCTGGCCCGCTGGCTCGGGAGTTATCTGCATCGCAAGTGGAGGTAGGACTACAGCTCACATAAGCCTTCCTGGGTTGGCTGTAAGCTTGTCAGCTTACATACTTGAAATAGCAGTGTGCTATAACTCTTGTGCTACAAAATTTGTCTGAGAAGGTAAGTAAATATTTGAGCAGCTTGCCCGTGCAGAGCTCGTGGCTGTTCCAAGCAGGCGGCTGTTGGCATTTGAGCTGGCTGCTTCAAAGCCGGTCCTGATGGACTGCAGTGGCCACGCTGGGCTACAGTCAGACCTCTCACTGGCAGAAACAGTCCTTTTGCAATTTAACCATATTTCCTCTCAGCAGCAATGTCTGCAGCCCCACGTGCGACCATGCCAAGTGCGGGTAGATGGGAGCCTCATTTGATATTCTCGGAAAGGGGGTTTGGCTGCTGTTTTGGTATGGTGCTACTTGCTCCTAAACGAGGTCACTGCTTGTTGTCTACAAATGCAGGAGGAAAAGAATTGGGTGAAATTATGTGAAATGAGGATTCTGGGAATGTGTGAAGGGTTGTATCTACAAGACGGGGAAGAACTGTGGGAGAAACAGCTTCTTACAAGGTTATGATTAGGTGCACCTCCTGAACTGTTGGTGTTATCTCATCTCGTGACGTTTCCTTTAATTATATGAAATGGCCTTGACACTGTAAACAATTGCCATGGCATTGTCCCTGCAGCTTGTGTGAGTCAATGTGATGCATAAACAGCGCTTGGTTTGGGGGACCTGATCTCTCTATGTCTGGGGACGTAAGCTACCTGTTTGCAATCGTCCCGTGTGCTTTTTGTGCCACGTTGTGGGATGACGCTTGGCGCTGGTGTCTGTCACCGTCTTGTTTTCACAAGAGCTCTTGGTGCCGGCAGAAAACACAGGAGCATGAGGGCAGGGACGGAGATTTCAAGAGGAACCTAAGGGGGTGAGATAGGGAGCTCACGTTTTGGTTTCGGCTTCCTTTTGGGCCTCCCTAATTCTCTCCCCAGCGAGCCAGTTCAAAAGGGGTAAGGAAGGGGATGATTCACAACGCAAACCCGAGCATTGCTTTAATCACACCAGCAGCAATCTTTTACTCGGCATGTTTCAATCTTAAGCCTCGTTGCTGCTTGGAGACACCTTGGTGGTTGAGCAATGGTAAATATTTGGAGAGTTGAGGTTCGCTCACTGTCTTGCTGATGGCTCTTGTCTGGGTGTGCCCCATGGTCTGGATGTGCCACTGTTTAGGGTGGTCCACGGTAGGTCTATGAAACGTATTTGGCTAGATGAACTTCCTAAGCATTATCTTGTTCCTTAAATAGAGAATAAAGCTTGTATCAACATGAATCACAAAGTTGATAAACTGGAATGGTTCCTCCTGGAGCTTGTCCTCTTGTATTGGGCAAATATTTATCCACATTGTTTCAAAAGGCATATTTGTGCAATAGACGGAGGTCAAACCTGTAATTACCTGTTAGATTCACTCCAGTAGAAATGGCTTGTAAAAACACAATACGCTTGAAGGAAGCTTTTAAACCTGATGTTTGTTTGTGAATCTAAAGTTACGGTTTAAAACTTCAAATTTTAGGAGAGTTTTCAGTTGCAGGGCTGCAAAAAGTATTTTTTTTTGTGCTGAATTTAAGTGCCTTAAGCCAGATCTATCTGCCGTTTCTTTTAATTTCTGAACTGTGGCAGGGAATCCGGATTTCTCTTCCAAATATATCTGCTCGAGAAGATCAGAAGCTGAGATTGTGTGCCAAACTTGCCTTGCATTTTAATAAGGAGTTTCTAGCCTAGTCAATAATTAAAGCAGAGCAGGTGCAGTGGGGAAGTTGGGTGTTCCCCAAAAACTAAACCAAGGCGCTTTTGTAAGTCTCCCTGGGCAGAGCCAAGTGAGTGAAGGATGGTGGGGTGCCCTGGCGCTGGCTGGCTTCATGCAGTAATTTGGAAAAAATGCAACTTCAGACTGAGGAGCTCTAGGTGTTGAAGGATAATTTGGCTTATTGGTGCGGCACGCCTGCAGTGAGCCCTTCGCGGTGGCAGAGGAAATACTAAAATCCTTTGCTGCAGTTTCATCTTCCGATACGAAGAGCGAGTGCACTTGCTGAGATTTTTGTGACATGTTAAAAAGAGGAAACAAGAGTTTTGCAGAGAAACCTTGCTGCTTTTCTTTTCAGCTAGCGTGTGGGCAGAGAGGCTTTCAGCTCAAGACGCAGTTTGTCATCTTGAAGGATTAGAGGCAGGAAGAGAAATTTGGGATCATGAGTTTTTTTTAATGAATCGGAGCAGGGATACTAGCCTGTGGACCTTGACCTATACATTGCAGACTAGCTTCTAGAGTTAAATATAGTGCTACTTCTGAGGGTTAATTTCAGTTTAATCTTATTTTAGAGGTTTAATATTTACTGCTATTCTTGCTGTTAATTTGTAGTCTCCAGTGTAGTGCCTGTCCCATCGGTTTTACAGGTGCCATAGACGGACTTACCTCTGCCAAAGGACTCAGTTATTTTGAATAATACCTATATAAAGCTGTAAAACCTCAGGTTTGTCCAGTGAGGGAGTTAACATAGAGGATGCGACTGTCTAGCATGTCTGTACTGCAGCCGCTCGCTTAGGAAGAGCACTGCGTACTTGTACTGTGCCAGTCTGAAAGCACATGCCAGGTAGTGGTTTGAAAGGAGAGGGATCTATTTTTGATTTGCGCTGAAGCTCGGTTAGTTTTATCGTTCTTTATCTCCAGTGTTTTGCAATGGGAAGCCTTAGGTGATGTTGGTTTATAGGGTCTTCTCCGAGTATCTTAGTTTTTCCTGAAGCAGAGGGTTAAACACAAGTTAAGCTAAATGCCATGCCTATTTCTTCCCTAAACAATGGAATAATTAATGTAATTTTCTTCACCGTGTTTTTGCTTAATGTGTTCCTAATTAATATAGCTGGAAGTGGCAGATGGGTATCCTGCCTGTGAGTGCTTCACTGTTGGGAATATGCTGATGCTTTGCTGATGCCTGATGCTTTGCTGGAATGTGTCCTGTATCTGTGCTTCCTTTGGCTTCTGACCAGGGTTTCTTTTAATGCTGCTTCAAGGTGCTCCAAAAAGTAGTTTGTCAGCTTTGGAGGTTCCCTTGCCTCAAGACGGCATAGCCGTGAATCACTGCGGTGATTGAGTTAGCCAAGATGTGACTGAATCTTTAATTTTGTCAGGATTACATTCCTTTGCATTCCCTCACTAGTAAACAAGACAATATTTAGCATATGTTGTAATTATAGTGAGTGGTGAGGAGGCATTGAAGATGATGTGTTTTCAGTACTGGCTAAAACGTGCTCTCATTGAAAGTTGCACTTCCTCCGCTGGAAAACAAGGCTGGGGGATATTTTGGCCTTAAGCTCCTCTTGGCCCCGAGACCTACTACGTAATTTTCTTTAGCCCGGACCTTGTGACAATTAAGTGATTCCTTGTGTTCCAGCCACCCGCTGCGATCATAAGGCTTTCCAGGAGCATGTCCTCAGCTTTATTTTCCTTTCCTAAACGTGAGGCTGAACGTGCTGTCCGTCAGCTTGTTGGCAGACGCTGCTGCTGAGCCCAGAGCAATGCTCTTCCTTCAGCTGGGCTCCATCCCGGTCAACGCCAGGGCTGCTGTAGGAGATGGGTTGCTCACCTTCCCCACCACCAGCACATACGTGGTGGCACCGAGACAGTCCCTGGTGTGCCAGATCTGCTGCCCCTTGCTTTCTGAGAGTGAGTGGCCACTATCTCCGTGCTTACGAATTGGTGGGGACAAGGGGACTGGAATGCTCTGGGAAATAGGAGTTTCCCTCTTGGAAATGTCACAGGAAACATGGAGGAAATCATGTGGCTGAGGAGCGGTTACCTCACTTGTCTGTCTCATCCAAGCCAGCGCCCTTTCATCAAAGCATACAGAACCTAAACAATGCGATGCCAGCTGGCTTATAAATAAACCATTTTCCATTTCCACACCGGGTATCGGGCTGACTTTTAATACCATGTGAGGAGAAAGGAAGAGCGTCACGTTGTGTTGGCTTGTGACCTTTCAGATTGACTGCCCGGCTTCCTAGCCGCTTGCTTCCCCTTGGTCTGCTGTCGTAGTTAATAACTCTTCCACATGCTCTCTTTCGGAGCACAGCCCAGAAGCGGTCAGCTTTGTAGGTAGCCAGAGCTGTTACGTGTATAGAATATATTTTTTTTTTCATGTCCTCCTTGTTCTGCCAAAGCTGCTGAGGATTGCTAGCAGATTGTGGTGAAATGCATCTGGAGTTGTGGTGCTGCCACTTTTTCTTCTCCCTGCCAACCCTTCTGGTGAGGTGGTACCATGGGCCCGTGTTAGGATTTCAGGTGGAAGCATCTCCAGCAAGGAGAGAACCTTAAACATCCTGTAGCTACTGTTGAGTCTTTTGCTGATGGGGCTCTAAAGGAAAACGCCCAGTATCACTGGTTTTAAATAGACAGCTCCGTGTGCATGGATGGGATAATGCAAGAGTCCTTTTTAATGTTCCTGTGGCTGAATCATGGAACATAAATGTTTGAGTCACTGCAGATGAATGCGGTGTTTCACGTTGGTGTGAACTGAAATGTGAACAACAGTGTCTTTATTGGAGGAGCTAATATTTGTGCTCATTATGGGTTTCATTAGATTTTTAAAGTGAAACAATCCAGGAGAGTTCCTTTTACAATGTATATAAACAGACTATTAACATTTGAATGCCGGGTTTTTAATGGGATGCTGATCTGGATGGAGAGGAAGTGAAACTTCAGAGGAAAGCGATGTACCCCACTTCTTGGGCGTTTACTGCCTGTAACCGGTCATCTTATTGTTTTGTTTCAGCCATCTGACTCTCCTGAAATCCTGTAAAATTTTCATGTAACTGGGATTTCTTGGTTACTACATTTTTAAGAAGAAATTATTGAAAGGCCTATCAGCCGTATCCCTTTTTGGTTTCCTGTAGAAAGCTCTTTGCTATTTCAAGCTCTTCCTTCTTAAAAAGGTCACCTGTCCCTGAGGAGTAAAGGCTTTACCCTGGCTTCTTCTGGGTGCTGTGATGTCAGATGGCCCTTCTGCATTATTACAGGAATTTTCATAGAATCACAGAATGGTTTGGGTTGGAAGGGACCTTAAAGACCATCTCCTTCCAACCCCTCTGCCATGGGCAGGGACACCTCCCACTAGACCAGGTTGCTCAAAGCCCCATCCAACCTGGCCTTGAACACCTCCAGGGATGGGGCAGCCACAGCTTCTCTGGGCAACCTGGGCCAGGGTCTCACCATCCTCACAGTCAAGAATTTCTTCCTTGTATCTATTCTAAATCTCCCCTCTTCCAGTTTGAAGCCATCACCCCTCGTCCTATGGCTCCACTCCCTGATCCCGAGTCCCTCCCCAGCTTTCCTGGAGCCCCTTGAGGGACTGGAAGGGGCTCCAAGGTCTCCCCGGAGCCTTCTCTTCTCCAGGCTGAACACCCCCAACTCTCTCAGCTTGTCCTCACAGCAGAGGGGCTCCAGCCCTCGGATCACTTTGGTGGCCTCCTCTGGACCCGCTCCAACAGGTCCACGTCCTTCTGCTGTTGGTGGCCCCAGAGCTGGACAGAGTATTCCAGGTGGGGTCTCCCCAGAGTGGAGCAGAGGGGCAGAATCCCCTCCTTCACCCTGCTGGCCACGCTGCTGGGGATGCAGCCCAGGATGCGGGGGGCTTTCTGGGCTGTGAGCACCCATTGCTGGCTCATGTTGGGCTTCTCATCCACCAACACCCCCAAGTCCTTCTCCTCAGGGCTGCTCTCCATCCATCCTCCGCCCAGCCTCTGTTGTGCAGGGGGTTGCCCCAACCCACCTGCAGGACCTTGCGCTTGACCGGGTTGAACTTCATAAGGTTCACACAGGCCCATTTCTCGAGCCTGTCAAGGTGTCCCTCTGGATGGCATCCTGTTGATCGCTCCACACTGCTTGATGTTGGACACTTGTTACTTGTCCTTGCTTGAAATGCAAATTTTCCTTTATCCTAGACGTGCACTTGGATGGGGGCTGAGGTTTTGTCTTGCCACTGTTGGTAGAGCAGAACCAACGTTAGTAGTGAGTGTCAGTGCTCTCTGCTTTCCATGGGAGCTGGCAGGGAATGGGGGCAGGTTGCTTTGTCCCATATTTTTCCCCAGCTGTGAAACAAAGCACTATGAATGTACAGGGTTACTTAAGAGCACAGTAAGTATGGCTGCTCTTACGCTCTGTCCTTGGGCTGGAGTTGAGCCAGGAACATTTTTTTGCGTTGTGTCTGCTGGTGCAGAATTTTCACCTTTCTTTGCAGGTTTTTCTGGCCAGGAGCCCACCTTGAAAATAATGATGTTGATATTACTTTTGATTTGGATTTCTGCTGTTCTCTGCGTTTTGTCATCCCTCTTCTGGCACAGTTTTGGTTCTTTCTACCCCAAAGAGGAGACAGTTGTGGCTGATACTCCTAAAGGATGTTTGAAGTCTAAACCTGGTTGCAATTTGAAATGCAGATTTGTAGCTCTGCTCCTTGAGCGCCACAGCCCTGCATGTCGGAAGCAAGTATTAATGCTTCTGGTACGAGCTTTATTACAAGTGCCTTTGCCAAATAGTCTTGTTATTCTCTTTGTGATGGTTCGTAAGGCCTGATCAAAGATACAGAGATGTGAAAGTGCTTTATTGCATGACTGTCTTTTCACAGCCTAGTGAGTTACTGCGTGGCACCGGAGCCTGCGTAACTGTCGTGCGTGCACGTGGACTGCAGCTGCTGTGAATTTAGATGCATTAGTTTAAATCTCTTTCACTGAAATTTAAGGTAATCTTTCATGTTCTACTAATGCAGAAATAAGGGGTCAGGCACATGATTGTGCTGCTGTGCTTTAACAACCTACCATGTGTCATCTGTTCTGCAGCAGAGCTTTGTGCACTCTTAATTCACAGCAAATGCAATATACAATGCAATGCCTTTAATCTCCTTAGAAGCCAGGCAAGTCTAGATGCAGTGTTTAGCACTCCCAGATGCAGGGATATTTTTTCCAGACCTCCTTCCAAGCTGGACAGCTGATTTACAGACTTGGAGAAGTCTTCCAGCCTCTATCTCTGAACTTCGTGGGTCTCTGCCAGATGGCAATGTATTTAAATGGCTTTAAAATGGCTTTTTCTTTGTTTCAAAGCAAGAGTCTTAAATGAGGTGGAGCATGCCTGTGAATCAGTATGTTAATTGCCCACAATGAAAATCAAAAGTACTTGGAAGACTGACTGCTCTGACTGACCAGACAGAAACGCGGGCTCCTCTTCCGAGCGCAGAGATGTCTGGTGGTGCGAGGCGGAGAAGAGCAACACTTTCGGGAACGTCCATATGTTCTGTGCGAGGGAGGAGAGTGCTATTTGTTCCTCCGCCTCCATGTGTCTGCTGATCCCTTGCTTCTCCACCTGCTCTTGTCGCCGTGCTCTGCTGTCCATGGGGATGGTTGTCATCCACTCAGCACGCAGGTTAAGGCTAAGTTAGGTCGGTTAAGGACCTCAAGGGTTAAGGGCGAGTGGGGTGCTGGTGCAGGTGGAGAAGGTGCAGAGGTGTCCCGCTTCCTCCTGTGTTTTTACAGCTGTGCTTTGGAAGGGAAGAGTGGATTTTGCAAGTTGTCCGATGGCATGTCTAGTATGTTAGTGGAGGAACCAAGAGCATCAGTGTCTTCTAGGTGTGTTTGTGGCTTAGGTGGAGTTTTGTTACATTTCAAAACTACCCCCTTCTCTTTTCTGGGGTCTGTTGGCTGCAAAAATTGTCTCCTGCTGCGACATGCGGTTGTGAACGACCATCTCTGCCGCTGTGAAGCAGGCATTGGCTTTGGGTGTCTGTTCTGACTAATGTGCAGCATTGATTGTTCCCAGCTGCACCAGCCCAAATTGACAATCTTGGATTTTGTTGTTTCCCAGAATAGATGATTTTTACTATTGGGACTGCTGCAGTAGTGAGCTTGTCCTGAACTCTTCCTAGCTGCCTGAGTAATATTCAGCGATACTGAAGTACTGCGGCTGCTGGCCTGACAAGGGCAGGGACCTCGAGGGCTGCAGCAAATCTTGGTGTGTTTAAAACTTCTTTTTCCTACAGCCCTTCTTACAGTGGAGAGAACAAACCTGGATGCGTCAGACGGGTTCGCGTTCCTGATTAGTCGCTGGTGTGATGCTGCAGCAAATTCCTGTATGTTTTTGAAAACCGTTTTTCCTTTTCTCCTGAGTTAAGATTAAACTTCTGGATGTTTAAAGGTTTTCCCAGCCCTCTGGGGTGTGGTGTACAGGGGTTGGAAATGATCCGTAGGTTCACTCAAGTCCCAACACAAATTTGGATGAAAAATTAAAGAATCCAAGTGGACATATTTAAACTCTGGAGATCTTTCTTATTGTGATGTAAATGTTGAGGGGGATATTTGTTACCTTAACTGTCAAGATGTGATACACAAGTAAAATATAAACTCTTATTTTCTTTGTTAAATTGTTTAAATTTAAATTAAACGAGAAGACACGCTCCCTGCTCCTACCTTCTTCGTGGTAACTTTAGTGAAGAGAGGAATTGCTTTGAAACTGTATTTTTATTAGACGTCTGGCTAGATGCATATCAGCTCAGGCACTCTTTTTGAAATTCCCTTTACTCTCAGGATAGTACAGCTCCCACAAAAGTTAGAGTACCGTGCTCTCTCATTCATGACCACCTTGGTTTGTATTTTGCAGGCTCGGGTACGCTATTACCTCCTTGATCCCGTTTGGGAGGTGAAACCCCTCTGTGCATTGGCGTGTGCGGTTTCTCCAAGCTCTTCCTTGAGCAAAATACCCAGATCTCCCTCTCTCCTTGCTCTCAGCTTTTCTCTCTTCTCCCTAAACTTGATGCGGGGAAGGAGCGAGGCGTGTTGATAATTTGGGTTATGCAGCTAAGTGGCTGGAGCGTGGCTGGCTGTCTCCTCCCCTTCCTGAGCTTCAGCCGTAACCAGCTCGGCTCTGGAATGACAGGCATTCCTGCGTGAAGGGAGCTGGCACGGACGCCTATTTATGAGAATCAAGTGCCCGGCCATGGGGTATGGGGAGAACGGGACCTGCGCTGGACCGTCAGACACCCGTGCCGTTGCCTGAGAGCTGGCACCTGCCTTGCTTGCCAGGCTCTTTCCCAGTCCGAAGCGTGGGTTTATCATTTTAAAGGACTAAAGTGCTCTCTCAGGGTAGACTTTTTTTTTTTTCCCCTCTCTCCCCTTCCCGCCTCCTCTCGGAGAGCTGCTTAGAAAAGAATCTAATGGGGCAGCCGCACTTCTCGAGACCGGTAAATCCAGCTGCTTTTGGTGAGTAATGGAGGGCAAGGGAGACGGAGGAAACTTTGGGGCTGCGGCAGGGCAGGATTGCAGGTGAAACGGAGGAGTCGGGAGGAGTGGAATGCAGGGCTTGTGTAACCTGCACCCGGCTTGGGAGCTGGGAAGAGAAACCAGAGAAATAATTGCATTTCCTTCCTTTTTCTTACTCATGTCACATGCAGTCACTGTGCAACATGTTCTGCTGATCTCTGGACAGGCTCCGAGCTGCAGTTTTTAGGGATAGCCTCTGTCTTGTGTGGCCAGGTTCAGGGACACTAGCTCTGCAAAGGGCTTGGACAGCGGTAGAATTCACCGGAGAGGGGTAGGAGCCAGCCCCGATAGTCTGCCTGGACCAAAGCTGCCCAGAATTGCCTCCTTATGTGTTATGTCACCCAGCTTTTTGGGGCTGCTATGGTAGTTTTTGAGGGAGAAGAGGCTTGGCAAGTCATCTTCCTGCTTGTTTTCTCTCTCCTCTTTGTGAGGTATCAGAGTAACTGGGAAGCCGTAGCAAACACAACTTTGCTTTAAGCCCTGGAAGTAGCACTACTTCCCGAACACGGTGTGTAGGTCAGTGTTATTTCCAGGTCTCTGTCTTGGGTGCTGTTCCCAGCGCTGGGACTGACGTGCCCTGCCTATAAGAGGAGACTTTACGCATCGTGTTGTTTCCTTTTATCTCATACCGACTCGCTGTCAGCTGTCTGGGCTGAGTTGCTTACTCTCATCTGTAAAGTGGAATTATCTGATTTTCAGAGAAACATTTTATACATGGAGAGCTCCCTGAGATACAGACTATTTGTTTTTCATTCTCTTTCGCTTTTATAACTTTGAACCTACCGAGTATTTTTAGGGCTCAGATTAAACCAGTGATTATCTCTTCCCCACCCCCAGTTCACTCCAGCTAGTCTTGTTCAAGAGCTGCTAAAAATAAGTGGTATTGAGGGAGTGGAAGGGAGAAGTAAAACTTCGGTGGTCTTCATACTGTCGGTGGAGATTAACAGCATCTTCTCCTTGGATTTATGCGCTGTCAGAAGCCAACCTGTTCGGTCTTGGGCTCTTTCTCTCATCAAGCACCAGAGACAGTGGTAATTTTCCGGGGAGTGGGCTGACTTGGCGTAATGACATTGTCCTTTGCCGGAGATGGGAGACCAGCAGACCTGGTGTTTCCTCAACTGGTCATTTGCTATCTGAAGTCTTTTCTCGTGGCACAGCTTGCGTAGTTCCTACTGAATAAATTGGGAACTTGAAGAGATGGTTCTTGCATTAACTTCGGCAGGATGCTGTTGCAAAGAAAAGTCTAGTGAAGATTATGGTGATTAGAAATGTGCAAAATACAGGGAAGCTGAGAGCTGGGACTGTTTGAGGCTGTTTTGTGACCACAGTCTTTTATTGCTTTAAGGTCAGGATTCACGTCTTCCCTGGACCATTCAGGAAATGCACATGAAGTTTTTAAAGCTGTTATAGGAAGCTAGAAACATTTACCTAAAGTGCTTTTTTGATACTTTAACCTTAAGAGCTTTTCCCTCAAAAGAGTCTTTGTTTGCTTTTTTGAGTTGTAGCTGTTTGCTTGAAACCTTTTTGGATTCTTAACTGCTCTGCCTGGCACAACAAAGTCAAAGATGAGGGAGCTGAATTATTCTCCAGCCTGTGCATCAACACTGTTTTGGCAACGGGAGGGTTTGTTGCAGTCCCACAGCGTGAGCCGAGGAGGATCCCGCGCAGGCTCGGTGTTGCGAGGCAGTCAGTCCCGTTGTAGCCTTAGGTCCAGGCTGTACTGCAAAACATGCCAAAACTGCAAAACGTTGGGTGTATAATGAGCAGCCACATTCTCAGCAGAAGTTTCCTGACGCACCTTCTGGGCTTGTGTGATAGCAGAACTTCAGGTGGGTGTGTAACTTAGGAAAATAAAGGTGATTAAGCAGAAGTGGTCAGAGTTGCTGCCATGGCATTGAAGTGCCTGATTTGTCTGAGTGCTTTTTAGCTCTCAGCTAAGCGTTGGCGCTGTCTTTTGCTGTGGTGTAGTCTCACTGCTGCAGTTCTGTCTGTCTGCGAGCCTTGAGGCTACAACTGTGAGACAGAAATGCCCGGTGAGCTCCTTGTGAACAGAAACTCCTGGGATTTGTGGAAATCCTGTAGTAACTATTACGATAAGAGATGGATCAGGTTCTGAGTGAACTGTGGTTTGCAGATGGAAAGAATCTGGCTCCAGCTATGCAAGTCCTGTGTCAATGCAAAACACTGATGCTTTCTTGTTTCCTTTGGGAGGGGGTCTCTTAATGAGGATTGAATTTAACAGATCTTGCATCTCTGAAAAGGACTGGAGCAAAGAGCCTGTTGTGGTGCAGGCTAGTGGTGAGACGCATCTTCTGTTGGAGTTAAGTCTGCTCCACCAACTCTTGGATGCCTGCAGAGATATTTCAGGGAGAAAAGCTGCGTGTTCTCAGTCTTTTCCTAACAACTTCAGTCTGCAGTCCTGTCCTGGGGCTCACTGACCCTTCATCCTTAAAGGATTGTGCCATTTTCTTCATGAACACTGGAAATCAGTAGTCTCCCTCCCAGGCATATAGCAATATAATGTGAATTGTCAGCATCTGGGATGCGATTCTTTGATTTCTTCACAGCCTTCAGTCTTGCTTTGTTAGGGTCTCTAACTTGAATCTTGAAGTGATTTTTAGCTTATGTAATGGTGTGCCAGTTAAAAATAAAATAAAACTTCTCCATAGCCTTGCTGGCTTTTGATGGTGTGGGGCTCAAGTTAAAACAGTTTAAAAATTCACCAGGACTAATTCTGCAATGATCCATACTACATGCAGCTTGGGTTTAACTTTTTTTTTTTTAAATACTGTACATCAGAGGTGCCGCTATCTCATGTACTGTTGCAGGTATCTTCCCTATGAGAGATGATCCTTCATGAAAGAAATGCTTTTTATTTATTCCTGTTGGTACCTGAAGTCTCTACTGTGCCTTTTTCTAGGCTGGTAGTGCGTTGCCGTACAAACGGCTATTCTAGGGCTTGGTCTCTGAAGATGGGGGTTAACTATATTTGCTCACATGATAGCTTTTCCTCCCTTGGACCACGGTGTGACCATGAAAGCATTACATTTATATGTTGGTGTTTCCTAAAGGTCAGCTAGATAGCTGTTTGTTGTTGTGAGTGTCCTGTGTGCGTGGCAATGGTGTGAACACATGTGGTATTTTTAATTGACCCCGCGGATCCTGGCTCTGCTGGTTTGAGCCATTGAGAGTAGCGGTAGAAGCGAAAGCTTTACCATCTTTAATAGGAATGACAGCCCCGAGCGGGACAAAAGCTTTGGGAGCAGATGACGCATGCGGCACTGCAGCCACTTGCTGACTGAGTGATGAGCTTGGAGACCAACTGCGAGTCTCCAGCTTCTTCCACTGAAATGGTTTCTCTGCTCTGGGGGAAAAACCATAACAGCTGAACACCACCCATGTTCTTGCACAACAGTTTGCACCTAACACAAGGTGCAGTGGGAGAAAAGCTTTTTTTCTGCCTGCATTTTAGGGGCAAGGCTTGAGTGTAAATGTGTGGAGCAGTCTGCAGGGGGAGGGTTTGAAAGACCAGCTGGCCAGACCTGCTGATGGAGAACTGCATCCCCGGCTGCTTGGCACTGATGGAGCTTTCTGCTGCCTTGTGTCTCCAGGCTGTGCCAATTTTGTGACGTTTCCCTAGACTATTTCAGTCTAAACATTTTGGGTTAACACAAATGTGCTGTTTAAACAGCTCAAATTCACCTGCTTGTTTTGATGGAACAGGATCAGGGCATGTTAAGTGTTCAGGAGAGAAGAGCTGCAATGGCAGCAGGCTCTGGTAGGGACGCTGGGGGATAGCAGCCAGGGCTTAGCTCCCTCCTGAGACCAGCTGGGTCCTGGGGGTCTGCCTGAGACATGGCGGGTTGAGTGCTCCAGCACATCTTCTCGAGGAGGAGCACCCACGCTTGCCTGGGGCAACGTGCCGAGGCTGCAGTAGATGTTTTATTCTGGAGTTGTTCTCAACCAGGGCTCTGTTGCAGGTCACGGCACTAGCCGTGGTGTGCTGGGGTCAGGGTGGGCTCTGTGGGGCCCTCCCTGCTTCAGGGTCGCTTTTCCGAAGCGGGTACTTCATGGAATTCTTGCAGGAAGGTTAAACGAGGTCATGCTTTGGCACGGAGACGCAACAGAGACCCGCTTATTGGTAAGCGCTTGACCTCCTAATGAGGACTCTGCTGGGTTCACCTAGGCCTGTGTGACCTCATTTAACCTCTTTCATAAATTTTTAAATGGGTTTTCCAGCCTCGACCGCAGTGGAGGTGAGGCTGGTCTCTTGGACATGGGACTTGCCATGCAGGTAAAGAGCCTTGGTGCCGAGCAAGGGCTGGGTCAGGCAAGGGCATCAGCTTCCTGATGCTTCTCACCTTTCCCTTAAAGTCCAGTTTCTCTTCTTTTTTTTCTTTTTTTTCCTTTTTTTTTTTTTTCCTGCCCCATTTCATTCCCCAAGCGCTGCACTGTGGTTCCTTAGCAGTTTCCCAGTGCACAACTGGGATAAGGAGGGGTTTCTGCCTTGCGATGCAAAGTGGCTTAGGGACTCTCCTGTAGAGCAGAGCAAGAGGAGGCACAGAGAATCCACCGTGCTGAGGTTCCCTTCACAGTGAAGGCAGCTTGGGCCAGAAATGTCCTCTCTGCACCATTTCATGGAAATTTGAGCTGGAAATGGGCTGTGAGTGGAAGGGAAGACCCTTTTCAGAGGGTGTATAAGCACTATCTAACGTGAACAATCACTGAACAATGAGGTTACTTAAAATACAGATCAGTAAAGCACACCTACAGCTGCAGATCCACCTGCTAATTAGCAGTAAATGTAATTCTTAATTGCATCACAACAGGCTATTTTAAATGTCTATGTCCGCCTGGTAATTATGGATGGTAAAAGGAAGAGTGCTGTGGAAGGGATCCAGGCATTACAAGCTCTCCGGTGAGCAGCCTGTGCTGCAGAACTGGACAAAATGAATCCCATTTTGTATTGAGGAAGGACATTGCTTCCATGGCATCAGTATCACCTGGTGGGCTGTAGTGGTCTCGGGATGTTCACACCGTTTAGTAACGTGTATCGAGTTTTATTCTACACAGAGCAAAAGGAGGGGGTGAAGATGATTTGGACTGTGGTTTTATGCTATGAAGGGGTACGTGGTATGCCTGTCTCCTCTTGCGCGGCTGTTTTTAGACAAGGAACTGATTATGAAACAGCAAAACTTGAGTGTTTTCATGTTGGACAAGACCTGAGGCGCAGCACAAGCCTACAAGCAGCTGATAGCACGGCTGATGGAGTAGCGTGGCAGAGGAGCAAGAACTGAGTTATTCGATATCGATGCTGAATGTCGTTGTGAAACCTAGCTTTCGTATTAACCTGCGTGATTGCAATTAATGGCAGTCAGGCACCTGGTGTGAAACTCCACCCTGAGATGGTATTTGATTTGACAGCCAGACCTGGACTGCAGGAGCTGCTGAAAGAGGTTCTTCCGCCTGGAGTAAAACTCGCATGTGGGCTCTCCCCCACCTTCCCTGCTTTTAGCTGCTCCTGCTTTGGGAATATCGTGTGTCTCCTGCAGTTTCGGCTTATCCTTTCTTGTCCACTCTTCCTCCCTGGCTGCTCAGAGGTGACTGCGGCAGGGGAATGCTTGTCACTCTCCCTCTAATTAGAAAGGGAGACATCACAGCTTGATGAGGTCCCTGTTCATTAATCTGCGGACCTGATGGTTTAGTTTTCTTTTAATAACTTATTTTGCTTAGTGCAGCACTCTGACACCTGGGGTGGCAGACAGCACATAAGTTACATTCCTAAGAGCAATTCAGGGAAGGGATATATATGAAGTGAGCTTGGTGTGACTGCCTTCGGCGCTGGTACTGCTCCTTGGAAAGGTGAGGGAAATGCCTTTGTGTGGCACGTGGGATCCAGATTCAGTCCGCAGATTGTGCCTGGCAAGCAGTGTTGCCTGCCTGGTAAACTTTGGGAACGCTCTATTGAACAAAGTGAATACTGCTTTTTAAAATTACATGTACAACTCCAGGGCTAATGTTCTGGTCTCTGAAGAAAGCGCCTCTAAACATCCAGACAATTTCTCTTGGGTTTCTGGGAGCTTGAAATGCCACTTTTTTCTTTTTTGTCCACGCTTCTACCCACCCTCCCTCCCGGCAGAAAATCACAGAATAGAGCCACAGAAAATCACGGATCGGTACTGACATCTTGTATGTTACTGTCCACCCAATTTCTCTCCTGTTATGAAGCTAGTTTTTTTTTTTTTAAGGAGCAGCTCAGATGCTGAATTGATCTTGCTTTTTCAAATAAATGTTGGCTGACATCAGCTTTTCACTGGCTCTGAGTGAGCTTTCTGTTAGGTGGCTGATTAAAAAAATACCCAAAAAACCCCAACAACCAAACAGAAAAACCCCGTCAACCACTGCTGTGTGAAATCTGGAGTCCTGCAAGCGAGAGGAGAGAAACTTGTACAGAGCTGGAAGGGTCACGCATTTTTAGGTAAAGTCTGAAATATCCAAAATTAGCCTTTTTTTCCCCTGCTGGTTAGCACAGTGGTACTTTCTTGCCACTCCAGCCTCTCGGTAAACCGGAGTCCTGGGCTGGTTTTCATATTCTTCTGTCGTTTGGTTAAAGACTGCATTTCTCGCGTGTGATTGAGAACCTCCTACTGAGATACTCTCTGGTTTCCCTTGTGCTGCTAGCATGGCCTCTGCTCTTCTCTTCCCTTATTGCTCAGTGATCTTCCATTTCATTTGTGCTCAGACTGAAAAATCGGGGTCCGTCTGTCCTGCAATGTTGCACGGTGACAGCCTGTGCCCAGCCCAGCCAGCCTGAAGCTGCTCGGGAGCCCATGGCCGGGGCTCCCAATGCTTGATGCTTCCTGGGGTCTGAAATCTCATGCTAGGAACTACTACAGGGTTGCAGGTAGAGCACCACCAAACAGCTCATTTTTTCCTATTTGTTTTTTTCCCCCCCCGCCCCCCCCCGCCCCCCC
>VYXH01001351.1:25120-46664 GCA_013397275.1 Burhinus bistriatus | reverse complement strand
CCGAATCTTCTCTTCCCCATGTTGACAGGTATCTGCTTTTTCACATCTGGGTCTGTATCCTTGGTGGGTATTTGTAGGATGTAGCAGATACGTTATTGTCCTATGTGCAAAATGGCTTTCCCCTAAAATTCCTTTCCCAATCTCTTAGCCTCAGGAGATCGGATTCTTGGCTGAACTTTCTGCGTGGCCTACAGGGTATTGTCTTTTCTGCAGGCACGTCATACAGGCTTGTCTGAAGTTGACTAAAAGGTCTTCTGTGATCCCACAAGGCTTGCAAACTCAAGAACATTTGACTTCGAGGCTCAAAAATAAGACGGGCAAGTGCAATTTGTAACACGGCACCTCAGCCTGCGGTATGCAGTGTTTGGCAGGACTGCGTCGTAGGACTGTAGGAAATCTGGAGGCTCTGTTCTCGATACTGCGTGTTTTCATGGAGTTCTGCGACGCAGCTTGGGTGCTCCTGTCTCTTGCAGTGCTGAAGCCAAGGGATTCTCGGTCTGTAAATTAAGACCATGAAGCAGGCCACCAGCTGGCTTCACTTAGGTCTTGTGTGTTCTGATTTTTATTTTTTTTGCAGGCATTGCTAGATTCTGCTGATTGTAAGTGTTCCCTTATGTTTCATCAAATACCCAGAAAACAGCAACGCCAGGCAAGCCAGAACTGACAGTCACCAGCTTAGCATTTCGTGCTCTGGTTCTGCTTCGCATGTTGTTTCTTTATGAGCTTTTTTTGTTGCAGCAAGTTGGGGATTTTTGTGTGTCCCTTCCCGCCTCCGTGTCCTTCTTGTGTTGTTCTCCAGAGACTTCGAGTACAGTAGGTGGAGCGCGGGCTTGCATTGTGTTGCTTTCCTGTGTAGTTGTTGCTCTTGGCCAGCTTTGCTGACCTTATTTATAGAGAGGAAAAATCAGAGAGGCTGAGTTCTAGCACATACAGCTGTTGTAATGGGTCTGGTAGTTTCAGTGTGTGTCGAGAGTCATGGAAGTCGGCTCTGCAGTCTGGAAGGTATTTGTGTTCATGTAATTACTTGTGTCTAGCACCAGTTGCTTCCAGCTGAAGATGAGAAACTGCAGCAAAGTGATTTGCGTTCCTTGGGCAAAGCTGTGACGCTGCCAATTTAAACTAATCCCTGTTTTATTAGAAAGCCTCTTATCGGTTACCCTTTGCACTGTTAACATTGGAAACCCAACTCTTGTCTCCCCAAGCTAACGTGAAATGCTGACGGGTTACGTGAAGGCATGGAGTCTTGCTACCTTCTTTGCATGAATGGGCGCCACCGTTTCCCAGTGTGCAGGGGGCAGGCTGGTGGGAGGAGATGGCAGCTGCTATCCCCAGCACAAAGATAACTTCTTTATTCTTTTCTGTGCAGCTGAAGAGGTGGATCACCCCCCAGCTGATGCCAGCATGGGGGTAGACGTTTTGGAATCGGGTGACACCACACCTCCTACAAAGAGGAAAAGCAAATTCTCAAGCTTTGGCAAGATCTTCAAACCCTGGAAGTGGAGGAAAAAGAAAAGCAGTGACAAATTTAAGGAGACTTCAGAAGGTAGAGTAATCGGGGCTGGATGGGAGTCCCTTCCTTTGCTTGGGAAACCTGTCATTAGCCATCTGGCTAGTGAGAAGGGCTTGCTGTCACGAGCCTGAGTGCTGACGCACCTAGGAACCAAAATGTGACTTTGCTATCACCACAGGGCTGGCACCTGCGATCTCTCTAGAAACACCTTGCCATGGAGCAGTAGTTTCAGACAAACAAATTCCTTTCTTGCAAGGAACCTCCCCAAGCAGCTGTGGGGAGGGAGGGTTTGCTCCACGATCACCAATCTAGTGTGAAGCACAGGCCTGAACGTGCAGTCCCTCCTCCCTCTTAATCCACGCAAAACCAGTGAAATTTGAAGCCCTTTTATTTCTTCCAGAGGATCCCTTTAAAAAAGTATGTTCTTGAACTTCTAGCTTACCCTGTTTTCTGAGTGCTTTTTTTCAATTTGATATCAGTTTTAGAACGAAAGATTTCTATGCGAAAGCCAAGAGAGGAGCTGGTAAAAAGAGGGGTTCTGTTGGAAGACCCTGAGCAGGGTGAGTCTGCAAATGAACTTCTCCTCCTGTCTGTGTTCTGTGTAGCTGATCTTCCTCTGGCAAAACCTCACCCCTGCAGCCATTCTTTTTTTGGGAGACAAATTTGATGGCTCTTTGCTAATGTAGTTCCTGTCTGTTTGTCTTGCCCTGTTCAATATCCTCTCTCCTCTGACTTTTGCACCTGGCAAGGAAGATGTAGCTAAGAAAGTGCAATGCCTGACTTGGACATCTTCCTGTCTGCTGCCAGCGGGGAGGCAAGGGATGTTCTGCGTGTCTCTTCCTGTCCTGTTTTTGTATGTGTTCTGCTCCAGCCGCCTTGTCTTGTCCAGCTAAGCGCCTCTGTCACACTTGGGCTCGCCATCTCCAGCTCCAGACTGCACTCTCACCATCACGGGAGAGGTGCCGACCTCGGAGCTCAGGTTCGAAGGCCTTGGGCTTGGAAAAAGAAACCCAATTGATGACTTTGGAGCTGCCTGGGTAGGAGCATTTCCTCAAAGAGTTATAGACAAGCTGCTTCATGGTATGGTGTCATAGTTAGTCACAGCTAAGCTTATTGATGCTTGCCCTGCTGTCAAAGAAGTCTGATCCCCTTTTCGTCATCCCTGGTGTCTCTGAGTTGGGGCCATCCTGCTGAAATAACTTCTCAGGCAGATCAGTTCACCATCTCGTCACCTGGCTCCGTGTTGGGTGATGTGGGTACAAGGGAGGGGGCAGGAGCATGTGGTGGGAGAGCAGCCTGCCTGTCTGGGTGGCAGCGTGGTCTTTGGCTTAGAGCAATGTGTAATTGTACCTCAAAAGGCACACTGCAGCGGCAGCCTTCACCTGATGCAAATTTCAGGGTTCTTCTAAGAAAGATGCAGAGTGGAAAAGTGGAGGTGAAAAAGTGGTTTTCAGCTCAAACCACTGAAAGCAAAACTGAGAGGAAAAGTCTTAACCCTGTTGTTTGCAGCCATACTGTAACAAAAGCCGTCTACAACTACCCGAGGGTGTAAATGCTGGGCTGGAGGAAGAGTTCACTGGGGTACAAAAGCATACGAGGTCACAGGATGAAACTATGGAAGAGAGATCAAAGGCTTTGGGTAACAAATGTCCAACTAGAGATGACAGAGGAGAGATCTTCCAAACTGTAAGGGTGTAACAGAAGCGTGGCTAAGAGATGGAAGTATTTTCTGCTTTGAGTCATCTGATCTGGCTTAAGAAACAGAAGATGGCTGTAATCTGGACAGAGTGCAAACCCAAGGTATGAGGGAGCAGTCAGTATTGTCAGGAGGGTTAGATTAGAAAGGGTATTATCTTAATCCCTTCTGTGAGTTTAGGACACTTGGGCAGTCATAAGACAGTGGTGGTAGGTTATTGTATTTGCTTGCAATTTTAAAAATTACAAGGCCAGTTAATTTTCCTAGGCAAGTTCTTAAGGGAAAAAATGCTGGAAACCCTTTGAGAAGAGTGAGAGAAAGGTAGGGAAGAGGTAGAGTAGAGGCTTTTGAACCTGGTACAGCTGGGAGAGGAGGCCCTGCTGCTGTCTGGGCTGATGGTCAGCAGGTTGTGCTGGGCTCACAGTAAGGAAAGAAGATAGCATTGGACTGTCTTGACCTTGAAGAAGGTCACGGGCACCGAAATGGAGAGTCCGGTAGTGTGTCAGGAGTGTTCTGTGTGTGCTGCAGCTCTGTGCCAGAGGAGGGCACGTAAGGTTTGAGTACTCAGGAAAGCTAGATCATACCGTTCCTGTCTCCCTTGCTGAAAACTTCAGCTAGCCAGAGGCAATTGCTGCTATAAAAAGCTTCAGCTCATCTCTTGAGTTTCAGCTCTGGCTGGGGAGGAAACTCCCTCTTGTTGCTGTCCGCACTTCCTGCGTTGCAGGGAAGGGCAGCTAAGCAAGTGAGGCAGCGCTGTCTTCCATCCCCTCTCAGGAACCGAGGCTATTTTTTTTTAGAAAAGAAAGCCCAGGGAGCTTTTGGCTTCTTGGCATTTTTGCTTTCAGCTTCTGAATAATACCAGGTTAGGGAAGGGGAGGTAGTACCTTGTGGGGAAAAGGAGAAGTAAAGGGTGGCAGTGGGATAAATCCTCAAAAATCCCAGCAACAGAGCATGCTGGGGGCTGAGACCTGGGGGGGCCGTGATGCCATACACTGCAATTGCTTGAGAGACAGTAGTGTGGAAACGTTAAGGATTTTTAATCAAATTGGTGGTGTATCTGCTCAAGTTCTCTTGAGTCGGAAAGCAGCCAAAATGGGCAATGCCCCATTAGAGTGGATGCTAAGTCTGATTTTGGGAATAATATTACGAAGACTTTTTTCTGTTAGGGCAGTTAGAGGCAGAGAATAGTCGAGTATTTCCTCATTGTGACTAGGGCTTTAAGTGCTCGCAAAAGCATGGGCTGAAAAGAGGATGGGTTTGTTTCCAAAAGAGGTCTTGCTTCTAACATGTGGGAAACTCCATCTGTAAAAGCAGAAATAGTCAAGATGAGCTACATCAGATTCTGGAGATGTATCACTACATCTGACTAAAAGGTAAAAAACTGAGGAAATACGCCTTGCTGTGGGATGTTTGGGGTAGAGCAGTGATTTTTATTTTTTTTTTTCCCTTGGTGCCAAATTCAGGGTAGAAACAGAAGGAAAATAGAGGTATTTAAACTCACTTTAAGATTTTCCAAAACCTAATATTGCATGTCCAGTAGATTACTTGGCCACTGTTGGAATTTGTATTGCAGCAGAAAATTTGTGAATACTCTGTAATGGTGGGTAGATACAGAAGCTGCTAGAGGTTTTTAACTGCAATTGTGACTTCTGTGTGCTGTGGCACAGCACTGGGCATACTGCTCTTAAATGCAGTAGCATTCTTTCTAGACAAGGTGGTAGATTAAGAGGCTGCTGAAGAAGAAAAACACTTGATGGGATACAGTGCTGTACTGTTTTTCGTGTTGATAACGAAATCAAGGGCTCTCAGTTCCAGCTAGTTGGTGTTGCTGTGCTCTCTGCAGAAGGTACACTGAAGACAAGCTGTTTCAGAACCAGAGAGAAGTTGGTGCGGATCGATAGCAGTTCAGTCAGCTCAGCCATGTCTCCTCCATCTCCTGCTTTCTGAGTGTTTTCTATTTGCTTCTCTCCCCTCCTGTCCCCTTGCAGATGGTGAAGAACCAGACAAGCTGAACCCGCCTGCACTGAAGAATGGCCACACAGTCCCAATTGGTGGTCCTGGGGTTTGTAACCTGGCCAGCCAGGAGGAAGAGGCCACAAAGCCATCCAGCCTTAGGAAGCCTGTTCCAGCTGAGGAACCAAAGAAAAGGCAGGGTAAGAAACCAGATGTGTACAAAATTGGTTGCTTCAGATTCTCCCAGGACCAATTTTGGATTCTCTTCTGAGTCTTCCCAGCCCACTCTGGGCCCTCCAGTCTCTTAAACCAAGGTGTCTCACTTTGCAGGCTCATCCAGCAGCCACTCTGGGCCCGAACCGGAACCACCTCAGGAGCCGTGTGTTCCCAGACAGCCTCTGCTTCCTCCAAAAAGACCTCCCTCCACTTCCCAGGAGGCAAACGAAGCGCAGGCGAAGGATCCAACGCCTGCCAGCAGCACTGCAAAAACTGCACCCTCCACCACAGCCCCTGTTGTGGCAAAGACGGTGAATTCCACAGCTGCCCCTTCCCCAGCCCCCAGGACTCTGCCCCCTGCTCTTGCCAGTGCCAACACTACTGCTCCCACGAGTACAACCAGCACAGCTCCTGCCAAACAGCCTCCCGTCCCTCCTCCCAAACCCGTCAACAGAAATAGCAACTCAGTAATAGGTAAGTGCCTCTGTAAGCTGGTTTTTGTACCCTGGGATGTTCTGGAGCCCTTGCCCTGACAGTCTCTTCCCTTCGTAAGGGAAGATTTTTTTTTTTTAGTATGATGTAGCAGATGTTGTATAATGAATGTCTGACCATCTTTCCTGAATACAGTCCAGTTTGGACTCCGAAGACCTGTCAGTGCTTAGCCAGGGCACACGTGTGCTGAGAACAGTGTAATTACTAGTCTTCTGCCGTAAGCCATCCAATCTGTCAGACGTGTGTGTTTCCAACAGTTACCTGCAGGAGGGAATCTCTGCCTGCTTTTGGCAGGAGAGAGGGTGGTGCAAGGAGAGGGGAGGGCATTTGTCAACCATAAGACAGTGTCTTTGAATGTTGGTGATTCACGGAGGGCTGGGCTTCAGCTAGGGCTGGTGGATGGCGTATGAGAGTTTTGCTTTGCGAGGCTATGGTGAGTGAGGATTGATGCTTTCAGCTGGTCTTTACAAAAAGCAAAACCAAAAAATCCACATCGCACCAAAGAAGGTCTCTTATGGCTGTCGCTGCTGGGCTATGTGGTTTCCTCTTGGTACAGACAGGCCAGGAGCTGGCAGGGATAATTCAGACTTCCCTGGTTGTATTCAGGCACCTTTTCTAAGGTCTGTGGCCAGGGTATTGCCATATTAGTCTTGTCCCATGGATAAATCAGCTCAACTGTAATTCGAGCTGTCTTCCCACTTAAAGAATTAAATGTCTTTCTCTGTCTTAACTTTTCTAAGCAGAAGATCTGGGGATAGTTTCTTAAAGCTGAATGAGTCCCTGCTCTCTTTAGGAATTTTAGAGGTCTTAAAGATGCAACACTGCTGGAGTAAATGAGACAACTTCCATCCAGTCGATGGCCTGTTGATATTTCGCAGACCACCTGCTGATCTTTGGACTGGATCAGCAGAGGCTAGTACAGATCAGGAGGGAGGTTCCTGGGAAGATCAATCAAACAGGTCTGGACTGTTAGCACAGAAACTGGAGGCGTTACCCAGGTGTGGTTTGGGAGGCAATGGCAGAAGTTTAGATCGTGTGCAAGTTACCATCTGAAGGAGCCTGGGCTGCTGCTTTCAGTACAACCTGCATCTCTGTACTGCTTGGGGCTTCTCCTTGCTCTAGCAAGTTTTGCAAGCAACCTTGATATGGTATTAAACGCTCCTGTATGCCAGACCAGCTTGATTAGTCTGACCATGCCTGAGCACTTGATGAAATACTTTCTTGTTTTCCTTAAGCTGCTTGCACACATCATAGATGGTATTTGAAATGCCCCAGCGCTAATTGCAGGAGGTACTTGTGGAACAAAAAAATGTGGCTGAAGACAGCAGTCTGTCAAACGTATGTTCAGACCCAGCCTGCTGGGCAACAACACAGGGCCTGTCTCGGCGCACCTGCAGCTGCAGGGGTGTGGAGGGGAGGAGAGCAGCCAGCCCCTCTCTTGGTTGAAGATGCACATGCAGAGAGTGGCTTTGCAGCTCTGCAGGGCCCTGCATCCCGCAGGATGGAGCTGTAACTGCAGCACGCGTGTAGGCATTGCCTTGTTTTGTTGCTGTGGGTCAACAGCAGCAGTGGAATTGGCTTCATGAGCTCTCCACAGGTCTTTGATGCATGCTTTGACTCGGGTGTGTGTGTGCTTTTGTGCTGCTGTTATAACCTAAGGCAAGGGAGGACTTAATGTGCAGATTGCCCCTTTGTTCCCTGGTGATGATGTTCCCTTATGTTCATTCTCTGAGCAGTTCTCGTGTCTGATGCACTAGCTGAAAATAAGGCTCAGAAAACACTTGCTTTTGGGGAGTGGGAATTTAATCTGCATCACCTTGAAAAAGCAAGCCGGGCAAACGGTGCTGTGCTGCTGGCTGGGAGATTGGCAGCAGCCCTGGTGCTCGGTGCCACTGATGGGTTTCAGGAGCCCCAGTTACTGTAACCTGTGCTAGAGCACCAGATCCAGCTGTAATGGCACATCACAAGAGGTTGTGCCAGTCGTTGCACTGGGTTTATCGCACTGAAGGGAGACGGGCTGGCGCGGGAGGATGCTCTGAGCGACGCTCAGCCCTTTTCTGTCTCCTCTCCCTTCTGCCAGCTACTTGGTCCCTTTCAAAAATCTGTCTGTCGTTGCCCAAAGGTGACTTGTGCCTGGTCCTGCCAGGCTTCGAGCACTGCTGAGGAGATACTGGAATCCCTCTGGGCTGAAGTTGATGGGAGCTGAGGGCACTCGGTGTTTTGTACAATCTGGCCCTTAATCTACAAGGGGAAAGTCTGAAAATGCTAAACATCCCAAAAATGCGCCCACCTCTCTCCAGTTATGCAGCCTTATCTCAGTGAAACGCTCCCCGCTTGCAGCACCCTCTTGTGGTGTCTGGTACTGCGGATTCCTCCCAGCTCCATCCTGGGGCCACAGCTGTGTGACCATCACCCGCTCCAGGTGGAATGTGCAGTAAACCTGATTCTCTTTAAGCAGGTGGACAAAACCTTTCCAAGCCCAAGAAGCCATTGATATATGAATGTTAAAGGCTACAAAGTCCTAAAGCAAGAGCAGTTTTCACTGGTGCGACTTCTTACCAAGGGGTGTTTGAAGAACCTGACGCTGCCTGCTGCTGTGATATCACACGGTCTCCATTTCTCCCTCTCTCCTCCATCACACAGCAAACAAACTCTATAGACTCAAGGCTCTTAAATAGTTTTGGAAGTTTTGCTAGTTATTTTGTAGTTGTGGAGAAGTTTAGTTGGCGCTTGAGGAACAGAGTGCAAAGGGAATAGGGCAGAACCTCATCCTCAAACAGGCAGGAGCTGCTGGCAGCGAGGCGTTCTTGGGCTGGGTCTGGCAGGTGAATGGAAATGGGGAGAGCACATTGCTGCTTGCGATTCTGACTTTTGCCTTCGAGAGAGACTTCTCAAAAAGTGTTTTAATACACAAGGAAGTTGTTAACACAACTGGAGTCTGGGGTGTCCTGGATGTCTCAAATTCCTTTGCAAACTGATGCTGTAAATACAGCCATAAAGTGCCCTACATACCTGCATTCCTTGGCTGAGGCAGCGTGCTGATCAGGGTGAGCTCCATCTGCTGTCACTTGAGGGCTGGTGCTGTTTCTCTCTCTCTCTCCAAAGCAGCAGGATGCACAGACCTCTCCCAGCCTGCTTGTTTCTGGCGGCTCTCCCAAGTCTTACCTTTGCTGTGGGAAGGACAAACTAGAGGCTTGCAACCTGGTTATTTCTGGCACCATAGCAGAAAAGCAGCAGAGATTGTTTGGTCCAAGGCTCTGAGTGCTTTGCCGTGCTTACTCCACACTGGTGAAGGATATCTGGAAAATGCCGTTAATATAGTGGCTTTTGTGTTTCTTTTATTTTCAGCTGAACTTTCTCAAGCAATGAACAGTGGTACAGGCTTGTCCAAGCCTTCTCCTCCTCTCCCACCGAAGAGAGGCCTCCTGCCTAACAACACGTCAGAGGCAGCTATCACTTCCAAGCCCCCGAATGACAGGACAGTGACAGCTAACCGCCCCGCACTGATACCGATGCACATGACCTCTGCTTACCCGCCACCCTCGCCTTCACCACCGCTGCCCACGCACATACCCCCTGAGCCTCCGCGTATGCCCTTGCCTCCCTCCACCCCTGTCTTGGACCCTCCACGCTCCTTGGACCTACCCAAAGAGACTCCTCCTCTTCCTCCTCCTGAAGACTTCAGGTCCCTGGAAGTGTCGAAGAGGATGGCAGAGCAAGGGTTTGTCGAACCTCACGTGCTGCCTCGCCTGCCCCAAATCCCATTGCACATCCGTATTCAGCAGGCTCTGGCAAGTCCTCTGCCTGTCACCCCGCCTGCGGAGGGGTCGCATAGGGCTCACTCGCTGCTCTTCGAGAACGATGGCTTTGGAGAAGACAATGGTAGCCTGGGCAGGACGAGGTCCCTGCCTGTCACCATTGAGATGCTGAAAGTGTGAGTACCTCCTGTGCGTGTGTGTAGTAAACACCTAGCAGTGGTGTGGGTCACGCTGGGCTCTGACATCTTGGTGTCGTACTCCCTGCTTCTGGCCACGAGGCTGGGATGGTGAGGAGGGCTGTGGGCAGGGCTGGTTTCTTTGCTGGTTTTTGCAACAGCCTAGAAACCATTTTGCCTGTTGGCTGAATCTGTGTTTCAGCCTCTTAGGGGACCAGTGCATCTTCCCCGTGAAATTAGCCCTGGTTCTGGGATTTTATTGCTCACAAAGGAAAATGGGTTCCAGACTATAAATACAGGCTGGTGCCAGGAATCCAGGCCTGTCTTTAATTGCACCGAGACAAAACAAGATCCTGGATTTCATCCATTTGTGGCCTTCCTTAGCCTTCCATTTTGCAGAGCAGAAGTGGGAAGAGGACTGTCTTGTACTATAACAGAGTTGAACCTGAAAATCCCAGAGTAGGGGGGTGAGGGGGCTATTTGGTTCTGCAAAGAACCTGCCTCTGGCACTTCTTCTGCCAGAGCTTCCCTGTGCTTTGGAGGGACCGGGGGGATGGTGCAGGATCGTGGAGCTGCTCTCACATCTCTGGTTCCTGGGCTCTCCACAGATCTGCTCCTACAAGCTAAGGAGAGCTAACAAGGTGTTGATCTCCGGGGTATTCCCCAGCCCCTGTGGCAGGTGTTAAGAGATGTAATAGTGTGCTTTTCGTTAGTCCAGATGATGAGGAAGAGGAAGAAGATGACCAGGAAGAGGAGCAGAATTCAGGCCCTCGTGTGTATATTGGAGATGTGCCATCTGTCACAGTCATCCCAAAGCTGGTACCCCAGGTCCTGCCAGAGGAGCAGGAAGGAGATGAAGGGATGAGTGACTCTGACTCGGAGGGTCCCATCCTATACAAAGATGATGAGGATGAGGAAGAAGATGAAAGCCATAACAGTAAGGCTTTGACATTGCAGCTGACTTTTTTTTTTTCTCTGCTGAACTGGTGCCTGACTGTATTGAGATCTGGATCAAAGAGCTAGTTCACACAGTGCTTCAAAGCAGCTGGTTCTTCATTTCATGATGTACCACATGTCCTCTTCCTTATTTTTTCAAAGGCTCTACAGCCAAACCTGTATTCTCACCTGCTGGGATGCCCCCCCTCCAGTTGCAGATGGCTCCTGCAATAGCTTGTGCTGTCCCACCCCTTCAGGTGGGGTAGCATTAGGTGAGCATGTGGGCATCACGCAGAAATGCTGGCTGTTGCTGTCGTGACTAGCTCTGGCTAGCTCGGGAGCCGTAGTGCAGAGCTCGGAATGTGAGCCCCAGGGGAGAGCACAACTGCCAGGGGTACGTGGCTGATACTGCTGTGCTCAGGCACTGCAGTCTTCAATCGTATCCCATTGCTCTTCCTCCCCACAGGCACGCTGGCTAACAAAGTGAAGAGGAAAGACACGCTAGCTATAAAGCTGGGGAACACAGCCGCGCCGCAGGAGGAGAAGATTGTCTTCCCTCGGAAGACCAAGGAGGAGTGGAACGAAATTCGGCACCAGATTGGGACGACGCTGATCAGGTACAAAGAATGGAGGAGGGTGTTACGTTTGAGCCATCGGCACAGCGTGTGAGGGGTGGGATTGGACAAAACTGCTGCCTTTTCTAAGCAGCCTGTGCTGGAATATGATGGGTGGTTGGGCACTGCTGCTGGATTGGGACTGGGAGGCTGTGTTACTTTTCCCCTCGGTTATAAAAGTTGGAAGTTCTTCCTGGAGTTGAGCAATATTCCCTGACAGGTCCCTGTCTCCAGATTTTAAATGGACTGGGAGGGGAAAATCTCAAGGACTACAGAAATGTTACTGCTGTAAAATATGGATGGGTGTATAAAGATGTGGACAGATGCAGGCTGAGTGCTGATGCATTAGGTGGTGGATTAAGCTGGGGCTGTTGATAGCGTACAGGCTCTGCCGTCTCCTTGAGCTCCCTGCAAAGGTGCCTCTGAGCTTTTGAGAGGCTGTAGCGCTTTCTAAACCTGTGCCTGTGGCTGAACAGCTGTTTCAGCGGAGGAGAGTGCAAACCAGGGCAGCAGTGGTCTCCACTGGTGAATGAGGGGTGTCGAGGAGGCTTTCCAGTGCACTGAAACCAAGCAGCTGTATGCTTCATCCCCCACTGATGAATGACCAGATAAAACATGACGCGCTTGTCACACTTTTCTTTAGGCGACTGAGTCAGAGACCGACAGCGGAAGAACTGGAGCAGAGGAACATACTTCAACGTGAGTAATGCTTCTCTAGTGGTCCTAAGTAATATAATAAGTTTGCCTTTAACATCTTAGCCCAGGTGTACCTGGAATCTGCTTGAAATGTGGTGATGGAGGACTGTGCTTTGGTTGTATCACTGTAGCGAAGCAATTCCATTAATTTTTCCCAGTAGTTCGTTACCATCAGAAACCGGCTCTGGATAAAATCAGACCTGAGCAGCGGTACCGAGCAATACAGTTCAAAGCATCATATTTTAGAACGGCTACCTGTCCCCTGCCTGACGCCTCAGGGGAGAGTCTGCAAACTGGTTATGATGGTGATGTTACACAGCAAGGACCATTAAAGGTGTTTTTATTTGGGCTGGACTCTTAATTGTGGTCCAGACATTACAGCATTGTATTGGATGATCCAAAAAGCAGCAGTTCATTGCTCAGTCAATGGTGTTTCTCTTGGCCATACCTTGCTCTACAAAAGTTTTAAATAAACGTTTTGAGGAAAGGCAAAATGTCAGTTCAGGAAGTTTCCATTTAAAATATTTATCTGCGCTGCTATTCTCTTTAAACTATTAGTATAATAGCTTTGGGGAGGAGCAGTCTGCAAAGTGGCTTGGATGTATTTTGACAATATGGCCATTAATCTTTAACGTACCTAGGGCTGGAGAGAATGACTCATTCGTGCTGTGCAAAGGCCCATATTGCTACTGTCGGTCGGGGGGGGTGCTTGGTGAGTAAGGGTATTGAGTTGGACTGCGCTCTCTGCCTGTAATAGTGCAGACGTGCCATGATGAGCTTTCAGATATGTAGATAATTTGATACAGCTCGATAGTCTCCTTTGTTCGAGTCCAGAAAGCACTTTTCAAAGCCTGTGATGCTTACAGGCGAAATTTATTTCTTCTTTTCCCTTGGCAGCGAAAAATGAAGCTGACCGTCAAGCTGAGAAGCGAGAGATCAAACGCAGGCTCACCAGAAAGGTACTGCTGGCCTCCGTGCTGTGATCGCCATCTGGCAGAGCTGTCGGGGATGGTGGTGGCTATGAGCACATTGTAGGTACCTTGCTGTGGGTGAAGTCACAGGGCTATTGTGTAAGTGTCCCCAGTGCCCTCTGACTGCAGTGACTTTGGAACGTGGACCGTCACCAACGGTGAGCCGTTGGCACTGTAGCCGTGTCTGTCAGTGATAGATCTGAGCTGGCATCAAGCGTAACAAGCTAGATGAGAACTAAATTTGGCATCTGGCACTTGAAAGGTTTACTGGTGCTGGCCCGGCTGTTTCAACACAGCACTTCAGTGGCCATGACTTTCACAC
Source organism: Burhinus bistriatus (assembly GCA_013397275.1). Classification (NCBI taxonomy): domain Eukaryota; kingdom Metazoa; phylum Chordata; class Aves; order Charadriiformes; family Burhinidae; genus Burhinus; species Burhinus bistriatus. The sequence goes on along the minus strand of VYXH01001351.1, from coordinate 33,324 downwards.
CAGGCTGCCCAAAATCCATTTCTAAAGTAACAGCAGTGTGGGAGAAGCTGGGCAGAGCCAACAGCTGCTTTTAGCTATTACGGCCAAGTTACTTGGGGTTGTTACCCATGGATGGGAAAAACTTGCCAAGGGCCCGTGAGTGGTGCCATTGCTGAAGCGGGGAACGGGCTTGGTTTAGGGGTGTCACACAGGGCTCACCCTTGTAACGGCTGTTCCCAAACCCCTCAGTGTCTTCCTTCTCCTTGGCAATGTGGCTTTAGTTCTGCCCTAGCCTGGCCTGGTGACCCAAACGAGACTACGCTGTCTGTAAGAGGGTTTCCCTGTTTCCTTGCAGGCTGCGAGCAGGACCTAGTAGTGTCTCTGGTTCAGGCCCAGCAGCTTGAACTAAAACCAAAAACCAAAACTGGTTTTAGTTTTGCTGGGGATGCTTAGTGCTGCACTGCTTTGTGGACAAGGCACAAACTAACTTTCTTTGTTCTTGCTGGTGTTCAGCTTAGCCAAAGGCCTACAGTGGCGGAGCTGCAGGCCAGGAAGATCCTGAGGTTTAATGAATATGTGGAAGTAACGGATGCTCAAGACTATGACCGGCGAGCGGATAAGCCATGGACAAAGCTAACACCAGCTGACAAGGTAACGGGGAGTGCCCTGTCCCCAGGTGTGGGGAGGGGAGCTACATCGGGGTGTCCCATGCAAAAGGGCGTGAGCCGAGGTTTGCTCTGTTCCTTTTGCTTCACCTCTGCATCTTCCCCTCTGCCACCCACCAAGCACCACCGGTGTCCCTTCACCCACGTGTGCTGTACCCAGCCCTGCTTGCTGCCCCCTCCCAGGTGATGTGGAGCCCAAGCGGGGCACGGTCTGCACGCCAGCCTGGCTGCCGCCTCAGCTCCTGAGTGATATAAGAGGATGCGAGGTGCGGGGCGTTGGTCAGAGGAGTGCTGCTCCTTGCAGGCTGAGGCAGGCCTAGGTGAGAAGCTGGCAGGGAAGCAAACTGTTCTTGTCTTCTCTGACCGCTTGTGGGGACGGCCCAGCCCTCGGTGCGGAGGAGGTGGGGCAGATTAAACTCAGCCTAGTGTGAACAGACTGCGAAAGCTGGGGTGGCAGCTGCAGTCTGAGCTCTGTCCTTTACCAAAGGAGCTGTGGTACTCAGCCCTGCGTATCAAAACCGCTTTTCACCACTGAAAGGTGGTACGCATCAGCCCTGAGCAGGGGGTGTTGGACGTGCAGCACCTTCTTGCCATGTCTGAGCTCACTTGAGATGGAAGAGAGGGTAATATATGTATGCCTTAGCGGGAGATAAAAAAAGATGTCTCCCTCTTTGTGTAGGCTGCTATCCGGAAGGAGCTGAATGAGTTTAAGAGCTGTGAAATGGAAGTCCACGAGGACAGCAAGCAGTTCACAAGGTGAGAACACATCACTGGCTTAGAGTTTCAGTCTTGTCGGGAGAGCTGTGCTGCAGGGGTAGTGCTGAGAGGCAAAACGTTAAAACCTTAAAAAAAAAAAAAAAAAAAAACGNGTGAGAACACATCACTGGCTTAGAGTTTCAGTCTTGTCGGGAGAGCTGTGCTGCAGGGGTAGTGCTGAGAGGCAAAACGTTAAAACCTTAAAAAAAAAAAAAAAAATTACCGGTTCACCAGTTGCAGATTAAATGTCCCTTTCTACCTTGGTGCTGTTGGGTGACGGGAGGAGTACCAGACATGAAGTGGGTTGTTCTTCCTTAAACTGAGGCTTCAATCACAGAATCCCCGGGGTTGGCAGGGACCTCTGGAGATCATCCAGTCCAACCCCCCTGCCAGAGCAGGGTCACCCAGAGCAGGTTGCACAGGGCGGCGTCCAGGTGGGTTTGGAACATCTCCAGAGTCGGGGACTCCACCACCTCTCTGGGCAGCCTCTTCCAGTGCTCTGCCACCCTCAAAGTCAAGAAGTTCCTCCTCACGTTTAGATGGAACTTCCTATGTTCAAGTTTGTGCCCATCACCTCTTGTCCTATCACTGGGCACCACTGCAAAAAGACTGGAAACTCAAAGTGACCAGTGACTGCTTTGAGGTGTATCTGAAACCAGTGTGACCTTGCAGCTGAAGAGCGCTTCTCTGGTGCTAGAGACATGTGCAGCAGGAGCCACAGCTGCAAAACACTTTGGCAGTTAGTTGGGATATTATCTATGAAGTAACCTGTGGATCATGGCCCAAGCGATTTCCCTGCCCCCTCAACAGCAGTTGCTCTCTGTGGCTGAGTGTTTGCAGAGCACGAGAGCTTTCTAAGGCAGAGGTGAAATCGTTTGACGTTAACAGCTTCACTGAGGGCTGAGAGTTCAGAGATAATTCAGTTTATTCTTTTTGGCCATCTGTAGTGCCTCGGTAATCATTTAACCCCAGTTCCAAGGGTGACGCTTGGATTTTTCACTTGGCTTTTAGGTACCATCGACCATAATCTTCCAAGAAGGGAGCAAGAGACCCGAGAGGACTGGAAGTTCTCTGCCTCCCTCTCCTAGGCAATACAGCGAGGGTGGAACCTCGGCTCTTCCAACGTTTGCCTTCAAAACATATCCAGAAAAGGGCTTTCGGCCAGGGAAGGGGAATCCTGTCTGAATGTAGCATTTCACTGGAACAAACACGTCTCGAGTGCCATCAGGCTGGAACTGAACACTATACCTCGTGCGGCTCAGCAATACGCCTCTGCTCCGGCGCCAGCATCCCTGCCAGGAGACCACGCACATGTCAATGAACCGTTCGCTCCCCAGCTCCCTTTCTCAGCCCGGACAGGCCCAGTTCTCAGCTGTACATACTCCTTTTGGGGATGCAACTCCTTCGTTTCCTCCTCCTTTAGGTAAAGGAGAAGGGAAAAATAAAAAAAAAAGGCAGCTCTAGTGTTGGAAAGCTGAGGAATGGATGTGCTAGGAAGCACGTGTGTATATTAGCTGTGTACAGAGAACTCTGCGCAGATGCTGACCTGGCAGACAACTGACATGCGACTTGTAATTTTTTTTTTTCGGTTTTGCTTGCGTCTCTGTCATGTCCTTAATGTCCTGAATCACTACTGACCAACGGTTTGTTGTCCTGGAAGGGAATTGTATAGATATTAACATATGCTGCATTTTTTTAAAAAAAAAAAACAAAACAAAAAAAACCCCACAAAAACAAAAAAAACCCAGAACTTAAATGTATAAAACATTCCCTCCCCGTTCTCTCACACTCGCTGTGACGTTAACAGACCTTGTCTTGAGATATCTAGGCTTGTTTAACAAATTGCAGAACCAGGAAATGACTGTTGCCTTTTTAAAACTTTTTAATTTGGGGAAGCTGTGCGAGTAGTCAATTCTTTTTATTGTGGCTTCCTCTCAGATGTTTTTTTACTCTCCCAAATCAGGGTGAAACTTGCCTTTTCTCATTTTTACAGCTAAACCTACTGGAAACTTGATAATTTCACTGTGTGGGTGGAAGGGAGGGGGAAGAGGTTTAAAAAGTGACCTTAAAAAGATATTTTCTCTTCTGAGGATGATCTCATATTGGTTCTTCCTAAATAGGGGGGGGTGGTTTGTTTGTTTGTTCGTTTTCTAAAGAACGCTGTTATTGGCCACTGCTGTATCGTGCACAAACCTGACCCCTGTGTGAGATGCCACTTAACGTGAAGAAGGGAGCATGGTGGGAGGGAGGAGGGTGTGGGAATGGAGAGAAGGACTTGCCTTGTTCACAAACCTGTCTCCTTCGTTGCTCGGGGCGGACCTGGCTCTGCCGCCGGTCCCTCCGTGCTGTGCCAACACCGGGCCGGGGCCCCCCAGCCTGCCCTTACCCCACCGCCATGGCCTGTGCTGGAAGATGGCGGTGGAGGCGGAGGGGGGTGGTGGTGTGTCTTCCCCCTCACAGCTTCCCCCTGTACAGCCTGTAGACTAAATCATTGCATTGTATATCGGTCTCCTCAGCGACAGATTTTAATTATTGAATAAAAGTATTTTAGGAATTTTTTTTTTTAAATAATAAAAAAAAAATTGCTTCCCTGGTTGTGTTTTAAATGCCTCGGTCAGGGGANNNCGCCTTTCCCGCCTCCCCCGCTCCGCGCATGCGCCACCACCGGGCCGCTTTGCCGCCCTCTAGCGCGCGCGCCGCTTTTGCCCCACCCTTTGCGTGACGCGCATGCGCCCGCTAGCCCCGCCCCCTCCCGCTCTATAAATACGGCGACGCGCGGGTCTCCGGCCTCTTTCTGCGCGGCGAGCGGCGGTGGGTGCGGGTGAGTCTGGCGGGGCTGCAGGGCCGCGGCCTTCCTTCTCCGCCCCCTTCTCCCCCTTCTGGTGTGGGATCCCCGCTGCCGCGAAGGCCCGCGCTGCCTGCGGCCGGCTGTGGGGACGCCGCCTCCCTCTTTCTGTGCTAACAAGGGGCCGCCGCTGGGTGCTGAGGGGGCGCGTGTGGGTTTGGGGGGGGTGAAGGTGGCTGCGGCGCTTTAAAACCTCGACCCAACGTGGATACCCGGAGAAGTCGCTCTCTCTCGGCTCTGTCCCTGTGGCGCACGGGAGCGTAGGCCTTCGGGCCCCTGACGTACAGTCCCTTTCCACGACGTTGGAGAACAAGCCGGGCCTCGGGCCTGCAGCCTGCATATTCCTACTGCTTCCCCGAGCCCTCGGGCCGTGACGGGGGAGATAAACCATGCAGGAAACAGCTCTGCCACCCAAAATGCCTGCGGGGGCGGGGGAGCGTGGGGAGACACGTGCCGCTCTGCACGGTTTTGGTGGGGGTGGGTGAAAGGAGAAACTGAGCAATTGCTTAAAATGCCTTTCCTTTACTATTTCCAGTTCTAAAATTAAAAAAAGGTTGAAGGGAGTGGGAGCAGTGGTTTGGAAGGTGAGTAATGCACTAACGCCGTTACGTTGTTCGCTGTGCGTAGTTAACACGGTTAAGTTTATACTTTAAATAAGCTTGAGCTATTTGTAAGTGGCTTTACAGAAACTGAGTTGGATCGGATTAAAGTAATTGAATACCAATGCAGACTTTATAGGTATTGTTTAAGAGCGAAAGCTTAGCTTAGGCGTTGCCTGCCTTCTCGGATTTTGGTGGCCTCTGGATGGATGGGGGAAAGAGGCGGATTCCTGAATCTTCTTTAAGAGGCGGGGGGGGAAATCCCTTGGTGCAGGGAGGTGAATGATAGGTGTTTGATTAGCTTGAGGCCTTAATTGTGCCATACGGGAATTGGGGAAGGAGCAGAAACAAACTTAGTAGAAAGTAATGAAGTCTTAGACACCGGTAACTACCCGTTCTTTCATGTTACTTGGTCCCAGCAGACTTTTTATCCCCTGTAAAGAAGAATATATCATTAATGTGGAGCACTGGGGTGATACTGGGGGAAGGCACGTGGTAGGCACATGTCACACTTGCTTAGGACTGGGAAAACGTGGCTGGACTTAACCTGATAATCGCGTATGTGGTATGTTACGTGCTTCTTGCCAAGTAGTAAGCTTTCTTAATTTTATTTTTTTCACAATTGTTGCAGAGAGTGGTGACTTGAGATGCTAACAACGGAAAAGAATCCACGTGTCTAGTGGGAGAGGGTGAGTATAAGGAGAGTACCGGCCCGAATAATAAATAGAGGTGATAGCTAAGGTTTAATTCATGCAACGTGAGTAATTAAAATGTAGCCAGAGAGATGAGAATGGGCTGGAAGATCCCTGCCTATGAGAAGAAAAGGTCTGGTGGGTTGTGTAGTTGCTGGATTTTGTGCTACGATGAAGCAGGGCCTGGGACTGAGCTACACCCAGGGAAAGCCAATAGAGCCATGGGGCTGTGGTAAATTTGGCATGTTACGTGCCCAAAAGGCACTGCAGAGTCACGGGCAGGACTCTAGTGGCCTGGCCCGCCGGGAAGGAGCTACCTCTGGGGTGCTCTCAAAGGGTGGGAGCCCAGGCTGTGAGAAAGGAGTAAGAAGACGACTGCCGCCTGCTCTCTGTGTGGACTTGGCACCAGCTGGCCTGTGGACCCACATTCCACCCCATCGGTGGGGCCAGCCATGGTGCCAGCTGCTGGGGAAGACGGGAATCGGCCCCGTGTAGCTCCAGCATGGTGAGGACTTGCCAGGGGAAGGTAATACAGGAGGGATAACTCACAGGACGTGGGCAAGAGCCAGTAATTTGTACATCTGTGTTACCTCAAATAAGGTTTTAAAGCATTGATTGGTTGTAAACCTGTATCTAGCTGCAGTAGAGAACTAAATAAAATTTTACTTTCTTTGCTTGGTGTGCGTTTCTTTGTGAGTGATGGCTTGGTTAGTCCCAGAATGTGAAAGAAATCGCAGACGCTCCTGTTGGTGCCTCTTGCTTGGGAGTCAGAAGTGGGATTCCCGTGTGTTAATCATGCGTCCTCTCTGGAGCGTGATGGTGGAAGGTGGAGAAACACACTTCAAACCCGTGTCGCTAGCTGCTCGGGCTGGATTAGGCGCAGGTGCTACCTTCAATGTAGTTTTGGATAAGCTCCTGGCAGATTAAACTTTATCGGCTGTTAAGGGCTAAATCCAGAATGATTAATGTCGTCCGTACCCCAGGTGTGCTGCTGAGGGGGGAACGGGGAGCAATGCTGGTGGCATCCGCAGCTTCTCTGAAGGTTATGCTTAAATAAAGGATTAAAACACAGATTAATGAGTTAACCAGTGGCCAGCCTCCAGCAGTTGGCTGGATATTCTGCCCTTGCCCCTCCTGAAAGCCAAAGGGAAAGGGTCGGGTAAGGGATGTGTGTCATTGCTCCTGCCAAACCTGCCAGGGTTGGGCCCCTCTGGGAGGGTTTTCTGATCGCCTGGACCCACTGGCTACAGGAGTGGGAGAATAAAAAGGGAGCTTTCCAGTTAAAACAGTGGGGTGGTGGAGAGGTCTATAGCAAAGATGGGTATGGAGGGGCACAATGGGGAAGGGACCCTGTGGTCAGCAGGATGTGTCCCCAGTCAGCAAGCCCCCACGGGAAGCCAAATAAAGCTTTTTGGCTTAAAATAGTTGTAATTACAAGAACCAGAAACTCCCAATAACTAGACTCTGAGGAGTCCTTACAGCTTTAAGGAGCGCAGTTGTAAGGATGAGTCTGATGACAAACGACGCTTTTCAAACAAACAGAATGCTGGAACCTTGGCACAAATGCCAAAAAATACTATGAATTCAGCGGTCCCGGTTCCACCCGTTACAATGGACAAAGTCATGGTTGAGTACTGACCGCGACGGGGAAACCTGCTGATCAAATGCTTGACCCTGTCCGACAGTCCGATTGGGACAAATGTGCTTAATAAAACTGGGTTGTTTTTCAAAACCCAGCAGTCGGTGCTATGTCTGCCAGCGCCGCCGTGGTTTAGGGCACGGGGCGGGGTGGTGACCCGTGGGCAGGAACCTCTACTAAAAACCCTGTTATGTCCTAAACAAGATGCTTTCAACAACTTTTGATCAACTCATGGCATTCATTATTTCCACAATTAGGCGTTCCTGAGCTGGAGAAGGCTGTCACGAACATCTCTGCTACGCTCGAAAGGGTTCGAAGTGTTACCGTAGGTGCTTTGAAAAATTCACGGTCTGGAAATCCAACTCTGCTCTCGGTGAAATACCCAGAATCGATGAACTTCAGGCTGCCTCCTAGCATCGCAAGGAGCCTGCGTGCTAACTGAAACTCGCTGCTTTTATACAAACGGATCCAAACGGATCAAATGGGGTGTAAATAAGTTGAATGGTAGAATAGTTTGGGTGGAAAGGGACCTTTAAAGGTCACATAGTCCAAAGAGCGGGGACGTCTTCAACTAGACCAGGTTGCTCAGAGCGCCGTCCAACCTGACCTGGGATGTTTCCAGGGACGGGCCGTTTTCCCACCTCGCCGTGCGACCTGTAATAATAAGAAGTNGGGTGTGTTCCCGCCGAGCCCCGACCCTCCCTCGGTGCGTCCGGCCTTCAGGACGAGCGGCGGGCGGGAGGAACGGGCCGGGCCGGGNCCTGACCTGGGATGTTTCCAGGGACGGGCCGTTTTCCCACCTCGCCGTGCGACCTGTAATAATAAGAAGTTGATATAATAAGTTATAATAATTTTAAGAGCAACCTCTTGTTAGACGGCACCTCCGCTGTGGCCGTGGCTACCAGACCTGAGAGCGCGCGCCCGCCGGATTTTGTTAATACTCTTTGTCGCGCATCGTTATCAGCACCCAATTAGTCTCTCCTTGGGTTAAATACCCGACTTTTTGGGGCCGATCTCTTCCCCCCCCCC
>VYXH01001351.1:4050-25106 GCA_013397275.1 Burhinus bistriatus | reverse complement strand
TGAGCCGGGCCCAGGCGGGTCCGTGGGGCCGGGACAGCCCGCCTGGCGGCACGGCTCGGTCCCTGGAGCACGGAGGAGGAGGGGGGAGGTCGCGGGGTGATGCTTCCCCCCCTCCCCAACCCGCGCGGGGCCGTGTTCCTGGGGGCCCTCCCTGGCCTGGCCTGGTGGCATTCCCCGTGACCCGAGGGGTGGAGGGGGTTCAGAAAAAAACACCAACAAAAAACCCCTACGTTTTTCCCAAATGAGAGATCACTGCTCCAATCTTCATTCAGTCACCAGCCCCTCAGGTGATCCGAGGTGATCTTTNTGGAGCCCCTTCCAGTCCCTAAAGGGGCTCCAGGAAAGCTGGGGAGGGACTCGGGATCAGGGAGTGGAGCCATAGGATGAGGGGTGATGGCTTCAAACTGGAAGAGGGGAGATTTGGATGAGATATTAGGAAGAAATTCTTGACTGTGAGGGTGGTGAGACCCTGGCCCAGGTTGCCCAGAGAAGCTGTGGCTGCCCCATCCCTGGAGGTGTTCAAGGCCAGGTTGGACGGGGCTTGGAGCAACCTGGTCTAGTGGGAGGTGTCCCTGCCCATGGCAGGGGGGTTGGAACTAGATGATCTTTAAGGTCCCTTCCAACCCAAACTATTCTGTGATTCTATGAACTGACAGCCACGCTGGGGCTCTCCAGCAAAGCCCCTAACAGGGTGTCTTTGGTGTTCAGATCCAAGGCACTATGCCAGGGAAACGCACTGCGAAGAAGAGCCCCGTGCCAGAACACGAGTCTCCTGGAAAGAAGAAGGTTAAAGGTAGGAAAACCCCCTGAGAGTTTTTCCCTCCCCATTCCCAGGGACCAGCTTTAATGGAAGGGTTGTTTCCCCCCCGCCAGATGTTATATATGTTATTTTTCTGCCCTGCAGTCTGCCACTCGTCCCACCGCACACAGCCGGGCCTGGTGCTGACGCTGGGGCAGGGGGATGTTGGCCAGCTGGGCCTGGGGGAGGACGTGATGGAGAGGAAGAAGCCAGCCCTGGTGTCGCTGCCGGAGATGATAGTGCAGGTGGAAGCCGGAGGGATGCACACGGTGTGCCTCAGCCAGACGGGAAAAGTGAGTGCAGTGGCGGGGGGGGCGGGGGGCACAAGGAGGCTGAGCCACGCTTCCCCACAAGCTCTGGGATGCGTCCTGGCGCAGGAGGGTCTGAATCAGACCCTGCTCTGCCTGGACACGTAGCTCACCCCAGCTCTGGGGATGAGCGTGGTCTCCATGCCACGGACCACAAAATTTTAGGGGGTCAAAAGGGATAATTCAGCCTGGTGGGTCTCTGTCTCCTGGCTTCGCACGCAACCTGCTGCCCTTCTGGGTTCCATCCTGACCGTCTCTGCTCTCTGTCTGCAGATCTACACCTTTGGCTGCAACGATGAAGGTGCCCTCGGGCGCGACACCTCAGCAGAAGGGTCAGAGACCACTCCAGGGCTGGTGGAGCTGCAGGAAAAGGTGGTGCAGGTCTCTGCAGGGGACAGTCACACGGCTGCACTGACGGAGGACGGCAGGGTGTTTGTCTGGGGCTCTTTCCGGGTATGTTGATTTCTCGGATACTGGAAACTCTTCTGATGGTTGCTGCCTCTGTGACTCATGTCCCTGTGTCTGTCTCCACCCAGGATAACAACGGGGTGATTGGCTTGCTGGAGCCCATGAAGACGAGCTCCGTTCCTGTGCTGCTCCAGCTCAGTGCACCCGTCGTTAAAATTGTCTCAGGTGAGCAAGGTCCTGGGGTGTGCGTGGATTGGGCTGGTGCACGAGGCTGTTGCAACCCTTGGGAGGAGGTGAAGGTCCAGAAGGTCCATGTCCTTTTCCTCCCCCTTGGCTGCTCTGAGCCAGGGACAAGGCGGTGCTTGCTCTCATCTGGCTCTTGAGAGAAAAGACCTTGTGTCTCTTCTAGCCCCAACAATATCGTTAATATTTGACCCAATCTGATGTAAAATGCCTTACAAGAGTGCCCTAACCGTGACCCCGCAGGGTCAAAGCACTCGCCCTCTTCTAGACTTGGAAAAGCTGAGCAGAGCAGCTGGTGAACTTGTCCAGGGCCCAGGTGAGGTTGGAGGGGACCTGTCCCCCAAACCGTCCCAGGGAAACTTCTTTGGAGTTTCAGATGGGGAACTGGGATCAGGAAGAGGGAGCTCCTCGTGTTTTAAGTTGTGCCAGAAGCTGCCATCAAGGTATCCCCACTGAATTCTAGAAAGCTGGGCCAGCTGGGGTTTACGTGTGGGATCTCAGCCCCTGGGTCTTGCTGGGTTCCTGGAGCATGACTCCTGCTTCACTCTTCTCCCCATCTCCTCCCAGGGAATGACCACTTAGTGATGCTGACGGTGGATGGTGACCTCTTCACGTGCGGCTGCGGTGAGCAGGGCCAGCTGGGGAGAGTGCCGGCGCTCTTTGCCAACCGAGGAGGAAGGAAAGGGCTGCGTGAGTTGCTTTGGTGCTCAGAGGCGCACGGTGCTGTGTCCTTCGGCCCCAGCTCTGTGCTTTGCAGGGCAGCAAAGAGACCCAGTCTCTTCCCCTGCTGCTCGAGGGTGTAAATCGGTTGCTTGAATTCAGTGAGCTGGATCTAAGGGGGGATGAAACGGGTGTAAATCATTAGTCCTCGTATGACACCTTGACTCCCGCCCCCAGAGCGCCTGCTGGTCCCCCAGCGCGTCCCTGTCAGAGGCAAAGGCAACAGAGGCAAAATGCGCTTCCAGGATGCCTTTTGTGGAGCTTACTTCACCTTCGCCGTCACGCAGGAGGGACACATCTATGGATTTGGCCTCTCCAACTACCACCAGCTGGGTGAGCTTCACTTACATCCCTCCAGATCTTCTGCCTGCTTTGGTCTGGCTGCAAACTCCCTGGTCCTGTGCTCCCCTGGCCTGGTGGGGGGACGCTGCTGGGCACCCCGGATCCTGAACACCAAGCACCTGCCGGACACACCAGAGCTGGAAGTTGGGGTGGGGGTCAGCCTGCATAACTTGGGGTTTATGTCCCAGCCCCTGCAGCCGGTGGGTTTGAGCAGAAATTTGATTTTGGAGGCTTGGGGGGGGCTCTGTTTGTCTCTGGTGGGGTGAACCCCAGGGTGGATGGCTTGGTGCCGGTGCCTGGCCTGGGCTGTCCATGCCCACTGACCTGATCTGCCTGGGTTTGTGCGTCCCACTCCCCAGGGACCCAGGGCACCGAGCCCTGCTTCTCCCCGCAGAACCTGACGTGCTTCAAGAACTCCACCAAGTCCTGGGTCGGGTTTTCCGGCGGGCAGCACCACACAGTGTGCGTCGACTCGGAGGGTGAGCACCAGCGTGACGGGCGGGCTGGGAGTCACACAAAGTGGGACGGGGTGCGGCTCCCATGGCCCTCGTCCCGGCTGGGGAGGTGTTGGGGTGAGGGTGATGTGCTGGAGCCCTTTAAGTCCTCGATATTCAAGGCAGCAAGGGTGGCATGAATTTGCAGCAAAGAGCAGGGGAGGATGACAGGAACCCGGAGTCACTTGTGAACTCTGCTCTCGCAGGCTCAATAGTCTGTCCAGGCACCTGCCCACCCTATGGATTTTGGGGAGCTCAAGGGTCTCTATCCCACTGTGGACCTCCTGGTTGGGATCTAGGGTGCAGTAGGGAGGAGCCATACTCTTCCAGGAGCCAGACCAGGTGGAGAGGGTGCAGCTATGGCCCGCTGCGAGCTTCTGCCCCCCTCGAGTAACCTCTCTTGTGTGTTTGTCGTGCTCCAGGTAAAGCTTACAGCCTGGGCAGGGCCGAGTACGGCCGGCTGGGCCTCGGAGCAGGGGCGGAGGAGAAGAGCACACCCACTGTCATCCCAGAGCTCCCCAGCATCTCTTCCGTTGCGTGCGGTGCATCAGTCGGCTATGCCGTCAGCAGTGATGGTGAGTGCCAGGGCCCTCCGTGGGCTTGAGAACACCACCCTATGCGCCTTCCCCACCCCTCATCCATCCATCCTGGCTCCCCTGGCTCCAGCCGGCCCCACAAAACTTCGTCACACGCTGCTGGCTGGGTCGGGACTGGAGCCAGGTCCTGGCGCCGATTGTGCACCCGGCCTGGGGGCAGCTGGGCAGCAGCTGCTCAAATATTTTTGTGAGCCCTTGGCAGCAAGGTTCGTAACGCGGTGTTGACTGGGAGGGGGTCATTGGCCTGCCGGTCCCTTCTCCGCACCCTGAATTCCGCTGCTGCGAGACCTCCATGCTCTGGTGCTGTGCGTGCTTGTGTGCGGCATCTGCAGCCCCCGGCTGTGGGAAGGAGGGTTTGCAGTGGGCTGATGGATGCGGTTGGTTCCCTGGGAGCAAAACGCTGCCTTGGTTGTGTGATGAAATGCCTCTTAGAGTTGCCAAGCACTCCTCCTCTTCCTCCTGCCTGCGTCTCTCGCACCCATCGCTCATCCCCCCTGCTCGAGTGTGAAGTCCCCTTGGGTTTGGCTGCTGGGTCTCCTTCCCACCCCGTGGTGCAGCCACTTTGAAGTCAAAACTTGCATCACCTCTGTTGCAGGACGAGCGTTTGCCTGGGGTATGGGCACCAACTACCAGCTGGGCACAGGGGATGAGGATGACGTCTGGAGCCCTGTGGAGATGACTGGCAAGCAGCTGGAAAACCGCACGGTCCTGGCTGTGTCCAGCGGTGGCCAACACACGGTGCTGCTGGTCAAAGACAAGGAGCAGAGTTGATGAAGCGACGCCGCGCAGCCGAGCCCAGCGGGATCGCGGGACCCGTGCACACACCCCTACCTTCCGCTCAGGTCGGGCAACCGATTTCCAGCTCTGGTCTCCTGCTGACGGCGGTGGGGAGGGCGGGAGGCTCCCGGAGCCGGGCCCCGGCAGCATCTGCCTGGCTGGAGCAGGGTTCTTCAGGGATGCTCGTCATTTCTCCCTGCAAGCATGTGTCTGTCTTCCCATGGTGCCTGGTGCTCTGTCAGCTTCCCTGGGTCGGCTTGGTCCTAAACTGATCTCCGTGCTGTAGCTGGATGGGTTTTCCACTCCTTGTTTGTTGGGTTTGGTTTTCTTTTTTTTTTTTTTTTTCAGTATTTCCTGGCCCCGCAAAGCTGAGGGCCTTGTTCTTCACTGCACAGAAGGGTTTGGGCATCGGGCTTTCTGAGATCCCCATGTTCCCTCATTTTTTGGGTGCTCCCCCCATCCCCTTAACCTGAACATCTTTTACCTCTGACTTGGATTTGTCTGTTGCCACCCACCAAACCCCTCTGGGCTCGTTCCGGGTGAGATCTCGGTCCAGCAGAAACTCTCCTGGGGAGCGCTCTCCTGCACCCAACGCTTGTGGCTTCGGTGGGGAGATGCTCCTGGGCAACTGGGAGCCTGCAAGGGGGAAACGCCGCTGGACGATGCTTGTCCTGTGCTACGTACAGAGCTGTGGCTGCTGGAAAAGGGGGGCTCCTGCCTCCCACCCATCACCACTTACGTATCTGAGCCAAAATCCCCCAGGCAGCGAGGCCAGGAGCAGGTTTCCCTGCTGCCTCCTGCCTGGAGCGGCTACCTCCAGCCCCGCTTTTTGCGGTCCCAGCCATTCTTGCTCTTTTTCCCGTCGACTTCGGAAACCTGACAAAATCCATCCCACGGGTGGCGACTTTGTTATTTGAATTTTTTTTCTCTTTCCTTTGCTGAGGAAGGAGCTTCACTTGCTGTTAGGGCCTTGCTGAGAAGACAACCAAAACCCAGCTATGCATCAAACTTGCTCGAAACGATGGGACTCCCTCCCCATCGCCTCCCGTCTCGGTCCAACTGGTCTCGCTCCCTGCGCCCGGCCTGCCCCGTCTTCTCTTTCCATGCTGCCTTCCAGGTACCTGGACTGAGAAGGGGGTCTGCAAAGATTAAATTTTACCTGTTAAGTTATAGCAACAGGGGGAAGCGGGAGGTGTGTGCGGGGCGGGGGGCTGGGGCTCAGAATAGGTTGAATTTTTTTAAAAGAAAATGTAAAGTATTTTGGTTGATTAATTGATGAAGAGAGGAAGAAAACTGTAATCTTTTAACGTTTGGAATAAACTGAGTTTTGATAAACCCTGGGTTTTCCTGTGGTTTGGAAGGGTGGGCAGCCCTCCTGTGGGGACGGGCCTGTTACGGGATCACGTCTGAGGTCAGGAAGGGACGCTCGTGTCCCCTCCTGCCACCTCTCTCCACAAACCCTGCCGTGTTCCTGTCCCCAAGCTGTCACGGGAGCCACGCTGCCAGCTGATCTTTGGCATCTGCACCGTGGTGGCCCCGGGGAGGGGAGCCTAGGGCTGAGCAGAGGCTCAGCACCCTTCGGCCGGTGCTTGGGGGGGGAGATGGGGACGCACTGAGGACACCTTGACCTCCTGCCACCCCCGGGCAAGGGGCTGCTGTGGCCACCGCAGTGTGAGGCTCTGTGGCCACAGCACTTGGGGACAGGTCAAGATGGGTGCCTGCTTTGTAGGGGGTGTGGGGCCACCCTTGGGTGCTGCCGTGGTCCCAGGGTGGCCACAGCCCTGTCCGGTGCCGTACGCGGATGCACATGTGCAGTTGTGGGACACGGCCGCAGGATGGCAGCAGGAGAAGGCGCTGGGGACTGCTGGACCACCGGACTGGGGGACATGGGACAAGGAGAGGGGATGGTCCCCATGGGACCCTCCCTATTCCCGTGGGACCCCTATTCCTGGCATATTTGGGCCTCCAGAGACGCGGCTGAGCCCACCGGCACAGCTGGAAGGTGTCTTGGCACATCCCTGCCTCCGCTGCTCCTGCGTCTTTTGGGCTGGGGAAGGAGGAGCTTTGATTTGCAATGAGCTGCAGCTTCAGCGCGGAGCTGGTGGGGGTCCAGCGCCTCTCCCCCCGCCCCCTCCCAGCCCCCAAAAGCCCGGGTTTGTGCTTGGTGGTTGCAGCGCTGGGCTTGCAAAGAGCTTTTTTTGTTGTTGTTTTTTCCATGACAGCGGGAAGTTGGGATGTGGGCCCATGGGGAGCGTTTTATTGCCAAAGATGGAGCCCGTCATTTGCCATCGCTGCGGGCTTGAGCGTTCGCTAGTATCGTGGCTAATGCTGCTCCCTGGGGACCGTCACCTTCCATTTGATGCTCTTCCATCCAACGTGACCTGCTGGTGCCAGATACCTGACGGGGAAATTGCTCGTTGTCTCAGGCCTGATGCCCAGCGACACGTTCAATGTGAAAGTCTCCTTTCTGAAAAGAGCACTGGTATTTTTATATCCCTTCCAGGGGAAAAAAACCCACCCCACCCTGAGTGACTTCGCCACCCTTTTTCCCAGCCCATCGATGCCGCCGTGACGCAGACGCCTCTGCAAAGTCCCGCTGCGGCGGCTGCTTTTCTTGTGTCTCTGCGCCCTTCGCTTTGAACCTCGCTGACCTATTTACGGCTAAGAAACGCGGAGAGACTTAATGAAGGGAGACGTGGGACTCCTCCGGCATCGGGGCGATGCTGACAAGCCAGGGTGGCTGCTGGGGTTGGCAGGGCAGCTTCTCGCTCTGCCGGGCTCCCGGGTGGAAGGAGGCAGCTCTGGCCCTGGCTGTGTTGGGTTGGGGTTGGATGCAGATGGGTTAAATTGCCAGTTAAGCCGGGTTTGGGGAGTTTGAGGTGCGGGTTTTGGTGCAATTCCTGGATAGTGTGGCTGCCAAAGAGGGTAAGGACTCTGTAGAGGTGGTGTCCTGTTCAAAACCCCATGGAAAATTNACGCTCCAGCACCTCAATGTCCCTCCTAGACCGGGGCACCCAAAACTGAACACAGTACTCAAGCTGCGGCCTCACCAGCGCTGAGTACAGGGGCACCATCACTTCCCTACTCCTGTTGGCCACACTGTTCTTGATACAGGCCAAGATGCTGTTGGCCTTCTTGGCTACCTGGGCGCACTGCTGGCTCATGTTCAGCCAGAAGGACAACACTCACCCTGGTAAGGGCTGGAGCCCCCCGAGGTGTTGCTGGCAGCACGGAGGGGACGGGGACGAGCAGAGAAGCTGGGGAGGGACCTGAGGGACCTGAGCAGCCCGGCAGCGAGAGGTTTTGCTTTGCAACCTCCCCGGGGCTGGCTGGCGTTTGGCTCTTACCTCCTCGTCACCCCTTTGGCTGCCGGTCCCTGGGGCTGGTGTCCCCGGTGGGTCCGGTTCCGCTCCCAGCTTCTCCCCCACCATCAGCTCGGGGCAGCTCTTCCCAATCCCACCTCCTCAGTCCCGCCGCTGGACAGGGAAAAGTTTCACGGTGCAAAAGCGACCCAAGAAAAGCCGGTGCAAGGGGTCAAGCTGGTGCCTGGGGAGGCTTTTCCCCAGGGAGGCTGGCCCCGTTGCTCTGGTTGCACCAAGAAGCTCCCGTCCCTCCAAACCAGGGTGCAGCACCTTCAGGCACAGGGCGAAACGCCGGGTGGGTGGACAGGATTCCCCCTCTCTTCTGCTGAGCGGGATTTTCCTTATTTCCTTGGCTGCCAGTGCTGCCGAAAGCCTCCCGCTTGGGTATCCCCCATGGCCTCGGCTGCCGTTGAGCTGGGAGCCTCTCACGGAGCTGGGAGCCTCTCACGGAGCTGGGAGCCTCTCGTGGTGGCCAGGCTCCGCTCCTGAGCACCATCGATGGCCTCTGAGAGCAAACGCCCACCCAGCCTCTTGGCCAAGGGCTGCTTTGTCCCTCCTGGCTAACACCGACCCCAGGGTAGGGACACCCTTACAGACGGGTCGGCTCATGTTGGTCCTGCCCAGCCTCCACCTCCTCCCCAAATTTCCCTGCAGTGCGAGCCAGGAGCCCCCATCCCAGTGCTCCCAATTGCTCCCCATCCCTTTAGCACGGCGGGTTTTAGCATCCATCCCCCCAGGTTTGGGCAATTTCTTGCAGCACGAGCAGGACCGGGCTGGTGGTACCGTCCTGCGTGGTCCCCCCAGGGCCGAATCCTACCAGGAGCCAATGCAATTCCCTCCTCCATCTCCTGCAGCTGGGGACAAAACCCCGATCATTCCCAAATGGGATGGGATCGTTCCCATCCACCTGTCCTCGAGGGGCTGGTTCTGCTCCTGGGAAGGGGAAAACATCCCCTCGTGAGCAGGGAGCCCACTGGTTTTTTTCAAGGAAGAGGGGAAAACGGGGCTGGGGAAGAACAATAGGGTTTAAAATATTCGGAGCTGATGAATCAGCCGGTGTCGTCTTGGGAGCCGGAGTGACACTTCAATGGGAAGCTGCTGGAAATTGGGGGAAGGATGAGCCCCCGCGCAGCAGGGAGAGGGTGGGCGAAGGAAAACAGCTTAATTGAGGAAAGGGAAACGTCTCATTAATGAGGTTTGGCACCGGTGGAGCGAGGCGGTGGCGTTTTGGGGATGAGGAGGAGGAATTTGGGTCCCACGGTGGGGTTTGGGGGAGATCCCCGGCTGCACCAGGGTCACCGGCACAGCCAGACCCTTTCTCATTGCCGGGGAGGGTCCCGGTCGGCAGCTCCGATCCCGCGCTCCCGGTCCCCATCTGTTGCTATTCGAAGTGCGTAAAAGGCTTTTAATTGACAGACAAAAGACGGGAACGTGGGATTTGGGGGTTTTAGTATCCAGGGAGGATGAGCTCTGGTGTTGTGAAGCTCTTTTGTCTCCGGAATAAAACCACTTTGAGTGTTGTTTGAGCCATGGGTGGGGTGTTTTGTTGTGGTTTTTTTTGGGTTGTTTTTTTTTTAATATGTTGCTTTTTTGGATGCAAAAAAAAATCTACCCATGCGATGCTCCTGCAGGATCTGGCGGGAGGGAATTGCGTCTTCGAGAGGGTTTGNTTTTTTTTTTCTTGTTTTTTTTTAATATGTTGCTTTTTTGGATGCAAAAAAAAATCTACCCATGCGATGCTCCTGCAGGATCTGGCGGGAGGGAATTGCGTCTTCGAGAGGGTTTGGGGGATACTGAGTTGATTTCTTGTCCTCTTTTTCCTGCCTCAAAGAGGAAACGAGCTTTAATTATTGCCCAGTTGCCCGCTGGCAGGGCCGGGTGGTTTTCCCTGGGTTTCGGGAGCCGGTGAATTAAACAGCCTGCTGCAGCGTGTCGGGTCGCACGGGTCTTTAACGATGGGTCTGCAAACCAAGGAGAGAGTTTGGTCATTGCACCGGGTGATCTCGCCTCCCCGACTCTTGTCGTTAAGGCCGGGAACCTGGCCAGTAGATCCCAGTATAACCGGGGTGCGCAATGGTCTGGTGTGGCTGCTGGTAGAGGAGCGTGTCGGGTCTCTTGGGGATGGGAGTTGGGTTGAAATAGCGACGCGTGGAGCTCTCTGTCCCCTCCCAAACCTACCGAAGTCCTGGTTCATCTCCTTTAACAGTCTAAAAATAGAGAAAACTTCTCGCCCGGCTCAGGGCGTCCCTCCGGAGCCGGGGAACGGAAGCCCCGGTGCTCCCATGGGGTCACCGACCACCTCCCCACGGCCGGTCCCTGGGCTCTGCGTGTTCCTCCCAGTCCCGCGTGTGGAGGGGATTAAACAGCACCAGTTGAGCAGAATTTGTAACTCTGAAAGGAGATGGGGAGGGGGAAGAAGCGCCCTAGTCATTATTCATAGTGTTTGGATTTTTTTCTTTTTAACTGATGAATTGCAAGTCAAGAAGCTTCTCTTCGGGGCTGAGAGCCTGAATCCACCCCAGGCTGCTCCGGAGCGAGGATGGTGGGAGATATCGCCCGCGTCCTCCCCAGGAAAGCCAGATTTACTCATTTCCATACGCATCATAATGCAATTACAAAGTCAGCCTAAACCTGCGGCGCAGACAAAGAAACAGGCGGCTTCGTAATTAATCACACGTGTAAGAATAAAGCCTGTTACATTAGGGTTCGTTATATGGTGGGTTAATGAAAAAAAAAGAAAAAAGAAAAAAAGAACGTTTTTCTGCAGCAGGAAATGTGCTGTTAGACTGCAGACGGTCCCTGGAAATAGCTTGTAGGTGCGTGGCAGCTCCCGTGTGCTGGCAGACGTCGCTGCATTATTCAGCTGGGCTGGCTGCTGGTTTAACTGGGCTGTGAAATCGCTGGACTCGGTGCCCAGCTTCGTTTTCCGAGGACGCTGGATGACGGAGAGGGGTGCTCCAACGGTGCTGGAGCGGCGATGCCCCTGCTAGAAATCACCTCCGGGCTGGAAATTTGGTTTTCGCATCCACCCCACGCTCTTTACAGTTTTCCCATTCTTCGGGAACTCACAAAACACAAATCGATGCGGCCGAAGTGATAAATACGTTAAAATCCAAAGTCTCATTAAGCGGGAGCGGAGTTAGAGGCTCCAACACCCCTTTCCATTGCGTTCGCACTAAATCCTCATTTGCATTTAAATTACAAATGTAATTTGGGCCGGAGTTTGAGCTGCTCAGCTATTAAAATAAAACTATATCTTGATGACCGGCAGCAGAGGGACACCTCCAATGTCGCCAGTGCGGTGCTAAGGCTTTTGGTTACCGGGACTTGCGAAATAACCTCAGCTAAAGGGGCTCGGGGGTTCATGAAGGTGGGTTTTTCCCAGTATGGGAGAGTTTTAAAAACTTGAATTTAGGGGTAGTTCTCCCATCGCTCCCCAAAACACCACCCTGAGCAGGACCCTGCCCATTTTCAGTGCCTGAGAGGCCAAGGAGAGCTGGAAACTGCTTGCCACCTCTTATTTATTTTTATTTTTTTTTTTTAGAAAGCGTGGTTCCTAGACTGAAATGCCACCGAAAGCCCAAAATCACGAGGGCTGGAGCGGGAAATATTGGCTGAAGCACTTTGCGAGGTCCCAGCGGGTGCTGCGGACCCGGCTCCGTCATGCACAGAGTAGCGGGGGGCTGCTATAGCGGGGGTGGGATGGGGTGACCTGGGGTGACTTTAATTTCATACAGCTATAGACAGAGAGAGATATACATATATATATATATATATATAAAATTATACAGAGAGTGCCCTCTGAGCATCCCAGCTGTGGCACAGCTCCGCACGGGCAGATAAATGCTCCCAGCGACATTTCCCCCGGGTCAGGATTCGACCCCAGTTTCCCAGCCCAGACGAGGGGCTGGTGGAGCTGGTTTTTGGGTGGGCGCCGTTGCAGGGAGAAGCTGGATCAAACCTCGGGATGCTGCTGAAACGGGCAGGCGGGTGATGCTGTAGGTCCATGGCATCACGAGGGCTCCGGTGTGGCATTTGCCGCCAGTGTCCTTTTTTCCCTAGGAATATTCTTTTTTTTTACTATTATTCAGCAAAACCTAGGAAAAGCCACGATCCTTGCCGCCTCCCGGGCTCCCAGCTCTGCCTGAGCGTGGCTATGTTTAAAAAATAATGACTTGAAGCCTTTTAACCCGCTTTAAGGCCATTGCGGGCACATTTCCCAGCAGGCTGGGAATTTGGCGGGGCTCCCCCAGATGGAAAGATCCCGTAGGAATGGGAAATGGGATGGGTTGAGCTTTGGGGAGGTGGCCGAGCTGCCTGCGGAGTCCCGCGACAACCTGGCGGCTGGGTCCCCCCAACACCATGGCGTGTCCTCGAAGGGGCTGCGCTGGGGCAGAGATGCCCCATCCATGGGTGATGGGGTTCACCTCCCCCGTGTCTCCCAGTTTCTTCGCTGCGCTCTCGGCAGCCACCGCTGCTGGGGTTGGAAACACCGCTCTCCTTCATGCCTTTACCAGCCTGGAGCAGGGGGTCGGTATTTCCTAGGGGACACTGGGGCACTGGCCGAGGCAGGTGAAGGAGATCAATGATCTTGGGTCATCACATTTTTGGGGGTTACCCCCCAAATTGAGATACCAAGCTGGAATTCAGCTTCATGCTGAAGCCTGGAGTGAAACCCAAGATGTCATGGTCCACAACGTCGGACATCCCACCCCTGCCGGGACATCCCACCCCTGCTGGGACATCCCACCCTTGCCGGGACCTCGCCATGAACTGACTCCAAACCAGGAGCCATTCCCACCACACGGCACTGAGTGTTTTGCCCCCAGGGTGGGTGGATGTGCAGAGCTGAAGGATGGTCTCCAGCTCCTTCTGGACACCTTAGTCTCTCTTCTCATGAAGCTGAAGCTCAGCCTCATGAGACCTTGGGGGTTTTCCCCCAATTCCTGCCCCGGAGCTGATCCTGCTCACCCTCTCGCACTCTATGGTCCATGACCAGCCGGGCTTGCAGTGGCAGGAGATGGGGAGACCAA
Organism: Burhinus bistriatus; assembly: GCA_013397275.1. Lineage (NCBI taxonomy): Eukaryota > Metazoa > Chordata > Aves > Charadriiformes > Burhinidae > Burhinus > Burhinus bistriatus. The sequence goes on along the minus strand of VYXH01001351.1, from coordinate 12,024 downwards.
GCACGGCTCTGCCGGTGGTCCAGGACTCCATCCGTGCCTGCAAAGGGATCCCAAGGAACCCTGGGTGGGAGCTGGAGATGTCTGGGCTGATGCAATGCTGAGCGAGAGGCTTTTGCTCAGGGCTGAGGGACGCGATGCGGGCAGAAGGAGAGGATTGCTCGCGCGCTTCAGCAGCGATTGATTTGAGATCCAAATGGGCAATTTCACCCTTNGCGTTCGCACTAAATCCTCATTTGCATTTAAATTACAAATGTAATTTGGGCCGGAGTTTGAGCTGCTCGGCTATTAAAATAAAACTATATCTTGATGACCGGCAGCAGAGGGACACCTCCAATGTCGCCAGTGCGGTGCTAAGGCTTTTGGTTACCGGGACTTGCGAAATAACCTCAGCTAAAGGGGCTCGGGGGTTCATGAAGGTGGGTTTTTCCCAGTATGGGAGAGTTTTAAAAACTTGAATTTAGGGGTAGTTCTCCCATCGCTCCCCAAAACACCACCCTGAGCAGGACCCTGCCCATTTTCAGTGCCTGAGAGGCCAAGGAGAGCTGGAAACTGCTTGCCACCTCTTATTTATTTTTATTTTTTTTTTTTAGAAAGCGTGGTTCCTAGACTGAAATGCCACCGAAAGCCCAAAATCACGAGGGCTGGAGCGGGAAATATTGGCTGAAGCACTTTGCGAGGTCCCAGCGGGTGCTGCGGACCCGGCTCCGTCATGCACAGAGTAGCGGGGGGCTGCTATAGCGGGGGTGGGATGGGGTGACCTGGGGTGACTTTAATTTCATACAGCTATAGACAGAGAGAGATATACATATATATATATATATATATAAAATTATACAGAGAGTGCCCTCTGAGCATCCCAGCTGTGGCACAGCTCCGCACGGGCAGATAAATGCTCCCAGCGACATTTCCCCCGGGTCAGGATTCGACCCCAGTTTCCCAGCCCAGACGAGGGGCTGGTGGAGCTGGTTTTTGGGTGGGCGCCGTTGCAGGGAGAAGCTGGATCAAACCTCGGGATGCTGCTGAAACGGGCAGGCGGGTGATGCTGTAGGTCCATGGCATCACGAGGGCTCCGGTGTGGCATTTGCCGCCAGTGTCCTTTTTTCCCTATGAATATTCTTTTTTTTTACTATTATTCAGCAAAACCTAGGAAAAGCCACGATCCTTGCCGCCTCCCGGGCTCCCAGCTCTGCCTGAGCGTGGCTATGTTTAAAAAATAATGACTTGAAGCCTTTTAACCCGCTTTAAGGCCATTGCGGGCACATTTCCCAGCAGGCTGGGAATTTGGCGGGGCTCCCCCAGATGGAAAGATCCCGTAGGAATGGGAAATGGGATGGGTTGAGCTTTGGGGAGGTGGCCGAGCTGCCTGCGGAGTCCCGCGACAACCTGGCGGCTGGGTCCCCCCAACACCATGGCGTGTCCTCGAAGGGGCTGCGCTGGGGCAGAGATGCCCCATCCATGGGTGATGGGGTTCACCTCCCCCGTGTCTCCCAGTTTCTTCGCTGCGCTCTCGGCAGCCACCGCTGCTGGGGTTGGAAACACCGCTCTCCTTCATGCCTTTACCAGCCTGGAGCAGGGGGTCGGTATTTCCTAGGGGACACTGGGGCACTGGCCGAGGCAGGTGAAGGAGATCAATGATCTTGGGTCATCACATTTTTGGGGGTTACCCCCCAAATTGAGATACCAAGCTGGAATTCAGCTTCATGCTGAAGCCTGGAGTGAAACCCAAGATGTCATGGTCCACAACGTCGGACATCCCACCCCTGCCGGGACATCCCACCCCTGCTGGGACATCCCACCCTTGCCGGGACCTCGCCATGAACTGACTCCAAACCAGGAGCCATTCCCACCACACGGCACTGAGTGTTTTGCCCCCAGGGTGGGTGGATGTGCAGAGCTGAAGGATGGTCTCCAGCTCCTTCTGGACACCTTAGTCTCTCTTCTCATGAAGCTGAAGCTCAGCCTCATGAGACCTTGGGGGTTTTCCCCCAATTCCTGCCCCGGAGCTGATCCTGCTCACCCTCTCGCACTCTATGGTCCATGACCAGCCGGGCTTGCAGTGGCAGGAGATGGGGAGACCAAGCACGGCTCTGCCGGTGGTCCAGGACTCCATCCGTGCCTGCAAAGGGATCCCAAGGAACCCTGGGTGGGAGCTGGAGATGTCTGGGCTGATGCAATGCTGAGCGAGAGGCTTTTGCTCAGGGCTGAGGGACGCGATGCAGGCAGAAGGAGAGGATTGCCTCGCGCGCTTCAGCAGGATTGATTTGAGATCCAAATGGGCAATTTCACCCTTTTTCGGTTCCTTTGAAAAAGAAATCGGGTTCGGCTGCCTCGTCGGCTCTGCCTTCCTAACGAGGAGGCTGCAATTCCCACAGGCTCCGGAGAAAGGTGGGGCTGGTAAGGAGAGGTAATGGCCTTTATTAGGCTAAATTGATGCAACTGGAAAAACCAGAGACGCAACCCAGGCTCTCCATCCAGCCCACGAGCCCCAGGTGCACCCAGGCGCTCGTCTGCTTCCTCCAGCTGCATCAATTTGTCCACTAAATGCTATTACTGCTCCCTCGCAGCCTCCTCCTCCTCGGCCTGTTTGACCTCCTGGCTGCAGCCATGGCGGTGGGAAGGTGAGAGGAAGGGAAAGTTGCGGCTCCCGGATGCTGCTGGCAGCTGGAACGGGGCTGGCGGAGAGGATTCAGGGAGCGGGAGGTCGGAGGGACCCATCGGTCATCGTTTAGCGGCAGATAATGCAGCTTAGAGGTCCTTGGCCGGTGGCTCCTGCAGGATGCGCTGCCTTGGAGCTCGGCCGCTTCTTCGGCAGGGTGGTTGCTCCATCCAGTTGAGTGGCCAGGTTGGACGGGGCTTGGAGCAACGTGGTCTAGTAGGAGGTGTCCCTGCCCATGGCAGGGGGTTGGAAGGAGATGAGCTTTAAGGTCCCGTCTAACATAAACCATACTCTGGTTCTATGAGTGCTGAGCTTGAAATCCCAAAATCTCTGTGGGCTGTGGGTCCTTTCTTGGCACAGTAAGCGCTTGCACTTCCCCTGCTTGGGGAACTATGAAACGATGGTGATGTTTTTCCCATCTTCTACCAAAAAAAAACCCAAATAATAATCCTATCCTTTTTGGCTTTGCGAGAGGAACTCTGGGCAGTGCTGTTGCTCATCCTTCACCCAACAGGCAGGGGAGGGAGAGCCCTCGCAGCGCTGCCCGTTAGTCCATCCTAATTGCTTTAGCACTGCGAGAAACTCCTCAAGTCCCCACAAATTGCTCCCTTAATAAGATGTTTCTCGAGCGTAATGACTTTGGAGCCAGATGGGTGAGGAGCGGATCCCCGTCACCCTGACAGATGCTGGGCAGGGGGAATTTGGCATCGGCACGTGGACATGGGGTGAACTTGGGACGTACCCTGCTCTGTCCCCCCACCGATCCCCTGGCTGTATCCATATTCCCAGCATCACGTCCGTATCTGGGCTGCCCTGGGTGCAGTCAGAGGTCTCTAAATAATACAGTAATTACGCTGACAGTAGAAAGTTGTCCTCGGGGGCCAGTCCTGCTTTGAAGGACCCCAGTAAAATTTTTACTATGGATCTGGAGCTCTTTGATAACAGTGTCTCTGAAGCGGCATCATTTTCTCTTCCCATTTCTGGCCATTTTTTGGACATAGCTCAGAGGGGGATGGAGCGAGGCCCCGTCACGTGGCATCAGCCCCCGGCACAGTCCTCGTCTGCCACGGGAGTGTTTCCCCTCTTGCCTTGACCTGCGATGCCGTCTTGGCCCATGCAGGAGGAGAAGCACGCGGTCATTGCAATCATGGTGTCCCAGGGTGCTTGGGCTTTGCTGACAGCCACGTGTCGGAGGGTGACAGCCCTTGTCGGGTGTACGGGGCTGCGGGCTCTCCCCAGCCACCGTGGGAGCAGCAGCAGAGCAGCTCTGCTCAGGTTGCCTCTCGTTTGGGTCCTCTCCCTACATTGCTTGGTGAGTCCTGATTCCCCCATCCTTGGTTTTCCAGGATGACAAAGTCTTTGAGGCCACCGCTCTGCTAGAGCTCCGTGGTGGTGACCTGGGTCACTTCTGAGCGCAGGTCGTCCCCTCCGTGGCCCCGGCAGCCCCACTGGAGGCTGCCCGCGTCTAGTCATGCCGGCTTGTTGCGGGCTTCAGAAGGGGTGCAGGTGGAGACGCGTTCCCGTGTGGTGTTTCTGGCACGGGAGAAGCTGTTCTGGTCCACGCGGGCTCGGAAAGGCAGGCAAAACTCTCGGAAACACCTCTTGAAATTTTCATCCAGGAAAGCATAAAGGACAGGGTTGAGGCTGCTGTTGGTATAACCTAGGGCGATGCAGAAATGCAGGCTGGCCACCACGTAAGGGTTCTTCTTATCTATGTCCACCAGCGTCCAGACGATGACGAAGATGTGGATGGGGGTCCAGCAGATGATGAAGGCTGCCACCACCACCAGCACCATGCGCGTGATGCGCCGCAGGTTGCGGTCTTTCTCCTTGGAGCCCGAGAGGAGGCGGACACTCTTCAGGCGAAGGATCATCAGCCCGTAGCAGATGGTGATGACCAAGATGGGGACCATGAAGGCGAAGATGAAGACGCAGATCTTGGTCACCGTGTCCCAGTAGATGGGAGGATCGGGAAACTGGAGCGTGCACAGCACCATCCCATCTGCGTGCGAGAGGACGATCAAAGAGGGAGCCAGTGGAGTGTCTGCTATGAATACCATCTGCTTGGTCATGGCTGGGGCATGTCCATGCTTGTTAAAAACACAAGGACACGCATGCCCACCTGCCAGCTCTTTGCAGACGTTGCCCAGGCGCTTTGTGCCACCAGCCCCCTGCCCTTGGGGTGCTGATGGGATGTAGTGGGTGCAATGACCCACAGACTTGCTCTCTGCAGAGCCTCCTGGGCCATCCCCATGCTGTCTCCTCCCAACTCCCGTGGTGGACACGTCCCCATGTCACCTTCCAGTGAAACCTGTCTACTTCCCCAAGATGCCCAGAGCTTTCCTAGTAGCCAAGGGCTGGCGTCCTCACACAGGAGCTGTGGACCTTAGTGTGGGCCAGCTGGGAACTTTGCAATACCATTGGGGGTGGTTTTAGGCACCTGATTTGCACCCCAGGAGCTGGGGAGAGGCACTGGTTGGACTGGAGATGGGGAAGGGGGAGGACAGTTTCTGGGACAGTTTCCAACCTCTGCAGCCAAGATGGAAAATAACACTGTGATGATTTTCCATGGCAGGGCAAACCTGCTACAGGGCCAGATGGCTTGGGTTTGCCCAGAGGGTCACCCCCAGGATGGACAGATGGGACAGGAGGGGACCTTCCCCCAGAAGCCACTTGCCTTTTGACTTGGTGACCGCCATGGCCATGATGGGCACCCCGATGAGGGAGGAGAGCACCCAGATGCAGACATTGATGATCTTGGCCTTGGCTGGCGTGCGGAAGTCCAAGGCCTTAACCGGGTGGCACACGGCAACGTAGCGGTCCACGCTCATCATGGTGAGGGTGAAGATACTGGTGAACATGTTGTAGTAGTCAATGGAGAGCACGACTTTACAGAGCAGCTCCCCGAAGGGCCAAGTCTCCATCAGGTACTTGGCGCTCTGGAAGGGCAGCGTGCTGGTGGCCAGTGCGTCTGCCAGGGCCAGGTTGAAGATGTAGATGTTGGTGGCTGTCTTCATCTTGGTGTACCTGGGGGTGGCAAAGAAGGGAGCCGTTACAGGTGGTCATGGCTGGCTTACCATGCCCAAGTGTGTGTGTGCAGTCCACGTGATGAGGAGGGGGCACAGCCTGGCTTTCCCTGGCTACTCACAAGGTACCATCGCCCTCGGTGGGCAACACTACGTGGCTTGCAGCATGCCCTTCTGCAGCACTGACGTGCTCAGCGCCTTTCCAGATGGACCAGGGAGCATGTTCCAAAAGTACTTGTGTTTATGCATGGTTTTAGCATGTGTTGAAGTCCTGGTGCCTAAGCACGGGGTTGCACTCACACGTGAGACCTTATCCAGCACCTGCAGAACATGGCTTAGAACCGGCCGAAGCGGCTATCCCTTACCTGACCACGGAGGTGACACTTATTCCCGTGGCTGCCTTTATTCAAAGGAAATCTGAAGAAATTTTCAGAGAAGTCGCTTCTCTAATTAAATTGGTTTACTCCATTTCCCTGAATCAGTTGCACAACGTCCTTTACCTCCCGAAACCTCCTTTATCTGATTTTCCACCCAGTAAATCGTGATTATCTAGCTTGCTTCCCTGTCGAGTTTACTTGCAGAAATTGGATCGATTACCCCCGGAAACAGGCCATCTGGAAGCAGCCCAATTAGCCAGGCTGGAGCTCCAGAGTCTTTGGGGAAGCCTGGCTGCCTCGGCCACGGCACATGGCTCGGGGCCACGGTGCTGCGTCCCCCGGCGCATTCGGCAAGGGCTGCAGCCACCCATGGCTGGCACGCCGGTTCTGATCCTTGTCACATCACGGTAAGAGAAACGCACGGTCCTGAGTGCCGCAACCCTTCCTGACGGGATGAGGCATCGTTTCGGTGGGTGCTGGGGGGATGGTGGGGATGGGCGCGTGTCCTCGGAGCATCCAGCCCCGCAAGTGTTGCTCAAGGCGATGCTTCGAACGGCGCGGTTGCTTTGAAACGGAAGCTTATCCCGGCTGCCCAGGGGGCTGTCACGGGGGGTCCCCAAAGGGCAACACGTTGGGGTTGGGTCGGGGTGGGGGCTCTGCGGCCACCCCTGGGTTGTTTGCTTAGGCTGAGGTCAGGGCTACGCCAGCAGCTCAACCCTCCCCATGCGTTCCCTTCCAGCAAGTCCCCGTTCCTCAGAGAATCCCCCACAGCCCTGAGCTCGTTTAGACGCACCCTAATTAATCAACAAAAGCATCAGTTTGAATGTCTCCGTGCATGGCTCAACCTGCCTGTAGCATCGCCGGGGGCGGATTCGGTCCTAGTCAAAGGGGGGGCTGAATTCGGCCCTGGTGCATGGGCCGGGGGGACCAACCCCTCGGTTGCCAGAAGAAGAGGTACCGGCACAGCTCACAGAAGAACCCCATCGTGTGACGGAGTAAATTGGGGTGAGGGGATGGAGTAGCTCCCGTCTCAGATGGTTGGTGCTCTGCCACCCCAGCTGAAGAAGACCAGGAGAGCGGGTTGGTGTGGGAAAGAGTCTCCTGGGCTCGATATCAATTCCCTTCACTTTATCCTTTGCTCCGTCTCAGCAGGGTCAGGAGAGCGTGCCGGTGGGGGGAGAGACCGGAGATGGAGGCTGCAAAACCCATTTCTCTCTGGGAGCCAATAACAGCTCAAACCGGCACCCAGCTCCAACAGCGTTCCCTCCTCGTTCACCTTGGCTGCAAATGGCACCCAAGGGTGGGAATATTTGCGTGGAACTCCTTTTGATTTTAAATACAGCACACACAAAAAAAAAGCCTTTTCCTTGAAAAGCCCTTTTCAGTTCTCTTTAGTGTTATTTTCCAAGCTCTTTTGCCACTGCATCCCTTAGAAAAGTTTCATTCCGGGTTGAACAAAAACCTGAGAATTTGTGTTATCGTCAGGTTTTTGCCTCACCTAGATTAAAAAAAAACAAAAAAACAAACAAAAAAAAACCAGTCGTTTCGAGTAGATTCACACTTCTTTGATCTCTGCTTTTCAAGTAAAGTGGAAAAAAAAATAAAAAAATCAGTTATTTACGCCGTGCTGGGTAAGCGCTTCCCCAACCCCCTGCCAGATGTGCCGGGGGTGGTGGGGCTGGGGGGGCCGGGGCTGTAGCCCCCTGCCAGGGCAGGATGGGGCTGTGCTGGTGGGGGCAAAGCAGCGATGGGGATGACTGGGATGATGGGAATGACGGGGATGATGGGAATGACAGAAATAATGGGCATGACAGAAATAATGGGCATGACTCAATTTATCCCCCCGGAGCTGGGGGTTTGGGGTGAGATTCAGCCCCCTCCAGGATGGGGCTGAGGGGCAAACCCAGCACACGGG
>VYXH01001347.1:0-61038 GCA_013397275.1 Burhinus bistriatus | reverse complement strand
AAAAAAAAAAAAAATTGTACATGGATAAAGTGCTCTTGGTACTGAATTTCCCACTGGTACTTGACCCAAAGAAAAATTCCCAAGCTTGGAGTTGAAGCCTCAAGAGGAGACACGAGTCTAGAAATAACAGTGACATCGGTATCATGAGCCTGCAAAGGATCCCGGCTGCAGAGATGGGAACAGATCACGACCTCAGGCCGGCAATCACTGCCCGAAGAGGTGGCGGCCTGAGCTCAGCATGCCTGAACTGCCTTCACGGTTTTATACGCGTGTTCAGGTTTATTTTAAGAATGCACCACAGCAATTTTGTGCTCTCAGAGTAGTTTATAATATCTGAAAGAAAAACCCCTCAATTTAAAATGAAATCACAAATTAGCACTTCTCTGTGCTACTTAGCCTAACTTGAAGACCTTATACAGACAGAGCACACCTTACCTTCTTTATTTTATTTTTTAATGTTGATATACAGAGCCTTTTTTTAAAAAAAAAGCTATCGTTAATATTTTAGAATGAAAATTATGTCCTGCAGAAATAAATATTACAAGAAAATACAAAACCTTCTCTTAACTAACTAGGAACAAACTGATGTGCACATCACACTGTATTACTACAGAATTACCTGTAGGGTTGGGAATTTTTTTGGTTCAGGGGAGCGGGGGGGGCACTTAGTAATTGCTTTGCTTCAGAAATTCTGAGTTACACAGGTATTTTTCACTGGATATTACGCTTTGTGATGGAAAACCTTTCCCAACTGCTCATTAGAAGAAAAATATTAGTTTAAAATTTAAACTGTTTGCGAAGTATAATTTTAACTAGGAAAATTCCTGTTGTAAATATAGAAGTGAAATACTGTGATGTGGTTAACTGCACCTGCCACCCAAAAGGGTTTTGCAATATTATGCATAGACTTTAAAGGAAAAATGATTTGAGAGAAGCAAATAATGGCAAGAGTACTAATAAATGTTTGATTAAATTTATTTAAAGGAATCATTTAATTCCTTTTTAAAAAAATACTTCATCCAGTTTACTAATATCTACATGTTCAGAATTTAAGTACCTACTTTTTCACCTACATTAAGAATAATATTTAAATACATGATTTTCTTGAAGGTCGTCTTCAGGGTTAAGGCACACAAAAAACCAAATTTAACATAGTATCAACGCTGTTTGCCCATCTGTTAATATGGGCTTAAAGGATAAAATACATTTGTAAACCACAACCTAATATTCTATTAAAAAAAAAAATATATATTTAAAACAGTAAAAGATAGAACCTCAGTCGACTGAACCCAGAAGAAGAAAAATTTGATGCTTTTAACCATAATGTACTGCACTCTTATACAAGAAAATGTTGTATTCTACAAGCTATAGTTAAATAAATTATACACTCAATATGCACAGTGCAAAAATTTATACACCTCACACAAAGCAATACTGAGAGAAGCAAAGCGTAGCAAGTATCAAATCGTTACCTTAACTACAAAAATATTCTTTCAAAGAAATAACAAAGCAGAAGAGTGAAGAAGTAGAATGCTACTGGGAATATCAAAGAAAAAAAGAGAAAGTTTCAAGTCTGCCTCATTTCTTACTGGGAAGCAGGGGTGGAGGTATGGCATGAAACCAGTGCAGTAAGAGAACGAGTGTAGACACTAGTACAAGGAGATAGAAGACAGCACAGGCAGAGGGGAGACAGCTCAAACAGGAAAGCCATTGGCTTTTCCAGTCCATTTTCCAGGCAGATTTCTCAACGAAAAACATAAATTTTTCGAACTTAATAAAGTCTTGGGTTTTTTTTTTTCTTAAAAGGAGAAAATTATTTAATCCAATTACATCCTTCAAATCACTCTAAAAAAAATTAAAAAAAAAAAAGAAAGAAAAAACAAGAAAAATCTTCATTCTTTTAGGAACAATCACGCCATTTGGCTTCTAGAAATATGCCTGCTTCAACCAAACAGGCAGCAACAGAAATTGGTCCTTTCTCTGGATACAATAAGTATCTGTCAGCAATATCTACAATTTAAGAAAATAAGTTATACAGTTTTCCTTGAATACTTTTCAGAATTTCCTGAGCAGATTCTTGAGACGCAGTGGGACAGTGCTGCAGCTAAATCTGAAAAAGCTGAATAAATGAAATTTATACGTTGCATTGAAGAGCTCTTTGGTGCTGAACATCGGCGTAACTTCTACATAATAAATTATTTCCTTAATTTGATGCACTTGAACGCGCAACTCAATATTAGCGATGTTCTGACCTCTGAAATGAAAGGAAATAGCATCACCATTCTAACAACAGGCGAAGGCTTCCTAATTTTAGCAGGACCCTATCCTAAAAATTAAAAAGGTCGTCTTCACTAGAAAACTCAAATGCGGAAGAATTTGGGCTCCGGTCCTTCAAAGACATACGTAGGTCTGTAACGGCAAATAACGAGGAGCCCGTTAGAATTTACTGGCGCAGCTCCAAGTGTTGAAGTTCAGCTCGCTCTTAAGGATAAAACCCTGCTAACATGTCCAAGTGCGCTTAACTTGGACCATGCGAGCACACCCACTGTCTTAAAAAGGAACTACTCTCGCGTGTAACGTTTGGCACATGCCGAACCTGACGGTACAAACCCTCTGGAACAGGGTCTGTCTCCCTATCTGCATAAAGAAGCCATAATCATGACTGGGCTCTTTGAGCACTACCGCAACACAAACAAATAAAATTACGCACAAAAACTGCATTAAACGGCATTTAGAGTTGCGAAAGCCTGCATTCATAAATTGGGAAACGCCAGTCTTAAGATGGACTGCTTAAGACGACGCGTATTTTTCCCCCCCCCTTTCAACTGGAAGAATGCCCGCCTCTATCCCAGCCTTGGTGCCATGCCACTAGCTGCCCAGTCCCCAGCTTCTCATCCAGCAAAGCGTGGTCTCCTCGCCCCACCAATCCATGTCTCACCCCCTCCAGGCACTCTCCAGCTTTCACAAATAATTGCTTACGGCAAAGAAACGAGAATCCAGGGTTAAGCCAAAATTCTGGGCTCTTCTCCCACATCATGGAGGGAAGTATGTTCTGCTGTAAACAATTTATTTTGCTCTGGCAACTCAGTATGTAGTCTTTGCTTAAGCGTGGCCCCATCTCTCACGGAGCAGATGCCTGCCCTCACTTTCTTTTAACGACTTTTCCATTTTAATCAACCTGACCATTTTAACCTCCCTCCCTGGTCCTGCGGCACCAAGAGAAGGTGTCACTCATAGCCTCCCCCGACAGCCCTGAGCTCAAGCGTGCTCCGTAGGGATGCAACCTTGACACCATTTCACTGCCCAACTGAAAACCTTCCATTGAGTACCTGCAACCAGCCTCTTCTCAGGACATCATTCCATATGGGAGATTTCAGTCCAAATGGCTAAAGTGTGGCAAAGGTACTGAAACAGAGGAATCGCAGCAGGGCAAGGAACCTTAAAAACAGGCAAGGGTGCTGATCTGAGGCACGCCGACACCGCGGCCGGGTTATCACATGAACACATTCATGTATTTCTGTTCTGAGAATTACTGCCCTTTCACATCATTTAACAATAAACACAACAAACTTCCTACGTAAGGCTGAATCACATACTTCATAGTTCAGTAAGAACATCCTGAACTATCCACTGTGAATGACAAGAAATATTTCACAGGATGAAGCAAAACTTATGTTTGGCTAATTTCCCTATTTTTTAATCATACGTATCTTTCTACCGTGCAGAGAAGCCTCCTGAAAGGAGTGCCGCAGAGATACAGAGTAAATGTAATAGCAGAAATACTCTCAAATAAGTATCTTGTTAAAATGTTGGTAAGGTCAGTAAACATTTGGGGTTTTTTTGCTTCCTTGCGGATGGAGAAACTACAGAGCATATTAAATGCCTAATACAATGTGAAAGTATGGATCAGTTCTAATCAAGTAAAAGCATTAAAAAAAAAATTAAAAAAGAAGAGTGATAAAGGTAGGTAATCATTTAAGTATTCTATTTCTGACTATTTTCAAGAAACATCTTACGAGAGAAATGCCTAGGTAAGGTATACACAATATTTTATATTTTTTAAAAATTACAACTTGAATGTAGTATGTGTTAAGTAAAATCTGCTTTGGCTAAATATTAGGAACGATGTCTTCTATATTAAAATCTGTGCTCTTAACCAATTCCCTCATACATTTACTCATTTCTTATTTCTTCTCAGTTAGGCTACAGTTGTTCTTTCATTAATGAAGTATGTAACACATCTCCTATTTCCCTTTCCCTATTTGTCTTTTTAAATTCCGTAAATAAAATACTTTTACCTATAAGGCATATATAAATCAGAAATTCTGCAGAACAGAGCTTTTGAACTCGTATTTTCAAAGATCAGTTAAGAAATATGTTGCTCTAAGACCAAAGTCTTATTTATATGAGTTTGTGGCTTAACTGACAAGTATTTTTCTGTGACAAGTAAGGGCAGACAGTTTGTATCTTAAATACCATAATCCAGTTTTCAACCCGTGTAGACATCTGGAAGGGAACCAGTCAGTAAAGTAAATTATATTATATCCCACTGACAGTCCAAATACAATCCACGAGATTCATTACTTCTACCAAAGACAAAAGAAAAATATGGGAGAGGTGTGGGAGGGTCAAAATATTTGCAGCTCCCAAGATTGCTTAATCGAAGTAAACAGGCTTCTATTTTTAAAAATACAAAGAGCAGCTAGTTATTGGTTTAAATGCAAAGGTTGCTACATTTTTATGTGAGGCCATGGGCTAGCTGTTGCTGTTTTACAAGCTGCCAGGAGTTTGACCTCCTCAATTTGCTGGGAGACATGGAAACAGCACCTCGAAAATGGTATTTCTTAGCTAGCATGAATATTTGCTCTCTGCATTTCTTTTACACGAGTTTATGTAGTACTCATTCGCAAGAGATTTTCCGATTCTTAGATAGTGGTCTCTCACGCATGACAGACTTCATTGATCTCGAAGCCAAGATGTACAGATAATTGCAGTCAAAGCTGCAATTTAGCCTTTTTAATTCAGAAGTAACATCTGAGAAGGAACATTTCTGCATGAATTAGAATCTGAAGCTAAATAGTACTTTCTTTTCTTCCCGTAACCTCTTCAGCTAACAGCCCAAATTGGACATTTACAAATTGGATTTCACCTTTACCTTAAGTGGTTCCGTACAAATGAAGACAAATTCAGATATCTTTTTTTTTTTTTTTTTGTAATAGGAATTACAAATACATTATAACTCAATCATTATTTATAATGTATCAGTTTCAAAAAGCAATCTAAGCTTTATGTATACAAAATATTATTTCTACTATATAGATGCAGACAATTCCTTTTCTCATTTCCAAATGAGAAACCAAGCAAATGCCATTTTTAATTATAATACTAGACTGAATTGCCACAGAGATGTCACATCATATTTCACAGAACAAGAAACTGGAAATGAGGCACTAAATATGTAGCATTAATTTTTTTGTCTTATTGTAGTCTGATTCTAGCCTAACTAACAGTACTGTACTGAAATTTACTCATGTTGTTGCATCTTACAAAAATTACTAATCGTTCAAAAATTTGAGAAATAGATAATTTTCCACTGAGCTCTATCTTTTCCCCTGAAAACACCCACGCAGGCATCGTTTCAGTTTGGTGGTATTCATACACATGCAGCAACGGGAAAAAACTCCTTTGTTTTGACTGAAACTGGAAAGTGAGGAACCGGGTATAACTAATAACTTCTTTGAAAACGCTGCGTGCATCGCAGCACTTTCAGCAGTTAAATTGAAATTTATTTCCCTAACACACAAAAATGTTCCATTTTTGTGAAAATAGGAGAAAGCTCTTTATAAACTTGGTAGCTACAACTGTAAAAATATTTTAAGTTGATGCAGAAGAGAACATGTTTTTATTCCGTAGGCTTGTATTATGGGAAGCTTAAATACAGATTATCTCATTCAGTAACTCCCCACTTTACAGTAGTAGCAATTCATTCTAATTGCTTGGGTAGCACACTCAGGAAAAAGAGTATTTTTCCTTTTCACTGAATAATGTTTCATGTTCGGTTAAATGCAGGAAGTTACACCACCATAGGAATGCGATTGTCTGCAACTGCAGAGTTACTTCTCATGCATAGGTTTGTGTTTAGCTAAATATTAAAACGTTAGCCATTCAGCATTACTGCCCAAAATATCTTTAACTTCTGACTAGCTAAACTAAAAAGGAATCTATCTGCTACAATCAAAATAATTTTAAACCGTGCAAAATCATTTTTCACAGAATTTTTATCCTCCTGTATGGAGCGGATTATAGCAAATGTAATTCACACATGCTGTTTCTTATTCAGAGGAAAACACAGAATAAGGATGTGGAGAATTTCTAGCCAAATCTTCATTCAGATCCAAGATCCACGGACGCCACTGTAATTGAGAGACGTTCACAAGCAGATAGCTTTAGACTTCATTTTCGTTTAAAATAATACCTCTTCTACATGAGTTCCAACTAAAACATTAATGTTATTTAACTTGTAGCAAGCTGCCTTGAGCTGAACTTACGGCGATTACCGTTTCTTGTTTTAATTTCGTTCAGAAAAGGACATGGCTTAAAACACCATACTTCTATTCACGTGTAGATTATGTAAACGTGCTGCTTCTTTTCAGACAGCTATAAAATTATGTGTAACTAATAACATACTTCTTTTGGAATTCGACTTGCCTGGCAGTTGACAATGGAAAATGAACTATTCCTCCCATACCTCAATATATACACTTTACTATGCAAGATAGAGGAGTTCATCGTGCACAGCCTAAAACGCCTACTCATAACGCCTAGCCTCCCAGAAATCTGAAATGGGTAATTAACTGTCAAAGAAGCAGTTTTATTGCTTTCAGATTTCAAACAAGTTGTTCCAGTGTTCTGACATTCTGCGTTGTAGCAAAAAGAAGGATTTCCAAAGCCACATTTAAAATTTTGGAAGTGGGGATACAGTGTCTCAATTATATCATATTAAAATGTGCAAAGTAAAAACAACCCCAAGAAATATTAAAAGAAGCATAGCTGCACTGTGTTTTTTACTAGGGCTCCTCATCTATATCAGAGACGTTTATTTTAATTTTTAAAACATTCTCAATTTCATATTGTTACACTGCTAGCCTACAAAGAAGAAAACCTGATTAAAACACCAAAATAAATTGATTTCCAAGGTGATGTCATTTTAAAATTAACTTTAAAATAACAAAGAGCTGCTTCCTCAGCGGTTCCATACAGACTCACGTGCTGCTCCTCGGCTTCACCAAAGGACACTCCCCCAAACATCTGGAGCTGACTGAAGTCACTGCAGTCCTCTGATTTTTGATTTGAAAAATTTATACAAGTATTTACTCAGGTCAGTAACCTTACAGCTTTAACCAGCTTTCATTACGAAGTGTGATTGGAAAATGCCCATAAAGACAACCACGTTTTAAAATTATTTCATCGGTTTATCCTGTTTCTGATTTTCCACACATAGAATCTTTATGAAATTTTATTTGCTAAATTTATTTATAATTTCAGTTAACCATGCCACCTTTTGTATAACTCTTAAGCATCATAACACACTTGAAACTGATGTTCAGATGCTAAAGAAAGGGGTATCCTTTAGGCAGTGACTTCAAGCCCAGTTTCATTTGGCATAACAGAAGGGATCACGCCCCTCAGAATCCAGAGCAAAACCAGCCTAATACCCCGATGCAGTGCTTTCATATATTCAGCTTCACTTATTTCCAAGAAAATAATATTTAGAATATACTCCTTTTAGAAAGAGAATCAACAAACAGCTTTTGACACGTGGTATGCATATAATAGCATTTAATGCTTGGCAGTTTGCCAGAATAAGCTAAGGTGGCATCTATTGCCACGAGCAGAAAGGGTGAGAAGTGGTGAAGGACGGAGGGATCAGTGAGTTTACGTCTCTGCCTCGTGACAACATTTTTAGAAAGCGAAAAATAGGCTGCTTAAGGCTTATCTTTTCCAAAAAAATATTTTCCTGCTGTAATAAAAAATTATATAAAATTTCTTTTCAGAATTCTAGCATTATGTCTAAGGTTGCAGTAGCTGTTACCACACTATAATCTTGGCAAATGTTCCAGAACATGTTTGAATTTGATTTATTAAAAAATTTTTTCAAGAGTACTTGCTAAGTTAAATGAAGTCAAATCACTGAAAATTCCATGTTGCTGAAACACTGAAATTCCAAGAAGTTATTCCAAAGGAGAAGCATTTCAACAAGTTTAAGCTTCAACCACTTCCCTAAAATATTCTAAATTATCACATTTTAAAAATATATTAATTCACAGTTAAAGAACATCTAGAAAGCCAAGCTAAATCTTAATGTTGCTTTTCTATCTTGTAATAATCACTAAATAACACTTTTCTCCTCAGTGAGCTACAAAGATAAAATTGCAACTATTATATTTTTTAATTTGGATCAATATGGGCTCTATTCCTAAGCCATCTTTGATGTATGTCATTATTATGAGACAAAAAAACCAATATCTGTTTTCGTTATGAAGTCTGATTTAAATGCATTTAAAATAACAATACATGAAACTCAGAAGCAGCATTTCTGAGCAAAACATTACTATTTAAAGAAAAGAATAAAATAGTACCTGAAAGCAAAGAATAAAACAGTACTTGAAAAAATCAGTTTCTTCTTTTGCACCTCTCTCTTTAAGAGACTTAAGCTGTAAAAATACCTATAGATATAATAAAATAGCTAAAAAATTATTTAAAGTTATTTTCCACTGTGATCAGCGATTTTGAAAGTGAAAATAAATGACATTATCACGTGACAGGCCAGCATGAGACACGTAGCTTTAATACTGATTTGAAATAGCCATTTTTTAAGGAACAGTTGAAATAACAGGGGCTAAACGTTCAATGTTTGAAGTAAGTACTGCTAGAAATGGCAAAAAAGTGTCAATGGAAATTCAGTCACCACACAGACTCTTCATTTTCCAACATCAATATACTGAAGAGAAGGTCTCAACTTCAATACTCACATTCAAAAATTATGTTAACAGCACAGAAACCTATGCATTTTAAATTTCTGTATTTGTTAAATTTGTTTTACTTTCTCTGCAGTACATTGCCCAGGCAGGAAAATAAAATTGGTAACCTCTCAGTACTTTAATTTATGATGCCACAATTCAAATCATAGCAAGTAAGATTTCACATAGTCAGCACTGAAGTAAGATCTTTAGACACTAAATGAAACATGTATTTAAAGAGAAAAGGAAAAAAAAAAAGATACCATGCACAAGGTAAACTTTAAATTTAAAAATACATGCTGTTATAAATCAGACTAAAAGTATTCATTACAGTATGTTTGACTATGAATCACACTACCCAATGATTTTTAAATTGTAGCATCTCAGAAGAAATTTGAGTTAACAATAACAGAGTAAGTTTTACAAGGAGTCATTACTCTATAGAGAATTAAACTATAAAAAACTCTTTATTCTTCACAGCAGCCTCATACTCCAGTGTCACACCTGCTCATTAAGTTTATTCTATCTTTTCCTCCAATAGTTTTCTGTCGTCTGATGATTCCACACCAGTAAGATAACAGTGTTCCCAATCAATGCCACCATAGAGGTGTAGGACATTCAGTTGGGAAAGGGTCCAAGTTGGTTCCAAACCACCTTCCTACCAAGTATGTCCATTCACTTTAAACCACAGTTGGATAAAAACAGCTCTATGAATAGGTATCCCAACTCCAGCTTTTCATAATTTCTCCACAAACATGCACATCATGAAGGATCAGGTCCTCAGTTTGGTACATAGGACTTCTGGTGGTGCTGTGGTCCAGCTCAATAGGATGAAGGCACAGAGCAACTATTAAGACCCTCTGGGGCCTGATATCCATTCTGTGGATTCAAGGCAGATCCCTGGGATGCAAGACCCACCCAGGTGGCTGCAGTCCAGGCTATAACTCCTCCCAGATGCCATGAGGGCACTCTGAAAAAATGGGCATTAACAACAATATGGTCCGTACTACATTTCACTTCTATCTAGAATTCAAGTGTCTGTCTTCCTAAACCTGTTTGTAGGAAGGAGACAGATGGGAGACAGATGCCCACTTCCCCAGAATAAGCATTTTTAGGNTCCAGCACCTCGATGTCTTTCTTGTAGTGAGGGGCCCAAAACTGAACGCAGTAAAGCTAAGTATGCTGTAAATTATCACACTAAATACAATTATAGAACAATTTAGGCTGGAGGGGACCTCTGATCATCATCCAGTTTAAACTCCCATGGGGTGAACGGGAGTCGGATGGGGAGTGGGGGGTGGTAAACTGTGTAAGTTATATAAAAGATTAGGTAGTTTTCAAAAGCTTATAGGACTTAACCACTGTCTGAGCCTTAAGTGGATTTCAGTGTCCAAATCTCGACTCAAGCTGATTAAATTTTGCCTGATACTGAGGTTAATTTCTCATTAATGCAATCCATAAGTTCACATATATTGAAATTTCCATTTTTCTGCCTCAAGCATTCTTTACGAATGCCATTAATGGAAACCTACTTACTTGCACAGTCCAGTGTCTTGCCATTGTAAATAAACATCAACTATAAAGCCAGCTGCAATTTGAAAAGCTCTACCTTCATTTCCAATACAGCACGGTAACAATTTGTATGTTCCAAAATCCATCTGTCTTTATCCCTACTAGCAAACCGTATGCAATTCATTTTCCATCTAAACTCCTTCAACTTTTCTTCTGGCTTGTTCTTTTACTCCAAGTTTTCCAAGTGCTGATGAAACCATTTTACATTGCTATCACTTCAAGGCATCATAGGTATTCCAACCTTTCAGCAAAAGATTTTCCAATGATTTACTCACCTTCAAATTCAGTTTTTCTTTACTTAACTCTCACACTGTAACTGTGCTCCTGCAAAAAAACTTGCAACTCGTTTCCTCCAGCTCAACACCTTCTTTCTGTCCTATTCTTTCTCCAGTATTAAACTTTTTATCGCTTCCTTCCCCCTGGCCACTCTGGACTCACCATTTCGTGAAGACTCCTACAGAATACCCTTAGGTCCAACAAACTGTTCATGAAAATACACTTTATTTATTTTTATTGTGGAAGGTCACGTACAGAGAGATCCAGGAAGACTAAGGAATAGCAATTTCCGACCCCTGGAGTGTTACACTTTCCAAGAGTGGCAGGCCAACTCGGCTACTTCCTAGGCGAATGGATTTTTTTGCCAATTAGGTCAGCTTGCACAGTAAGAATTCCAAAACAAGGTATGTCTTATTTTTTCTGAGAATGCCATAGACTACAAAGGTGCAATCCAAAAGTTAGCTTAAATTATGAGGTCTTTGTAGCTAGACACAATAGAGAATGTACGCGAGACGAGCTCACCTTCAATGGACATCATTATGTTGACAGGAAGAGAACAGTAAATATCACCTAACACTTAGCACTTCTAAAAGATATTGTTGCTTACAGAGAACAATATAGCTAAATTCAACTGTCCTGTGGGATGTATGCCTTTACCATGCTGAAAATACAAATACCAGGTTTATCACCTGGTTTGGACAATTTTTACCAGTTAAATATCTAAAATGACTACATAAATAACAGTAATAAACAATATAAAAGCTGTAAGACAGGATGCTTCACCAAAATGATGATGGGATAGAAAGACTTTTTACTTTCCTTCCTTTTTGAATTTTATTCTCTGGCTCCAAACTAATAGGAAAGGATGGTCCTCACCTTACCAAAGAGGTTGATGTATAAAAACATCTCAACATGCGTTAAACCTAAAGCCCTACATTATATCACATAAAGAATATCCTATCATAAATTTGAAAGTGTTCGTAAAAGCCAGCGTATCTGTCCTCCTTTGAAAAGTGGGCAGTGAGATACCAAACAAACGAGCTGCCCCAGACCATCCATGTCCATCCTAGTAGAGAACAGAGCATGTGGACAAGCCCATGTCTTTTCAGCTTGGTCTTCAGACTACACGTATATGAGCAGGAAAAAAAAAAAAAAACAACAAAAGGCTTTAAAATATCAATCTGATCTACTACTATACTAAATAACAGTGCAATATTTTTATGAACCCTCTTAATCACTTGAAAAGTATGGCTGATGAGAAGATGCTGCACAAAGATGAATGAAAATCATACTGCCATACATACTACTTAACGTAATTTGTTAAGTTAAATTTTGCAGTACTATAATAAATTTAAGCAAGCCAAGAGCACACTGTAAAAAACTTTATAAACTTGAAAATTAAACCTTTATAAACCAGAAAAACGTCAATATAATGACAGCAATTAACTGCAGGAAGAGATTTTAAACACTAGAGCTAAGTATAAATGAACAGCATGGCTCATCGTGACAGTATCTAGCCATTCAATGACCACCCAAGTACACAGAAGTTTAGAAGCAAGTAAGGTATTTTCTACAACAATTTCAAAACTTTCTGACTGCACACAGGCTGCGTGGCAAAAAAAAATATTACAGAAAATAGTCTAACAATTTAAACAAACAGAAGTTTACAGATGTGTTTTATTAAAAAATCCTAATTGATAACATCCAAGAGCCTGAGTAGAAAAACCCAGCCATGAAGGTGACAGTAACACAGACTATTTGTCACTTTTAAATGAAATCTTCACTGAAAGGACTGAAATGTTCTCATGACATTTAATGACAACTTAATGACAAGTGAAATTCAAACCTATAGTCTATAGTTATTATATGCATTCTAACCATATGTCAGGCAGATCAGCCTCAAAATACATTGGAATAACTCTACCTTGACAGAAGTACTGTATATAAAATATACAGGTTTGAAAACCCGTTACTCAAGATGCCAAACATAGCATCTCTAAGTATGATTTTTTTTTTNGCTGCAATTTGAAAAGCTCTACCTTCATTTCCAATACAGCACGGTAACAATTTGTATGTTCCAAAATCCATCTGTCTTTATCCCTACTAGCAAACCGTATGCAATTCATTTTCCATCTAAACTCCTTCAACTTTTCTTCTGGCTTGTTCTTTTACTCCAAGTTTTCCAAGTGCTGATGAAACCATTTTACATTGCTATCACTTCAAGGCATCATAGGTATTCCAACCTTTCAGCAAAAGATTTTCCAATGATTTACTCACCTTCAAATTCAGTTTTTCTTTACTTAACTCTCACACTGTAACTGTGCTCCTGCAAAAAAACTTGCAACTCGTTTCCTCCAGCTCAACACCTTCTTTCTGTCCTATTCTTTCTCCAGTATTAAACTTTTTATCGCTTCCTTCCCCCTGGCCACTCTGGACTCACCATTTCGTGAAGACTCCTACAGAATACCCTTAGGTCCAACAAACTGTTCATGAAAATACACTTTATTTATTTTTATTGTGGAAGGTCACGTACAGAGAGATCCAGGAAGACTAAGGAATAGCAATTTCCGACCCCTGGAGTGTTACACTTTCCAAGAGTGGCAGGCCAACTCGGCTACTTCCTAGGCGAATGGATTTTTTTGCCAATTAGGTCAGCTTGCACAGTAAGAATTCCAAAACAAGGTATGTCTTATTTTTTCTGAGAATGCCATAGACTACAAAGGTGCAATCCAAAAGTTAGCTTAAATTATGAGGTCTTTGTAGCTAGACACAATAGAGAATGTACGCGAGACGAGCTCACCTTCAATGGACATCATTATGTTGACAGGAAGAGAACAGTAAATATCACCTAACACTTAGCACTTCTAAAAGATATTGTTGCTTACAGAGAACAATATAGCTAAATTCAACTGTCCTGTGGGATGTATGCCTTTACCATGCTGAAAATACAAATACCAGGTTTATCACCTGGTTTGGACAATTTTTACCAGTTAAATATCTAAAATGACTACATAAATAACAGTAATAAACAATATAAAAGCTGTAAGACAGGATGCTTCACCAAAATGATGATGGGATAGAAAGACTTTTTACTTTCCTTCCTTTTTGAATTTTATTCTCTGGCTCCAAACTAATAGGAAAGGATGGTCCTCACCTTACCAAAGAGGTTGATGTATAAAAACATCTCAACATGCGTTAAACCTAAAGCCCTACATTATATCACATAAAGAATATCCTATCATAAATTTGAAAGTGTTCGTAAAAGCCAGCGTATCTGTCCTCCTTTGAAAAGTGGGCAGTGAGATACCAAACAAACGAGCTGCCCCAGACCATCCATGTCCATCCTAGTAGAGAACAGAGCATGTGGACAAGCCCATGTCTTTTCAGCTTGGTCTTCAGACTACACGTATATGAGCAGGAAAAAAAAAAAAAAACAACAAAAGGCTTTAAAATATCAATCTGATCTACTACTATACTAAATAACAGTGCAATATTTTTATGAACCCTCTTAATCACTTGAAAAGTATGGCTGATGAGAAGATGCTGCACAAAGATGAATGAAAATCATACTGCCATACATACTACTTAACGTAATTTGTTAAGTTAAATTTTGCAGTACTATAATAAATTTAAGCAAGCCAAGAGCACACTGTAAAAAACTTTATAAACTTGAAAATTAAACCTTTATAAACCAGAAAAACGTCAATATAATGACAGCAATTAACTGCAGGAAGAGATTTTAAACACTAGAGCTAAGTATAAATGAACAGCATGGCTCATCGTGACAGTATCTAGCCATTCAATGACCACCCAAGTACACAGAAGTTTAGAAGCAAGTAAGGTATTTTCTACAACAATTTCAAAACTTTCTGACTGCACACAGGCTGCGTGGCAAAAAAAAATATTACAGAAAATAGTCTAACAATTTAAACAAACAGAAGTTTACAGATGTGTTTTATTAAAAAATCCTAATTGATAACATCCAAGAGCCTGAGTAGAAAAACCCAGCCATGAAGGTGACAGTAACACAGACTATTTGTCACTTTTAAATGAAATCTTCACTGAAAGGACTGAAATGTTCTCATGACATTTAATGACAACTTAATGACAAGTGAAATTCAAACCTATAGTCTATAGTTATTATATGCATTCTAACCATATGTCAGGCAGATCAGCCTCAAAATACATTGGAATAACTCTACCTTGACAGAAGTACTGTATATAAAATATACAGGTTTGAAAACCCGTTACTCAAGATGCCAAACATAGCATCTCTAAGTATGATTTTTTTTTTTTTTTTGTATTACAGTAACAACCTGAGGGCTTAAAGGGACCATAGAATGACAGAATGGTTTGGGTTGGAAGGGACCTTTAAAGATCATCCTTTCTAACCTTCCTGCTACGGGCAAGGACATTTTTCGCTAGACCAACTTGCTCAAAGCCCCGTCCAACCTGGCCTTGAACACTTCCAGGGACTGGGGATCCACAACTTCTCTGGGCAACCTGGGCCAGTGTCTCGCCACCCTCATCATAAAAGATTTCTTCTTTATGTCCAATCCAAATGTACCCTCTTTTACTTTAAAACCATTGCCCCTGTCCTTTCACAACAGGCCCTATTAAAAAACCTGTCCTCACCTTTCTTATAAGCCCCTTTAAGTACTGGAAGGCTGCAATAAGGTCTCCCTGGAGCCTTCTCTTCTCCAGGCTGAACATCCCCAACTCTCTCAGCCTGTCCTCGTAGCAGAGGTGCTCCAGCCCTCTGACCATCTTCGTGGCCCTCCTCTGGACCCTCTCCAATAGGTCCATGTCCTTCTTATGTTGGGGGCCCCAGAGCTGGACGCAGTACTGCAGGTGGGGTCTCACCAGAGTGGAGCAGAGGGGGCAGAATCCCCTCCCTCGCCCTGCTGGCCATGCTGCTGGGGATGCAGCCCAGGATGCGGTTGGCTTTCTGGGCTGAGGGGCTACAGCTGTAAGCACAAGCAAGCAGAGAGGTAAACCATCCATGGATAGCCCAAAAGGTCCACAACAAAAGTTTAAGACAAATCATAATAGGAAACAGCTATAAAAAAAGATGACAGATGGGTAGATGGAAATAGCTGGAAAACAGGCATATCAAGGAATAATCACCTCTCGTTACCTGCCAAATTACTATTAGCAGTGGCCCACAGGCATAACAGCTACAGCAACGAAAGAAATTTAAATTCTCTAAAAACTATGCTTATAAATATTCAATCCTCCTCACCCTGACTTTTTGCTGCTTTCTAGCACTTCAAATTACATCCTTTCATTTTTGCTGTAAATCTTGGAACATTTCTCTATTTCACAAAACACTTTGTTCCTCCACCTAAATTTTCTCCATTATGTAGAAATAAGGTTCTTAGAGAACCACAATTTCGCTGACTACTCTAATCATATTTTATCTTCCCTCATTTGTGTGGGAAGCCAAGCTCTTAATGACCAATACTGTATATGAATCTCTGTTTCTCTAGTGTTGTTAAAATCTATTTATCACCAAAAATACAAACTTTTATATGACAGTAGCAAACAAGTAAAATTGAAGGGTAGGATGAAGACACCATAGATAAAATTATCTGATACATACTATGAATGAATAAGAGCTTTTTAGTAAGCTATAATTTTAACATACGGTATACATCCCTATTAGAATATATACTCATATTCTTCAGCTATTTTTAATGCAAAAGTTGAATACTCAAAATTTGTTATAGTCTACATGGTGCTATGGAACAAAATACATCCACATTATCACTGAATCACAGAATGGTAGGGGTTGGAAGGGATCACCTAAAGCAGGCTGGACAGGAACGCATCCAGGAGGGTTTTGAATATCTCCAGAGAAGGAGACTCCACAACTTCTTTGGGCAGCTGGTTCCAGTGCTCTGTCACCCTCAAAGTAAAGAAATGTTTCCTCATGGTGACACGAAATTTCCTGTGTTCCAGTTTGCGCCCATTGTCCCTTGTCCTGTTGCTGGGCACCACTGAAAAGAGTCTGGCCCCATCCTCTTGACACTTGCCTTTAGATACTTACAAGCATTGATGAGATCCCCTCTCAGTCTCCTCTCCTTCCAGGCTAAACAGACCCAGGTTCTCAGCCTTTCCTCATGACAGAGGTGCTCCAGTTCCTTAATCATTTTTGTAGCCCGCAGCTGGACTCTCTCCAGTAATTCCCTGTCCTTCTTGAACTGGGGGGCCCAGAACTGGACACAGTACTCCAGATGCGGCCTCACCAGAGCAGACGGGGAGGACGACCTCCATTGACCTGCTGGCCATGCTCTTTTTAATGCACCCCAGGAGACCACCTTGGCCACAAGGGCACATTGCTGGCTCATGGTCAACTTGTCCACCAGGACTCCCAGGTCCCGCTTGGCAGAGCTCCTTTCCAGCAGGCCAATCCCTAACCTGTACCTGTGCACGGGATTACTCCTCCCTAGGTAAATAGGATACTATTTCTTTCCAAAGTACAGCACTATAGATGTAAAAAAAAAAAAAAAAAAAAAATCAATGTTGGGATTTACTAATATTTTAACTATACATAGATACACGACACGTTCTTTTTTTTAGACTTGTAATTCGAAAGTTAGGACTATATTCACCTTCTTCTCCAGTTATATACATTTCCTATAACATTACACTAACTATAGGTAAGCAGAGCATTTTATAAATATTTTAAGCACTTGAAAATACGTTTCTAGTTTTGAATTGTTTTTCTAATACATGGAAACACCTTGTATTACCTGCAGTGCGCATTAAAATACCCCAGTAATACAGTTCTGCTCCTGTAGATCACATATCATTTTCTTGATTGGCCAAGTCGGTCAGAAAGTCTGTAAAGATAGACCTATTCTTCAGCATTGTCTCTATGCTTGTAAGTGTTAACAGAATTAAGCTACAATGAAATAACCCTCTATTTTCCTTAACAGGAGAATGCCTTCAATAAAAATACTAGAAATGCAGGTGTCACGATAGCTGTCCATATCTGTATTTAGCTTTCAGCCATGAAAGTGCATGAATGTATTGAAAATGACCAGCATTTCATTTCTAATGTTTTACAGAAATGAACTTTCCGTAATTCATTTCTTACTTGTGATTTCCTCAAGTTTCCTGATGCTGACTCATTTCATTGGCTACAAAAAGCAACAGAACAAGACCATTAAGTAATGATTTTCACTCAAAGCAGGTATTTATACTCATCTATACTTTGTGGTATACTTGCTGAAAACAGAAACTATTATTTCAGATCAGTGATATGAAGTGTTTGCTTCATTAAATATTTAATCAAAACAATCTCCAGTCTTCCTGAGTTGGCCATAGAACTTCTAACTCCTACATAACACTCTCTGCTCCAAACCATATCTGTCATGGAGAGCTACACATTCAAAACCAAGTATTAACACATAATTTATCAGTAAGATTCATTCCATGTCTTAAGGAGGATGACTTTTAGGAAAGAAATATCTCTTACTTTGGGAAATCTTCTCTGTCTTAAAACGCACCCCATACACAACTTGATCAAAGATAAATTCCCATCAGCAATTGAACAACATACTCAACTGTTCAGCATCATAAGGGGAAAAACTAACAACCTGTGGTGTACTATTATCCACTTAAAATAAATTCCAGCCTTAAAACACGCAACAGCATCATAAAAATAGAAGTAGCACTCTTTATTATCTCAAACTACCAAAATGAACAGAAAGCTTGAAAGTGCTTACAGGGTGGTTTCCAAATATCCTGATGGAGGCTATTTACAGGTTAGTTAAGACTTTATTGAATGCCAAAATTTAAGGAATAGGAAAATGTAAATAACTGAAATTTAGCAATGGTTTTCCAGATCATGATCCAAGAGTGGAAATTTTGAATAAGCCTTTAAATACCAACAAGCTGATATGCATAAAATATAATGGTCTCCAACAGCCAGTACAAAAAGAATGGAAAAACATAATCAAGCTATACTAAATAAAGCCTCCTGAGTTAGCAAAACAGATTTTACATAGCCTTCAAAGGGAAGCATTGCAAGAAAGGGTCTTTTATTAGGATTTTTTTCAAATAAACTATGTCTGGTTAGAAAACAAATTCAATCAAGCTTAAAATAAAGTTTTGCCATAAACTTGTAGCAACTCCTTTACAGAATAAATGCATAATATAAACATTTCTAGAGAGCGTCTGATAAGAAGTGATGATCACAAACATGAATTTTCATTCAAATGTTAAGAACACTAACCATTAATGACAAGACAACACCACATCCCCAGAGGATATTATCATGTATTGAAGGACTGAAGGCACCCGGTTTACACAAATGTCAATTCTGCATCTTCACTTGTGCGTTTCACCTGATATAGAGCATCCTAGGCAGTGATGCGCTAAAGATTTAGCAACCATTACTTCCTTCCTGTTTTTCCCCTTTCAGAGAGAATTAGGGTTACGGATTCCAGTTAGCACAGATTTTGGGACTGGCTTTGCCAAACCAGTCTGCCTTTGCAAAGCAAGGAGTCTGCTGCTTTCGAAGAATTTGCTGTAGCCATGTCTGGTGACTACCTAGAGTCCATTGACAAGAAGAGAAAAACAACCAAGCACTACTGAAACTGGAATAGGAACTTGGAAAACCAGTACCTCCAACATTTGGGACTGAAAGAGTAAAATGGCCAGTGGCAGATCTGTCTGTACAAGTAGATTTACCAGAATTAAAGGTATTTTTCTGAAGTTGGAAAGTGGGAGAGATGACAATGCACCCACAGTCAGGTACAAGAAGGGCAGCATTGTTTCTTTAAAAAAAAAAAAAAAAAAATCCTATTCCCATCGTTATTCTTGGTATCCATTTCTTGCAAAAGTTCAGTTTGGAGAACTAGAATAAATCCTTATTGTTTACACACTATGAGATAATAAGAACAAGTGCATTTCACTGTTTGGCACAATACTTTTAAAGTGCCAGATTTGGCAGCACTACATAAAACAAGATTCCAGTATCTCACTGTTTGAAGATAATTCACACAATCCTTTGAGAGAGGAAAGCCACATATCAAGCTTATCAAAAGTGCAACCGATACCATAAAATGGCTCCAGCAAAGCCCTGATCTCTGGGTCAGTCAGTCAGGGAAACGGTATCACTCAGTGCTAAGGAACTGCTGCAGCTCTCCAGGGCAGCGTTCGTACAAAACAGAAGCAGTAATTAGCGCCAGTTCATTTTTCACTGCACACGGAGATAAATCAAAGTTACAGATGGAACCTTTCTTGTAGTATTTCCTAATTTTTAATGCTTCATTTTGCAACACTGATGTTCTTTCAACACAGTTCTTTCAACGCAGCTTGCCATGCTTTTTTTCAAAATAAAAATAATAATGAAGAGGCACGTTAATCTCATGGCAAACATTCAGAATCATTTAGGTTGGAAAAGACCTTTAAGATCATCCATTTACTGCATACATGGATCATGAGCAATTTTGGAATCTTTAGATTCAAGAAACTACCACCTATCACTGGATTTGGGGCAGTGCCAGGTGAAACTGAAAGGTCATTCATTACCTCTGAAGATTTTCCATGTGGATACTCAACTGGAAGGATCTACTACTGTTTATAACAAAGCAAATAAATATTGAGACTCGGTATTTCTTTCTTTAACTATCTTCCTAGCATTTACCCATAACATCCACCCCATGGTTCGGTCTCTCCAAACACACACATCACCTTGCACTACGTCCCATGCTGAGACCCACCCGTCTTTGACTCCAGTTGCTCCTCTTAGGCATCACCACCTCACCCAGCTCTCGCTTCCATGGTTCAGCGCCGAGAAGAACCACGCACAGAGAGCATGCAGGGATTTACTACGATGATCCACGTATCTATCACCACGTACTTTAATTATCATGACTGCTCTCCAACAACGAAGACTAAAACCTAAAAACAGCTTATAGTAGTACAAAGCTTAGAAACCCATTGCTCGTGACAGTGGAAAGGTCTGAAGCTCATGCAATTGGCAGTATGTTGCTCTTCTGTTGTGCCTTTTATGAATGCATTCCTACTAAAAGACCATCCATTTCAAATTCTGTTTTCTTGTAGGCTTTTCTGGCCTCCTTACTAAATACTCCGCTGAAAAAGAAAATCCTATTATTTCATTGAAAAACTAGTGTCATCCCACAGAGGGCAGGTGATAAATGAAGGAAATTACTTTCTAGACTCTTTAAAATAAAGATTAGAGCTTACGTGACTACATGAAGTTAGTATCACAAGAGACCCTATTTCACCACCTTAAAAATAAAAAATTAGACAAAATTAACTTAACTTCACACATTACAAGCAGAAACTTCTGCTGAGAAATACCAAACTCTCACCCAAAAACTTCTGTTCATTGCATATACTAAACCTTTAATACAGTCAATCAGAAAACTGCTTGATTTCACTGTCTTATAAACTAAAATAAATGGAATTCTGTTCCATACAAGTGAGTAACGTTAACTTACTCAAAATTCAGCCAAATTCCATAAAGCCTACTGCTGATAAGACAGTATCTTTGGCTACATTTGGGGCATCAGATGGGCACTGAACAACATTACAAGGCATTGGTCAAAGGTTTTACTTTGTGGTTACAGCTGTATTTTTTTGTATGCCCATGGGGTTTAAGGAAAAGGTTACAAAAGGTAAATTTTCTTATGCTAATTGCATTTTTAAAATAAACATTGAGCTTTAGAGCATTAGAGATATTTTTAGGGAATTCATACAATAAGAAGGTAAGCAGAATATAGTCTAAGAGTAAAGTATTCAGGGTTTATTCTTGGCTTACTGGCAGTGTCCTCCAGTTTTTAAAAATATGAGTCTTAAGTGCTGATCTGACTTCTATAATTAAAAATATCTATAAAACAACCTGCAGGCCAAGTGTAACTATCATACTGTACCTTCTTCACATGGTCTAAAAAGACTAAGTGGCTCTCAGAGCACTTTCATCCACAGTTGTCAGAGTATATGACCATAGATTTAGCATATTAATGTGAGGTTTATGACTATTTCATTTTATAAAAGGAGAAATAAAATCATGTCCACATTAACAAGCTTAGGAAGTTTTGCACTTCCTCTGCTCAAAGCCAGAGCTGGCCGTGAGTCAGTCCTGGTTCAGAAGAAGAACCTTTTTAGCAGGGCCTGTTGCAATAGGACACAGAGTAATGGCTTTAAACTAAAAGAGGGAAGATTTAGACTAGATATAAGGAAGACATTTTTCACACTGAGGGTGGTGAAACCCTGGCCCAGGTTGCCCAGAGAGGTGGTAGATGTCCCATCCCTGGAAACATTCCAGCTCAGGTTGGATGGTGCTCTGAGCAACCTGATCCAGTTGAAGATGTCCCTGCCCATTGCAGGGGGGTTGGACTAGAAACCTTTAAAGGTCCCTTCCAATCCAAACTATTCTATGCTTCAGAAAACACTATAAGTCAGTACTAGGACATTATGCCTCATAGAAAAGTGACATAACTTGATCAGGATTGTACAGCTAATCAGCCACTGACACAGGACAAAAAAAAAAAAAAAATCAATTTTTTTGGTCCCACTCTGCAGTTCTAGTTGCTTTATTTATCATAGACCAAATAGACCAACTGTTGATAGTAGACTATACAGAAATAACAGATAAAATGCATTAACTTTTCCAATCACTCCTCCTACCAAAGATCAAGGAATTTTTATACCGTTAAAAAAGTCATGCTGCATAAGCAGGAAGAGGAGACTTACAGAAGTAAAGGACTTGCTGCAAGCTACCACTAAAAGTTTAGATAGGTTCAAACAGCAGCTGGATAAACTCATGGAAAAAACATTCGTCGAGAGCTACTAAAAACAACAACACCTCTAGCTCAGGAAGTCTGAACTACACATAGCTAGAGGTTAGGAAAGCATCCTGTGGAAGTATCCCTATATGTTTCCCCTCTTCCCATATTCCTTCCTTAAAACCCACTGTTGGCCAGCACTGGAGATGATATAACAGGTTAAATGAAGCTTTGGTCTGACTGACCCTAGTACAAAGTTTAACAGTCTTAGTCCGGATGCCTTGGGAATAAAGCTTTAAATTTCTAACCCTACCTTTTCAGGTAGGATTAAAATCTATTATTAAGTTATAATTTTTCTCACAAGGTATTCTTAATATAAGCTAGTTGACAGGCTATCCCATTCTCGTGTAATTGGCCACTACTGTTTTATGCTATTTAGTGGTATTTCTAAACAGGATTAATTCAGTGGTTTATTTAGGTTAGTGTACTTAAGCTCAGGTATCCCTATGTTTTGTCTTTTTATTTGGCGTTTCCCTTGTATTTATCACTTTTTTAAAACAAATGATGGAAGAACTGAAGCCAAGTTTTAAGCTTGAGTTATGTATATTTTCCAAGTTTGTGGAATATGTACTGTCATTAATACAGGTAAAATTTGGCGTTCAGATTTGGATTTCATCTTCTTCCAAGAAATATTTGGGTCTCCTAGTTTACACTGGTCCACTACCCAAACAAACTGAGGCAAGGAAACTGCAACACTGGCTAAGGTTCTCCTCCCGAATGTCCTAAAACATTGCAAGTTTTGAATTACTGTATTACACACTACAACCAAACAATGCGTTTAAATCAGAGCACAGAAACAGAGCCTTCCCTTCCCCAAACAAAATTTTCATTTTATATCACTTTAGCTAAATGCTTTACTGAGCATTTGAATGAAGAAGAAAAGTTGTTTAAAGGTGTTTTGGAAGTAGACACAAAACTAACCAAACCTCATAAACCAGCATCAAAACCCCTTTTTTACTGTAATCCTATTTGTTAAAACGCTTTCATAGAGTCATAGAATGGTTAGAGTTGGAAGGGACCTTAAACATCATCTAGTTCCAACCCCGCTGCCATGGGCAGGGACACCTCCCGCTACACCAGGCTGCTCAGAGCCCCATCCAACCTGGCCTTGAACACCTCCAGGGATGGGGCAGCCACAACTTTCCTGGGCAACCTGTTCCACTGTCTGATCACCCTCAGGGTAAATAATTTCTTTCTAATATCTAATCTAAATCTACCCTCTTTCAATTGAAAACCATTATTCCTCATCTTATCACTGCACTCTCTGATAAAGAGTCCCTCCCCAGCTTTCCTGTAGGCCCCCTTTAGGTACTGGAAGGGTCTATAAGGTCTCTCCGGAGCCTTCCCTTCCTTCTCCAGGTTGAACAACCCCAACTCTGTCTGTCCTCATAGCAGAGGTGCTGCTCTATTTGCAAACTCTCTATTTGCAACACACTACAGACTCTTCCATTTATTAAATATATAAAGTTCTCTAAACACCAATGTCAAAGTATGTTATAGCTTTATCTGACAAATCGATTTGATAGCAACACCAGATTCGGCCCTGTTTCAACCCCAGCTATTGGGACACGCAGTATTACTCAGCTGAGACAGAAGTATCCTATGGATTTGAGTCAAAGGAATTGGTCAGGTCTTAAGTGTGTTGTAGTGTCAAAACCCAAAAGTCTGTAGATCTAAGAAGAGGAGGATTACAGGTGCATCTGCTAGTTTAAAATTCCAAATCGATGACCCTTACAGATATGAGCTTCTTTCCCATATACATGGGGTGAAATAAAAAAAAAAAAATACTTCTTGAAGTCTATAAAACACGTGTCAGCACATCACAAGAGAGTTAGGGCTCGGACACCCACTCACTGAAGTCACGTGTATCTGACCACCAGGAAAGGATTGTGGTGTGACAACGATGACTGGAAAAGGCACCACACTGATACTTTTCCTTCAGCGCACGATCCTACGCATCAGCCTGTGGGCAAGGAAGAAGCAACAGCAAACGCCCAAGATATTGATACCAACCTGGTAGGGATGAGGGAGTTAAAGGTAGGCTGAATGAGCATCGCATTGAAAGCACGACACTTTGCAGGTCTGAAAACTGTTACAGAATTGAAGTGAATGAATTCCAATGCCAACAGCTCACAGTATTTGCAGTCTAGTTTTGGAAAAAAGAGCTTTAAACAGACTACTTCTTCTTAAATACAAGAACTCTTCCAGATATCGGAAAAAAGCCCTGTTAATAAAGGATAGGTTAGCACCCCGTTGTATCAATATGGGTTTTAAAAGTGAAAAATTGAAAAATAAACCCCGATTTACATTTAATCTATGTTAAATTTTTTCTTACTTGTGGAGTGGGTTATGCCAACTACAGCAGGAACTTGAGTCGATGGGATTGACCTCGTTTAGCCTTCCTCTTGTGCTTACATAAACCTGCAAAACAGCAGTCTCTACTCTCACATGGCATCAAC
Source organism: Burhinus bistriatus (assembly GCA_013397275.1). Classification (NCBI taxonomy): domain Eukaryota; kingdom Metazoa; phylum Chordata; class Aves; order Charadriiformes; family Burhinidae; genus Burhinus; species Burhinus bistriatus. The sequence goes on along the minus strand of VYXH01001347.1, from coordinate 35,886 downwards.
ATGTCTACAATCTTAAAATTACTTTTAAAATAAGAAAAAAATAAAATGAGCCATGAGAAAGTGGCTCATTTCTGAGAGCACTGTTCTCTCCAAATGTTAAATTGAATTAACTCCTAGCAAAAATAACTAACGATATATATAAAGCTGATGAGAAAACACCACTAAGGACAAAGAAAAACATTTTAAGCTTCAACGCGTACTTGTGATCTGCCACTCTAGAATACTTTCTTTCAAAGGACCGTTTTTGGAGACAATTCACAAACCAAAGCTTTAGAGCTCACGTATCAGTTAAATATTCATGTGTAACTGAGATTTTCATATTACTTTTAAAACACTGAATAGTATAACACCACAAAAATGAAGATTAAAAAGCTGATTACTTGTTACTACATTTATTTTCACAAGAACATCACTTTCAGTTTGTCAGCCGCTGTCTCCCTGCTTATCTGCAAATCTCTCTTTTCCATCTCAGTTTCCCCTCCTCAAATCCTCTTCAGAAACAGAGGGAATTCCCTCACTAAGGAAAAATTCTGTAACAATGAGAGGAATAAACATGAAATGCTTTACAGGAATTCATAAATAAAGGTCCTTGTGTTGCTGTTGGTAGGACTACAGCTACAGGATTCCTTAGAAAAAACAAATGCTTGAAAAGGAATAAAGGACTGTTTTCCACGGGTCTGAAACTATTCCAGAACTCAGCTGACTAAATTATTGAAACTGTACCTTCACCAACTTACCTGTGCTCTGCCCAGTCTTAACCACTTTTCTTACCCGTAAGTTATCATATAATGATTTTCAGATCTGATTTTACATCTAGTGCCACATTTTCTGATGGTCTTTTGGCTTCAATACTAGCCCGCTAACATGAATCTCTAAGGAAGCTTGCGTGGATAATCCTAGCCATCAGAAACTTTTCTCACATATATTTTTACTTTGCTAATTTCATCACTAAATTCTGCAGCAAAGTGGCAAAGCACCCCATATCCTCCGATTATCTTACAGCAACGTGACCAAGACACCGGACACTGCTGAAGCACATTAGTATAGACAGCACCATAATCCAGGTACCTACAGCAACAGGATCCACTGGTGTTTGCCATTTACCCTGAAGAAAGCAAATACAGGCAAGAAAGCTGAAAATTAAATAAACAGGGGAACCAAAATGAAAGGAGAGATAAGCATATAAACGCTACTTAGTTTTGCTCCAAAGGTTTCTCTCAATTTATGCGGTCCAAGTGACAGTTTATTAGCATCCCAAGATTTTGGGCTTGTATTTACACAGATTCGTTTCTTTTCCTTCTCCCTCTGAACACCTGCTCTTGTCTCTAACCCAAATATTTAATAATCCTTACTTCAATCAGAAAGGTATTTTAACCTTGCTTTTATCACTAGCATTCCCACACTGGGAATGCTATTTCTCTCTTGGCCCCAATCAGCAGTGATTATCACCTGCTTAGCCAGTAAGCACAGCACTAACTGTGATTTAAACGTATGATTTATATGGAAATAATTATTGTCTTCCAAAAGACCATTTACCCCATCATAGTAATTACCTAGTTTTAAGCGTCACTAAAGAAGGACATAAAAATGAAAACTGATCAATGAAAACTGATACATTAGATATTACATACTAACAGTCAACAGCTTTCCTAACTAGTACTAATCCTACTTCCAGCTACTGTTAATTTCCTACATTCTCTAAGTTTCTGAGCGCAAAGGAAACCTCAAAATTTAAAGCTTTCCAGGCATGTGTTCATGATAGATCGTTACACAGAGTCACAGCTGGAGAGGAGGGGAACACGGAACAGGAACAACATCCTGGTTTATGCCCCCGAAGCCACGTTCTGTTGGAGGGATGGGTGAAAAAATTGTGTCACTTCTTAAACATAAGAAAAAGTATTAAGCAATACAAGGCAATAAAATGTTAATGTTCATATAATCACCAATTCTATTCCTGAGTAGTTTCTTAATCAGAACTAACTTCCAATGTAATATATGCTGCTCTTTATTTACATTTGTTTATATGAATTAGTATTTCTAGAAGGGGTGGGAAAGGACCGCTTCCAAATTAACAACAAAATTGGATAATGCTCCCTTCACATCATCTTCTTTCCAGTAACTACGACACAATTCAAGAGTTTTCACCTTGCAGGATTGTCAATTAAATTTCGTCATACCTGCACAACCACAGAAAACAAAACTGCCGCTCAGGAGCATTACTTACAAGCATCTCAGCAATTTTCTGTTTTATTTTTTATTTTAGCTGCTCCACATCTAGGTACTAGACAGTGCCTGACCACAAACCAGCCAAGTGGTGCAATTATTCATACTATTGGTAATAATTGTGTCTGCATAGTTGCAGCATAAACCTGTAATTACACAGGCAGGATATCCCCAAGGCTTGGGAAACAGCATTAGTTTTACAATATGAATTTAACAAGCTGAAACTTACCCGTGATCGAAAAAAAATTTCAAGGAGAGCTTAAACCTTGCCAATTATATCTGAAAAAGTAAAAATAGGTTGGGGACAAAAAACAGAATGTGAGGACAATGCTTACAATCTTTTTTTCAAGGACACGAGGCTACAGAGGCATCCAGAGAGATACAGACCTGGAGAGAAGAGGGATCCAGAAGAGCTGGCTGATTTTCACAGCTCACCTCCTCCAAGCTCAAGAATGGTCCATCACGATGAGAAGGAGGAAATCAAGCAAAGGAGGCAGAAAGCCTGTCTGGATGAGCAAGGAGCTCCTAACTTAACTCAGACATAAAAAGGAAGCATAGAAGAGGTGGAAGGAGGGACTGGTGACCCAGGAGTAGAGAGACATTGTCCAAGCAACGGGGTTAGGAAAGACAAAGCCCATCTGGAGACATCTGGTGACACAATGGGCATGGACTGCAATACAGGAAATTTCACTTAGAAGTAAGAAAAGGAAAAAAAAAAAAAAAAAAGACCCTTTTACTATGGGGGTGGGCAACCACTGGAACAGGTTGCTAAGAGATGTTTATGTCATCTCCATCCTCGGAGATATTAAAAAACACAACTGGACACAGTTCTGAGCAACTTGCTCTAGGTGACCCTGCTTTGAACAGGCTGGTTGGGCTAGATGACCACTGGAGAGTCCTTCCAACTTCAACTTTTCTGTGATCCCACTTCGACACGCTATAAAAATTGTGGGTTTTTTCCCCCCCAAATAATCATTCATTGCACTGTATATATCCTATATATTGGGCTATAACGATTAATTTTTCAAAGTTCTCACAAATTAAGTAAGTCAGGGTGATTAAATACCTTAATTTCTACCAACAAGGTCAAAAGTGGAATATATTTTTACTTACTAAGCCTTCTAAAGCATGGAAATTTGTAGGAAAAACACGTGACTACAGAAGAATACAGTCCATTCAGGCTCCTACTAGGCATAGAAAGTTACATTTAAGAGAGTTTAAGAAAGCAGACCAGACAAAAAAACAAACAAACAAAAAAAAAATCCTGCCCCAATAGACCTGGGTGTTTGTGTATGCACACATTGCTGGAACTCCATTTTTGCTTTAGGGATATTTTTAAAAGAGAAAGGAAAGCTTCGTTCATCTAGTAATGAAAGAAGGTTCAAGAATAAGGAATAATGGAACAAAAAGGGCTAAAATAGGTAAGAAATAAAAAAAGGGGGACAGGTGAGGGTGACTAACAATTAGGAGCTAAGGAACATTGATGCGCACTCTAGATTCCCCAGTAATTTATGAAATAATGCTAAATACATTATTATCCTTAAGGCTGCAGCATGGGAAGACAGAGCAGATCGGACAGGCAACGCCAGAGGCGGCAGCGCTTGAAAACTCCAGCTGATCAAATCGGGTGACAAATTTCTGATCTTTGCATGTATGAGGGAAGATGAAGCAGATGAAGTATGGGCTGGATGAGCAGTGAGGTGGGTTGAAAATTGCCTGAATGGTTCGGGCCATCAGTAGAACAAAGTCTAGCTGGAGGCCAGTGACTAGCGGTGTACCCCAGGGATCAATAGCGGGTCCAACTGTTCAACGTCTTCCTTAATGACCACCTGGCTGACAATACAGGCGAGCTCTTGCTACTCTGGCCCTTGGTTATCCAACAACGAAGCCTCTGAGCGGGCAGTAGGCAGATGTCAGGCATCATGTTGCCTGTGGCCAAGTCCCTAGTCGTCTTCCACTTAGGCAATCAACTGGTGGTAGTAAGAGAAAGTAAAACCTGAAGTTGTGTCCGAAAGCATATTTCATGACTAAGTATTCTTTGACTGACAGTGACTTTCCTTTTGTTTGGCTCTGTTCAGCTCAAACGCATTTTTGTCCTTGACCAGTGAATGACCATTGCTCTGACGCAGTACGATAAAATACGTGTTTCGTGAGTACTTGAATTAGGTGGATTTGTGATGCATATGAACATCAAAACAGCGTTTGTTCACAGTGGTGGAATAAGAACTGCATCCAAGCAGCCCGTTTCAAAAAGATGGAGATAAACAGATTACCAGTTGACAGCAAAAAATTGCCTAGCCAATTCAAAGATTAAAAAAAAAAAAAAAGAATCATTATCTTCATCAGCAAGACTTGCAATACCACACTTGAACCAAAGAGATGCCTATTAAGCCAAGTACTTGTATATACCTGCAGCAAAAGCTATGCAATAAGAAATACACCTTTCACTTATTTAAAAGGTGCTCTGATTTTTCCTGGTTTTTTTTATAATGCTCTAATTTCATCAATTAGTACTGGTATTAATCAACTACCTATGACATACAGAGGAGAGGGAAAAAAAAAAAAATACAGCAGATTTGGTGTTAGCTCCACTTAGAACCAGAAATCTAAAATAACTTTACATAGCATTTCTCTGTTTAAAGAGCAGCATCCTCAAAAGTCACACAGCACAGATGGATGTAAAAATGTAAGAATGCATTGTTACCACTCTGTCATTAGTATTGTCTGATGGTACATAAAAGCTGTCCTTTTATCTTCATTGGATTCTCCTCCAAAATTTGCAATAATTAAGTAATATTTAAATTGATAAAAATACACAGTCAGTAGATTCACCATAACAACCGGAGTTTATTACATGCCCTCCAATTCCCCAAGTTCAGCAGGATCCTTTAACAACATTGCCATGGCTACATTGTGTTATACGCTGAAAAATACTTTCATATTTCAGAAAAAAAATACATGACTAAAAAACATATTCCATCTTATTTAAGTTGAAACAATAGTAGTGATCAGAGGATTGTGAGTTTACCAAAAAAAAACCCCACGACCCTACGGAGTATTTCAGTAAAAACTCATCACTTTCTCAGGGCTAACTGCTATAGCTAGTATGTCTGATACCATTTCAACAGGTGGAAAGAGAAAATTCACCTATGTGTGATAATGTGTCCTTTACCAACTGCATGTTGGAATTAACTTTTTTTTTTTAAACCAAGAAATTGGTATTTGATATAAGCCTTTTGTTAGTAAAAAAGGCCACGCTGAAAGTTAAGAGATGAAAAATGAGTTCGTTTCTGTTATTTCACCAAAATTCTTCCAGTAAACAGCATTTAAAAGATCCTGAAACTATGACCCTTTAAAAAAAAAATAAAAATTCACAGAATTCAATGAAGAAATATAACGAAGTTAAGAAGTAAACTATCTTTAACAATTTATATTTGGTTCCTGATACATACACATGCCCAATTTTGCAATTTCTGCTTAGAGCTCAGGTATCTAGCTTACTATAAAACAGACGGCAACTAAATCAACGCACCAGAACACGTCTAAGCTGTGCGTGATAATACGGAGAGCTAGACCCCAGCTCACAGCTCCTTTAAAGCACAGCTTCTGCTCAAGTCTTACCGCAAGACACACGGTTTGATTAGTGGTGTAACAGGACCAAGATCCATTCACTTCTAACACAAGGATACAAACGAAGCATTGACAAATCCTACATACAGCCACTCTGAAGGGCCAGGACGATACGATGCCGTACTTCCCTACAGATTTGCAGATAAATTCACACGGAGGATTTGGAGCAGTATTCAAATAGAGCTTCAAAACCAAAATCTGTCTGAAACTTTCATGAGTGTTTCAGTACCACACATGTTGCATTTATACTTAACACCATTTATAAAACCAGCTCAAAAACATTTCTCAAGGAAACCAACTTCTATAAAATGGATTTTACAAGAATTTCATTCTTGCAAAATTACACTTGTAATGTACAAAAATCCTACAAAAGAACAAATTGGTCTTAACAGACTCATTATTGTTATATTTTTAAAACCAATATATTGATACATGAGTAGTTTCTGTCCATAGCCTGATGTTCTTCTATACGCTATAAAGTGAACACAAAACTGCTGAAGAAGAAACATCACTTGTGTTAAGATAATTTTTTTCATATTAACCCCTCTATTTTCCATTGGTAAGTCCTAACTGCCTCAGAAATCTTTAGGAGTATTGAGAGAAATTACTATTTAACTATAAGAGTTTAAAGTACCTTCGGTATTGCTGGAAGTTAAGCACGCAGCAGTCCTTATAATATTAGTAGGTAACTACGCGACCGAGTTTCATTTTTTAAAGCACTGAAGAGTTTTGGGAAGTGACAGGTGCCAAAGGGACCACTAAGCTGCCAGATTCTACCTGACTACCACTTCCCAGCACTGAGATAGCATCACAAAACCCCTCCTTTATTATCGCTTAATATGGAAATATTGAGGATAGAAAGATTATAAGGACAAGAAACTATTAAGTGACAACCACAACCTACAGAAAAAAAAAAACCACCCAACTTTAAGCCTACAAATACAAGCTTCAAGATGCTATGCTGAACATAAAGCAACAACTTACACTAAATACAAATACATTTCAAAGCACCTCAGTAGTGATTCAGAAAATATTAAAGTAATTCACAGTTCCATGTAGGTGATTTTGTCCTTATCTTCTCATTCTGTGAGATGCCTGAGTGACTGTGAACATAAAAAATGCTCCAGGTAAATCACATAAACAAACCTAACCAATTGCAGTTTTTCTTCACTTCTAAGAAAAGCTATTTTTCCTGAAGTTGCTATGTTCAATTTTTAACTTCTTTCACAAATGACTACAGACTGCTTCACGTAGCTGGTCTGCAGAAATGCTGCTGCTACAGCTATGGTACAATGGCTTTTTATGGAACTGGGCACTGCCCAATTCCATAAAAACGTAGAAATAGTGGTTTAGTAGACATAAAGCCCTTCTTATTAAGATGGAAAGAGCCAAACACAGTAGGCGTCTTGCAGAACTCTGTCCTAAACTCCAGAATGTGAAAATTTCTCTCCTGGGAATTTTCAAGATTTAGGCATAAGGACAAAGAAATACTTTTCGATTTAAAAAAAAATAAAAAAATAAAAAAATCCCACTATAATTAACCCAATGAAAAAAAAAAAAAAAAAAAACAAAAAACAACCTTAGAGCAGATTTGAGAACACCAAGGACTTTAAATAACACTGCAAATAAGGTGCTGATCCACACCTTTTAAATGCTTGTGAATATGAACTATAACCATTAAAAACTTGAAGAAAATAAAACCAAGATTTCAAAGCGGATTTTCAGAGAGCCTTAGGGTCAATATTGAGTTTTTACGGGGCCACCAAGCTCTGCCTTTGCATGCATGTGTGTGGCACGGAGGAGGGTAATAGAGAGGAATCTGTGGAACTAAATAGATTTAAGATATCTTTAAATGCTTATTTATGATCTCCAACTTCTAAGAAGTTGGGACTGTTGATACAGACGGAAGAAAAATGCTGGCTTCTGAGGTGGAGTGGGATGGAGCTACGATCAAAAGCTCTTCAGGATAAATATAAATACTTAATACTGCCTTCTTTAAATTAGCAGTGACTACCACCATAAACTTTCTGAAAGTCTTCGGGCAACAGTTAATCCAAGAAGTTTCACCTATGAATTCAGAAAACCAAAAGGAAAAATATTAACATCAACTAGCAGTACCGTATCGGGACAAAATGCAAAGATACACTTGCTTTAAAGGGAAAAAGCTTACGCCTTTTTCTTAGTCCGGCGGTCTTAAAACAGAAAAGGTTAAGAAGTATTTCTTGATACGTACATAACTGTCAAATATAAATCTCAGCAGTTTATACTGTTCTTTACATAAAGGATGATTTTTTTTCTTGACAAATTCTGCATTCAAAATCCACTGCATGGGCCAATAGGTGTACCTATTCTAAAATTACTAATCTGTCTGTTGCTATTGATTCTAGGGTACGGATACCACGTGTACAAACTTGGTCATTTTTACTATGGAATTAGTATAGTTAACATTTTAGAGAGATCCTAACAGTAAAGAAATAGTTTGTGTCTGTGACTGGTTTATGAAAAAAAAAAAATATATATATATATATACGCGAAGGAAAGCTAAAGATGGAAAGGGAATTAGATGCTCTTTGCTTCATCCTGTTGAGACCTAAGAATTTCTTCTTTATAGATTTTCCTCCTTCCCTCAAGCATGTATTTTTCCATAATCAGTATGTTACAAAGTTAGTGGTCAACAACTAGCATCCAAGGGCTTGCGTCTCAATTAACCTGCTCTTCACACAATATTGCAGAAAGAATGCAAATTGGGTATAAACACAATCATATATCCTTTTCACTGTTTCATTTGGAGTTAAGTGACTCAGAATCATTGGAAAACTGCAAAAACATTCCAGAAAAGAACACCTCCAGCAAGCTAGCTTCTATTTTCAAAGACAGAAGACTATGTAGAGACTTTGCTTCAGCCCTCCAGAGAAAACAAAGACTGGCTACTCCTTGGGAAACGATGGAGTCAAAGCCATTACCCAGATACACGTTCAAGGGAACCAGATCATTCCGTAAGTGAAAGAACTTCTGAATAGATTCATCAGGCACACAGAAGTATGAAAGTGTAGAAATTAGAAGAGATAAAATGGTACTAAGTGTGATGAAATAATACAGGGATGAGTATCACTTTCTCTTTGTCTGTCTTGTACTTCTAAAATATCACATTCTGAAAAGTCTTAGCGGCACTTTTTTCCTTCTCTTCCATTCCTGCATGCAACTCTCATTTAGTAGATCATTTCCTTATAATAGCCAAAAAGTTATTCCATTTAGTCACCTGAAATGTTATCTGAGTTTTATTCAAATCAAGTGCTAACAGATATTTTGAGTATTAGATGCTACTACCAAAAGACCCCATCATTACTGTTCCCTTAGTACTATTTATGGGCCAGCTCCTTACCAAGCATAAGGTCATTCACTGGCAGATAGACTAAGGTACCGATGGGTAACCCTGAAACTTTAAACCATTTAAAAAAATAATAAATTTCTATCCATACACCATTTAATTCTTTTCCAATCCCTTCATAATTAGTTTTTACATACTGAATGATTACTACAGCAGCAGAGTCTCTACCATAAAATGGTCCCGGTGTCTGCTGAACTTCAAAATGCTGTAACAGTAACAAGCAACCAAAATCTGCAAGGTAAGTCATGTAAGTTAACAGGCAATGTGATGCACCAAGCAGCATCTCAGAATAAAAACTCAAATGAAGTGAAGAGCTCATATAAGATTAATTGAAGGACTGTATTCTCAGTGCAGTATCTGTGGATGAAATTGCATTCTGCTAGCATTAATTACTCACACTGTTCTTAAAGGAGGTGAACATCAACTTCATGGCAAAATTGATCTCAACAAATTTTTAGTTTGTCATCAGTGAAAACTTAAGTTGTAACCCAAGGGCTACTCCAAATTGATTCCACTTCACAAACAAACAGTTCGGTTTACAGTTTGATGGTACTTAACCAATACAGCTATCCACAGAAAGGTGGACGTTTCAGGGATCATACTGCTGATCCCTGGATCAGATGAAGTTGATTCTCTATCTCCTTCCCCAAACTCTTCTGAGAATTTCTGACTACCTATATTTCACTGTTGTTTCCAATTGGTCTACATTCAGACTCACAATTAGCATTGACCTACACCTTTTACATCTTCAGCCTAGTTTTCTACGAAAACAGACGATAAATATGTTTATATTATCATATGGTCTATCTGTCAGCCCCTCCTTAATGACTTGCGAACCACAAGCTCATTAACATCTTAATAAAACGATAAAAGACCCAAATAAAATTATGTCCTTCTATAGTTTAGGTTAAACAAACAAACAAAAAAAATCAGCAGCTAAACAGAGAAGAGAGATCCAAGAACAGAATTCCCAACGCTAAGGGAGGGGCAGGCATTACTCTTTATTCATTTATTTAAATGTTTTGGTTCACCTGCCCAGACTTTGGTAGATAAATGTTAGGTATCTGTATTTACATTAGCTTTAATTGTCCTACACTCTCAGCACAAAAAAATAAGCCACTCAAGAGATTCACTTCATCCTAAGAGAGGCTATATGAATGACCTAGTAGAGGGTTCCTCCTCTCTGTCATAGATCAGAGAGCAAAACGCAGAGGTATGGACCGTTCATATCTGAGTTCACTTATCTAGACGCACCTCTTTTACCTCCTTTTACTTTTAGACAGTACCAGGATGCAGTTTTGTTCTTCACAGATCTAAATAACCGTGTTCTGGTCCGTAAACACAAATCCGAGGTGCTGGAGTAAAACAAGGTCAATGGTGCTAACACACAGCATCTACTCATAAAGCCAAGAATTGTCCAAACTAGAAAACAAATGACAGAGAACGATTTATTTGTGGCATGATAGAGGAATTTCAAAATAAGGGGGGGAAAAAAAAAAAAAAAAAAAAAAAAAGCTTGTGCTCAGAAACCATTGGAGGAGATGATGCCTGAAGATTGTGTTGCTCAGGAAGCATGAGAAGAGAGCATACTTTACAGTAGCAGAGAGAAGAAAGCCATGCTTAGAGAGTCCTATTTTACCCTTCAAGTGTTTTTTCTCTACAACACTTTCTTACAGCAAGAGGCCATCCCAAAAGGTCTTCTCTAAAATCTTGGTTTACACCTTGTTTTTGTTCTGACATTCCATTAACGTTACAGTCATTACATGCCCCGACACAAAAATGTGAGCACATGTAACTGGATGTGTCATTCTAAAATTCATTTCCACACTAACACAATTTCTACATATGGACACAACCTCTCATTGTGTTAACAAGAAAATATTTCAAAGAGCTAGAAGCAAGGGTAATCACCTCTAGACAATTTATAACGTCTCATCCAGTTCAAATGCAGCATCAGAACACATCCTCTCCCTTGTACAAAATACAAATGGAATAATTTAAATTAACTCTACGCCATACGCCATCTGAAGCCTACTTTCTAGTCACAAAGAAATGAATTTATTCACATGAACAAAAAAATAAAGATTTGTTGACCTTCTCCAGCAATCTGAAAATGTTTTCTTTCCCTGAAAGGAAGTTTGATATTAAGGCAGGTGGCCAGACTAATTTACAGTATTAACGAGTGCAGCTGTGATCAAAACTAAGTTTTATGGCAATCTAGAAAAGTTGACTACAGACTTAACACTGAATTTCATAGATACTTTAGTCATACTCTCTTTTTTGTTGCATTCCATTGCTGGGTCCTGATTTAAAGTATGTGATGATCCCTATAAAAGAAACATTACTTAGGTTTAACTACATAAAATGGATCCAAAGAATGTAAACAAAGTTCCCTTTATTGTAACCACAATTTGATTCCGTTAAGCCCAGAAGCCATATATATGGGCATACATCAGAATAATTTATTTTGCCTTTGGAATTCCTGCACCACCTTGACCCCAAGGACCTCTCATGCAATTCTACTTCCGAGACAACTTAAACAACCTAGTTAAGAGAGGGACCAGGAAAAAAAGGGACCAGGAAAAAGAAAAATCGAATTTCACATTAGAGTTCAGAGGAATGCTGCAAACAAAACCTCCTCGTTGCATTCTGGTTTGTTTTTTTTTTTGCTAAGGAACGAGGCAACTTTGGCTGTTTTTAGAGCTCCTTTCTCCACCTCCCCTTTTTTTACCTTCTGCTTTTCCCTTCACATTTTATTCACCTCTCTTCCCTTCCATCCCGCTTTCCTTTCCATTCTTCAGTTCTTCCATCAACTTCTCCTGTCCTATATCCTCTCGCTCACCTTGCTTCATCTACACAAGTCTATGCACCCGTTTCAACCTCTACCAAGGGTTATAAGTTGGGAGATTGGAAAATCTGAAGAAGATGTGGTGGGTTGACACCAGCCAACAGCTAAGCACCCACATAGCTGCTCACTCCCTCATCTCCCCCCAGTCCATGCTGGCCCCACAATTGGATGCCATCCCAGCACCTTCCAGTACAAGAGAGTGAAGTCGTTTATCGTGATGTGGATTACCTAACAAACAGGAGTCCATTCAAACAAAATACAATTTGCTATATATCTCTAAGTAAAGTTACGTATTTTAGAGAAAAATACACACCATAACTGCAAAATGGGCAACACTCTAGAACACAACACTGAAAAGAAGTTAAGATTTCGAGCAGATATTCAATTTAACAGGAGTCCCCACTAGGGATGTTTAATGAGATCACCAGATGCAAGAGTGCGAAGTTATTTCACCTCTCTATGCCTCATTTGTGATACAGACATTAAAATCGTGTGCCCAGTCCCGGGATCCAGTTTTAAAAGATAAGAGAAACAAGATATTGACTAGAAAATATAACAAGAGCCAGAGAGAATCCAACTTGTCTCGCTTAGCACAAGACGACATCAAGAGGTGACTCAATATCCTAATCAAAGTATATTTCCTGGAGGAAGATGCATGAAAGAGTGGAGACAGCCAGAGTGACTGGAAATCAACACCAGACACACTCAAATTTGATTTAATACAACTACCTCTTAAGTGATTGATTGGTTAATTAATTAAACAGAATGCCAAAAGACATAGTAAATTCACTGTCTGGTCATGTTTTAAATCCAATCAGGATTACATTTTAGAAAAAAAGCTTTAGTCAAACATTCACTAACATTTTTGGTGGAAGTACTTTTTAACAGGGACAACTGATATAATAGCTTAGGACAGATAAGCTAAAATACCCTTTTGGCCTTTAAATACATAAACTGAAGGCATGTCCAATAGCTGAGTTCGAGACTAAGGAAGCCTAAGAGATCCATGGATTAATTAGAAGACATTCAGAATGAATGCAATACTGAAGTTCAAGGAAGTGCAATATGGTATCGCTTAGGGAAATAAAGTTGTACAGAGGAAATAAGTAGGACGAAATATATATTGGGTTACCCAGAACATGCAAAGGAAGCACCTCGTAAATATGGCAACTAAATGAAAAGGAGGCGGTAAGGTCTGCTTTCTGCAGAGAAATCAAAAAGATGATGCAGACTGACAACGGAGAGAAGTAGGAGGACACTACGCAAGTGCCACGAACCACTGACGTGTAAAGGTACTCTTTGACTGCAGTCACCGTACTGGAAACACCCAGTACTTGCAAACTGGAAAAAGACTGCTTAGAAATAATAAAAAATTAGTAACCAACTTAGTAATATCTCATCATTTTATGGATTTGATAATCTTGGTGTATGTAATAATGTCAAGGAATAGCAATTTTCATGAATTATTTTTTCTTTAAAGAATAGAATTAAAGGGTGTTTCCATATAAATCTAAGTAAGCAATTGTTTACTTACTTTAAGTGTCAAGCAAAACAACAAGCAAATTGAGTCAGAAAACATGTTAGCAATGAACATATAAACAAAAGTTTCAAAAGTTCCTACTAAATTCATTGAGAACTGGATCAGGCCCAAACTAAACCTAGCAAGAATTAAATCTAACAAATTAAACTAAACTATCTAAAAAACCCACCAGTGTTTATTCTTCAAAAAGTAGTTACGCTCATCTGTATAACTCTTCGCATCTTTAAATCTTTCTCATTTTTCAAATATTAGTGTCTAGATTTAGAAACCGAAATGGATTTGGACTCCTTTGTGAAAGTGCTGAGCATTTGCAATTTGCCACAAAAACAACGTGAAGTGCCAGAGCTCCACACCTACGGAAGTCTTACCGCATTTCTGTAGATGTCCAAATATGGATTTATCTATCGAGCTTCAGGCACCCGCAACTGAAAAATGTGGCTTTTGTTTATAATTCTATTATTACATATTAATTTTTATTGCTTTGATACTGTAATTGTAGTTATTACTTCAGCATCTCTCCTACACTACGCTATCCAAGGATAATCACTGGTTTAAATGTCAGTGGACCAAACTGTTCTCATTCGTTCTGATATTTCTTTCACATGTTAATACTTTTTAAATTAAATCATTCCCCCTAAACTGACATCACAGATTTAACAGTTACTTCCTGATTAGAGAGAATAGGAAGATGAATAACTCAGACTTTTCAGATACGTATGAGAAATTTTTCAAAGTATACCTCCTGAACCCCAAAATCCCAGCAGTTAAGTAATTATAAACCAGATAGGTCTTTACACAGAAGTTTTATCATATAATTATGATGCTGATCATTTAGAACTATCCAAAATGTCTCCAGCATTTTTAAACAGCTAAGCAAAGTTATTTTTAAAATCAAACATATGTGCTTTTTTCTGTTTATGTCTTCGGAAAGAACATTCTGTATAATGAAAAACATGACCAAATTTTTCACAGTACATCACTATAAAACCCTATAATTGACTTTTTTGGGTTGGTTTACTCTATATCTATTTTTGTCCATGTAGAAAACAGCAATGATGTGGCGAAAAGACCAAAATGTAGGTCCCATTGCAGGATAAGGCTCCATCCTGATTAGTGAAGTAGTATCATGTTTTCCCTGGGAAACTTGCCCATTTTGTAAAAGGGAATTCAGTCCACATGAACCTCCTCTTCAAAAAAAAAAAAAAAAAAAAAAAAAAAAAAAAAAAAAAAAAAAAAAAAAAAAAAAAAAAAAAAAAANAAAAGAAAAAAAAAATCAGTCCTTTTAAGCAGCACAGACTTTAGTGATTGCTCTCAGCTTTGGCTGAGAATGACTCACCAGAGCCTTTCCATTAAACAGAATGCAACTCTGCTGATTAAGTTTATTGTAAGTTGTCCCAATATGAATTTCCTGCTTTTCACCAATAGTCTTCAAAGCTTAGCGCTAAGATTTGCTTGTATTATTATTTCAGTTCAACCTGAAATGACAAAGTATTTAACATCAAGTATTTTCTTTTTCCCCCAAAGAAATAAACTTTCTAAAAACAACACAAATCCAAGTAGGGTGGTGAGAACACATTCACCATCGCAATTGCTACTGAGATGACTATATACATAACTCAATGCAAATGAAAGTCAACTTGAAATAGTAAGTCAGAAAAAACAGATACCTGCGCTAAAAGAATTTCTCATTTTAAGTATTACCCACCACAAAAATGAATTTAGATTCTGCATGTTATTTTACATACTATTCTCATTCCTATTTGAATGGCCTTTAAGCTCTATTATCACAGATTACTTTCATGCTCCAATCACAGAGTATAAAGAAACGGCGCAGACACATTTCCAAAGGAGTTCACATGCCAAAGGAAAAAAAAAAATCTACCTCTTTCAGAGTTAATTAAAATAAATCACACGGCATTAAATTTTGACTTACAAGTTTGAAGAAAATACTGTTATCTTGCAAATTGTTTAACAGCAAGATATGCCATAATTGCTCTGAGGTAAGTCTTAGAGAAATTGAAGATGACATCTAAAACACAAGCTTGGGAAACCGGGAACATACCATCCACAGACAAAAAGAGAGGATAGGTTTAAGAGGAAAGGTAAGCTATTTCCTTTAGCTCGGAGACTAAGTTAAACCGCAGCTGCAGTCACCAATATTGTCACCAATATTAGATTCTCCCAAGATTTCGAAGAATCTAGGGTCTGATCCCGAAATCAGACGTTCCAGTTAACCAGTTTAAAGCGCTGGAAGCCAGGTGCAGTTTCTCTGTTGGGGTGAGAGTCTCTTTCAGGGGCTGCTCTTACTAATGGAGCACCTACAGGAGATTACCCCACCCCAGCCAAGCCTCGCTGAATTGTCTCCACAAGCAAAGACGCTGATTTACAAAAGCGAATGCAGGAACTGTTTCAAAGATGAAATGTCATGAATGTCATACAAGACCTCAAGATTGACTGATGGATTTTTTTCTGTTTCTTTGGGTTTTTAATTACTGAAGGAAAAGAAAGATGACAAAGCTTGGCCCTAACAAAATTAAAAATTCTTAGCTATACTTGAGACACTTCAATGACAGAAGTATACAGTCAATTTTAACTAAAATATAATAAAGTGGTTGTACTGTAAGAAAAAACAATTAAGTCAGAAAGTTTAAAAAGAAGAAAAAAAACATATCTGAGATTTAAGTCCAGCTCTGCAGTCTAGAAGAGAAGCTTCGATGTCAATAACAACATTATTTTACATCGTTCACACAAAACAATGTAAAAGTACTTTAAAGACCTGCCCCAGTGACATACACTGTGCAACAAGTACAGCAGCACACATTTATGGCAAAGATTCCGACAATAACATCAAAGTACCAGACGGCACTTCGCGGCCCTGTTCTCCATCACTGTGAGTCTGAAATACTGACACTATGGGTGAAGCATGATGTTTCTGGTGGACCAAATACCTACATCTAAGTGAGTCAGCCTACGCTTCTTTCAAAGGCAGTGAAGAGAAACGTGTTACAATTCGTCTGGTGGATTTTAGACACTTATTTTCAAGTGAGTCACTAACGAAAATTGCTTATTTCTCTCTATTTTACCTGCGTGGTGGGTAAAATATTGAATCATTCAATCAACAGGAGATGTAAGTGTTGTAAGTCAAGAGGACAAGGGTTCCAGAACTATTTCCTCTGTCAGTGAAGAATCCCTTGATGATACCATCAAAACCATGAGACACCATATCGTCATGCATCACCTGTACGTCATGGCCCTGACGGAAAGCAGAAGGACTTGATGGAGCCTCTTCACTCTCTCAAAGTTGAGTTCCACAGAACAGAATGCTCCTAGACTTTAGCCCAACTCTCAGATTACCCACTCATTGAAAGAAACAATCTTCCCATAGAATATACTTATATTGTATAACTCATGTGCAGTTGCTGATGTTGAGGAGAAGTTAGCAGGACAGAAAGATAAGCAAAGGGCAACTTTAAAAAAAACTAAATGGGAGACTCAAATTTCCACTAACCTGCCTTACAAGTGTAATATCCACCAACATTAAGTACAGTTGCTATTTAAAATGGCAAGATAAACTCTGAGCATCCCTCTCCAGCAACATCTGTCGTGTTAAGAAACAAGGTTTATGCAATTGCACTGACCAGGCATCTACTACCCCCATCCCTCTTAATTTTGTCAAATGTTGCTGAAATAAGTCAGTGAGCAAAGGGGTAATAGTGATGCAGAAGTTTTGTAAAAATAAGCTGTTGTGTAAAGAAAAGAGCCTTAAAGCAGCTGTGATCCAGCTCCCTTGCTAAATCAAAGCAGTAAAGACTAGAGCTGGAGCTTCTGGACAAAAGAAAAGTAGGATTCAAATACCAAGAAAAATAAGTGCATGGAATAATTTGTTCAATGGTTTTATAACTGAATGCTTACATGGACAACAATTACCCGTTAGTACTCAAACATGTCTTGGATCCTTGAGAGCTAGTATTCAAATATGTTTTGAAAGAAATACAAACCTCATGATCTGAGGTTTAAAATTTTATCTCAGTATTAAGGATTACAATGAGACCTTCTTAGAAAGCTGATTATCCCATATATCTACTGCAGAGTTTCTTTCATGTTTCTCTAAAACATGTGCTGATGGCCATAATACAACACAATACCTCAAGTTAAAGTTGAGTTTAAAAATTCCTAAATTCCTTTTATATATAACTTATGAAATATGCTTGTATTTCAGAAACTTAAATCACTAACTGATGGTCGGGTGGTTTTCCCCCCCCATACCAGCAGGCTATTGCACAGCTGTCCTCTTTCACAATTCTTATACTTTTTTCTTAAGTAACCAATTCTGCCGGCTGCTATAGACAAAATACTGAACTACTTGAACAACAGCCTCAGTATTGGTTTGTTACAACAAGCCATAAATTCCTCCTGATTACTTTGTACATTTTTAAAAAGCTATTTTCTTGCCACTTGTGGAAAAAAAAAAAGTATTTATATTTGCATGATACTTATTTGAAACTACTAATGACACCACACTTATCTTCGTATTATGCTACTTGTCTTGCCCAACCCACATTCCAGGCTTTTCCAGAAATTACCATGTACATCTGGTGACAGATAAAAAAAAAATGTAACAGCATTTTGGTAAAATCAAAATGAATTTGCTACTTGAGAGGGTTGTGTTTGGGGTGGTTTGGTTTTTTTTAACTAGTCTTATACTGTTACAGCAACATCAGACACTTTAAAAGGTCCATAAAGTCTATGCATCAAACTAAATTTTCCTTTTAAACAAGAAAAAAATAACAATTTCACCTCAACTGTCCTCCTCGGCCACGTTGTGACGCCAGTCCACTTTCACCGAATGTACAGATAAGCACGCACGTACACTGCGTAGGCTATCCCCCAAAAGCTCATCATACAACAAAAATGTCATCCTGCCATCCAGCCCTGTAAAGTAATTTCTCAAAATATAAAAATACATTTGACAATTGCCGATCTGAATTTTCAGTGTCACTTAGAAAAAAAAAAGTCAACGGATGGGGGGGGTTCGCAGGCAGGAGGCGGAGAAAGAAGTCTACAGTAAAGCATGCCTGACAACAGATACTCCATAATAAATCTAGGAAATACAGATAGGAAAAGCAGCTCAATTACCTTGTTATCACACTGATAAAGGCGTAGGCTTTTAAATAATCACATGGCGATGCAGAAATCAGCAGTCAGGCCACAAAACTGCTACCTCACAAAACTCTTTAATGGATGAGAAAGAGGAAGGGGAAGTTAGAAATTTTTACCTACTACCTCTGGAAATAATCAGGATTCAGGGAACCCGGGACTGAGTTTTATGCACCCATTAAAGAACCACATACAATATGTGTGGTCCTTCTGTAATCCAAAAACACGGTATTGACACTTTTGAATAGAGTTCTGAATATACTTCGGATGTGATTAGATACATTTGCGCCAATCAATCTTTCAAAAGGAAGTTTTGATTTACTAGTCTACGGTGTTGAAATGTTTGCAAAAGAAAACATTAAGTGTTTGAATATAATCATCATAAATCTGTGACAATATAAGGATAAATCAGTCCAGATGGCAGTGTGATAACATTTTGTGTTTCTAATATATAAAAAGAGGTATAAAGTTCACCCTCCGGCATATATAAAAGCATGGTTGAAATCTAAGATGATAAATGCTGGATTCAAAACTGAAATTAAAAAAACAACTCAAATAAGTGTTTAATAACAGATACACATATTATGGTTTCAGTATATTTTGTCTGTCTATCATGTTAAGATTTATTATAAATTAGCATCTACAATGCTGTATTTTGAAACTTTACTGGAGCTTTTTTATTATTAAGCACACCTTAAGACTTAATTTTGTTCATACCTAAGGATGAAATGGAACGAAATTTATACCCAAAGGCTTTCATCAAAGCATACTTTTAGGAAATAAGTAGGATAATAGTAAATACACAAGTGAATCTCTCCCAAAAGTCAGTCATTTTAGATAAATGAATAGAATTTTAGTAGCCTTTAATACTATGG
The DNA here is from genome assembly GCA_013397275.1 of Burhinus bistriatus. Classification (NCBI taxonomy): domain Eukaryota; kingdom Metazoa; phylum Chordata; class Aves; order Charadriiformes; family Burhinidae; genus Burhinus; species Burhinus bistriatus. Next base: position 16,225 of record VYXH01001347.1, on the reverse strand, counting down.
GTATTCACATAGCTTTCAATGGGGCTACCTCATTCAGAAAAGGAATACAAGATTAAGGTGCAGACTATTAAAACCAGCATTTTCCAGACATTTGTAAGTGGTAATTCCCTTCCCATTCAAAGCCTCACTTTTATGATACATACAGCTACTGAGAGCGGTCGTGTAGCTTTCAATTGGCCCATTCTTCCAGAAAGATCCAGCAAAATCATAAAGATGATCAACAACCGGAGCACAAAGTGGCTTAAAAGTGTCAACAAAATAAAGACGAGATTTAAATAGGGAAAACAAACCACAACAACAACAAAAATCTGAAACACCTCAGATTGACTACCCTGATAAAACAAAACTGGAAAATATCTTATTGTTTTAAAAATTCACAGTGAAATGTTAATGTTTGGATGATCAATAAATTACAAACCAAATTAATACTACTGCTTCTGAAAATACTTCTACAGAAGCACAGCCTACTTACCTTCATAAGCAGAAGCAACTGAAGTTCCTACATTTCTTCATCCTGATTTTACACCGGTTATTCATTTAGACACTAACATCAAATCTTTGAAGATCTGGTGACTTTTTCCCCCTACAGTAACACACTGCTACGCAGTATGTAACACTATAATCTAGATACCGTTATCAATGTATCGCTACACGTGGTGCTGAGGGACATGGTTTACTGGCGGTTTTGGCAATGTTAGGTTCATGACTGGACTCGATCTTAAAGGTCTCTTCCAACCTGGGTGGTTCTATGATTCTATACACGAAACCTTAGAACAGGGATTCGTACAGGGATCAGGTACTCTCTACAACGGCCAGTACTGAATTCTTAGGGAAAGCCCCTACTTGGTTTTCTCTCCACCAGACCTGAAGTTTAGCCTGAGTTTATGACTAGACAACTGTGTTTTATAGCTATAGATAAACCTCACCTCCATGATCATCTTTTATTCCTTTTTAAGCTACTATAATTTTGGGCTTCGACAGTACCTTGTGGCAATGAGTTTATGAATTCAACAACTTAATTACACACCATTAAAAACCTACTTCCTTGTGTTCATTTTAAGCCTGCCATCTGATAATTTAATTAGGTGCCCCCAGTTTTTGTTATGAAAAAGGGAAATCATTGTTCCCACTCACTTTCTCCACATTGCTCATAATTCTAGATTTCTATCACATGCCCCTCCCAGTTGCCTCTTTCCAGGCCTTAGCACCTTGCCAATTTAAGTTTCTCCTTGTACAGAATTCATTCAATTCTTTTCTAATTCCAGAATATTGTTTTTATAATAGGGTGAGCACAACAGCAGAACTACTAGCAACACTGTTTTCCTCATACACTCTCAATTCCTTTAAAAACTAATCACTTTTTGACAACTACTGAGCTACCCACTGTGAATCTCAGATGTCTTTTTCTTGGAAAATAAACAGCACAGAGTTCATGTACGTGACTTCAGGTTTATCAGCAATGGGTCTCACCTATTTTATCACCCACTCAATTCTGTGAAATCCTTGGGTAGCTCCACACAATCGGCACTGAATTTCAGTACTCTAAATAACTTTCCTCAAGCTTTCGCACTTGTCCAAGATCCCTGGTAGATCTCACAAGTAACTTTGGCCTAGTGTGAAAATAAACTATTCCTACCCTTGATTTCTCATCTTTTATTTAGCTGGTATCTTGCAAAAGGATCTCTTTTTTACATCCCACAACATTTTTTAAAGCTACTGAGACACTGAAGCTGCCAAAAAGCCACTAAACAATTTACTTAAAAGATTAAAACTGCTGTGTTGCACCAAATTCTATGCCAATGTTGCCATTACTTACTTCTTTTAGCAAAAAGACAGAACTTGAAAATAGGCAGTTTTGCAGCTCCTTTTTAGACAGGATGTTCAACAGAAATTATAAATAATTTTGTGTCAAAACAATGTGCCGTACTGACATTTAGTTGATAATCACTGATTTTAGACATTCATTCATTCTGCCAAGAAACCTTATTTTTAATCAATAGCTATAGTCATTAAATAAATCCTTATTTTGTGCTCTATGCGGAACAAGCAATAATAAGCTACATTGAATAGTGTTTGAACCAATTAAGTAGCAATACTTGAAAATAATAAACATTTCTGCTCTTCACATTTTTTTATTCAAAGCACACAAAACGGAGCCACATATCGTGAATACAGGATACAAAAAAGGGTAATCAGCTCTCACATGACGACTGAATTTTGTGTTAAGCCACAAATGATCTAAATTGAAGTTACATAAACAGAAAACTAATGCCACTGGCAAACAGCCCCGGTCTGTAACGTTCTATTTGAGAATCATTGGTTAAAGAAAGAGACGCTGAGCTTTGACAAAGAACGATATGGGAGATGACATCAACTTCTTTCGGCAAATGAGCTCAGCGTGCCAGCTAGCTGACAAATTAGCTTCTAAAAACCACTAACAGTAGCTTACAAAGTCACAGCTGTTATCCTGTTTTGAACAACAAAATGTTGATCTCAGTTGAAATGTCTAGTTTTACAGAAGATTTCTAAGTGCCCTGATTTTTTATTTTTTTTTTCTCCAAACAAAGCAATAAGTTATACCAAGAAAAGCACAAGGGACAGGCAATGGCTGTACTCTGATGACTCCATGGTGATGTTTAGTAGACAGGATTAACTATAACACTTGCTTATGTTCTGCACCCTCCTTAAACTTAAAAAGAAATCCCTAGAGTTACAGGCTCAGTAGCGACATAAATCTACAAATATGAAAGTACCATAGTCACTAGCAATTTCTTTAGCTAAGTCAAGCAGTTCCCAGGATATTAACTTTGATCGTGGGAAGAAATGCATCAGAAAACCTGGCATCAGAAAAGTTGTAGGAGATTCCATTAAGGGAGTTAAACCAGCTGAAAGATGCTAATACTCTACTAAACAAATATGCTACAATGCTGACTGGTGGACCGAGGCAAAAAAAATCATAATATTATTTAGCACTTCAACTATTTAAGTAGTGTAAATCTTCACTTTNGATCAGCTTTGTGGCCCTCCTCTGGGCCTGCTCCAACAGGTCCATGTCCTTCTTCTGTTGGTACTCTCCTCTACTTCTCAGTTATAGGGGACTAAAAACTCTATTAAACACAACAGAGACAAACTAGGTCTCAATGTTGGTACTCCTATGACCTTCATCGTTGGTCATCCCTGAAACATTGAATATCCCTCAAATGAACAAATAAAATTTATTAAAGTTTAAAAAAAAAAAAAGAAAAAAGAAAACTATAATTCCCATTTTACAGATGACAAAGTGAAAGCCAGAACAACTTAGGTGACTTCCTGAAGGTTCAAAGAGAAGTCTGCGGTTCAGGCCCGTAACTAAACTCACCTCTCAAGCACCACAATACAGACCTTTGCCAGTATTGCATTCGCTCCGCTTTTTTACAGCTCTCTTACCTCCATAAAATTGCAATAACTCAGCATAATTACTCCTGATTTATGGTAAATGAAATGAATAATCAAGCCAAGGCAGATGTATGCCAAGTTCAAGTGACAAGCCCCAAGCCAACAAAAAAACACTGGTCAAAGCTTGGATTGAAACTTCTAAGATCTTATGTTTAGATAACCAATAAAGACCTTTATTTAATAATGTGACATAAGGACTATTTCTAGCAACACATTTTCATATTATTTTTCATGTTTATTTAAAGTACAGATAGTACAATAATGAACTAAATAAGACTGCAGCCATGATAAGAGCTGAACACAACCATGTATTTTCAACAGCAAGTCTAGTACTTATTTTGGAATAGGTACTGCCAACTCCCAAATTCAGACCCAGAATCAGTCTGTCCCCCTTACATACTTATAAAACAGAAATTGACTTGTTTACCTCCTAAATGAGCATGAAGGAGGATAGAAGCTAACAATTAATATCCAAAGCCATAAAACACAGCAAGTTCCATTCACAAATACCCTGTGAACAAAGCGAAAAGCAGCAATACAGAAGTATTTTCCTCCTTGTTTTCTTGGTTCTCTCTCTTTCCACAGAAATATGAGAATTCTGGAAAAGGAGAATTATGCTGTACAGACTTCTATACAGCCATCAAAAGAAATGCAGAAAAGAAAAAAGGTATAGACAATATTTTAATGATCTTTCCACAGTCTCACAGAAAGAGTGGCTTTGCTCTTTATAGAATTCTTTATCCTCAATACTTTAGTGCCTCCCCACCCCAATTTCACAAATCAGTAACTTGCAAATGAAAAGCAAAATTACAGAGTTCCTAAGAGCTATTTTAAATACTCTGCTTCTCACTAAACCCAACACTTTTGAGTCTGTTAATCAAACATCTGAAAGTAAGACTGTAGTAAAATGAATTCATGCCTCTTGACAGTAAATCAGTGTCCTAAACAATGAAGTATCTTTTTGGTTCTTGATCTGGATACGGGTTAGTTCAAACACAGCTCCTGTGCATGAAGTATGTCAAATGATCATCAAGAGGTCAGTGTTGGCATAAGAGCTGCTGAAATGATCAAATCCTTAAATTTTTTTTAAGCAAGATACAAACCATTGAGATGGAAACGTCATCTCAGGACCCATCAGCGTACCCTCGCCTTGCCCTGTTTTACACTGAAGTGGAGCACAGGGAACAAACACTACCACCTCCTACCTCTGAGCTGCTGCAAGTTGTCCAACGCCCCACACGGCCAGTGTCTCAGGAGTTTAGGCCATATGAGGATTCTGGTATTCACGTGAAGGAGACTCGTAGTCTCAATCTATTACTTCCGCTATTGTGATGAAACCATTTGGTCTCCATGAAGCTACCCACTGGAACCTATAAAAAGTTGCATATGCTCTTGATCATAAAACTGGACATGCTGAGTTCCAAACTGTCAATTTTATGTTTGGAAAACATACACAATGAAGCTCATCTGTGTACAAAAGCAAAGAAACGTCATACTAGATCAGAACAATGCTGCATCTAACCATGCCCCCTTTCTCTGAAAATGGACCAGGGACTTCAGAAGAATTAAAATACCAAAACTTAATTATTCAGTAACTAGACAGTTATTATTCTTACAATAAAAAGGTTGTCTTACACAAATAAGCATAAGGATTAAAGATTAAAGTCTAAAAAGAAATACCCTTTAAAGTGTAACCCTGGAATTTTGTACCTATACATGCAGTAATACCACTGAGCGCTGTAAATGACTACACTCCTGTGGCTCTAATTATCACAGAACTCCTGCCTCCTTCACTGCAGCGGTAAGATTTGTTAGGAAGAAGGATCAAGGCCAGGTAGTAAAGAAGGCTGTCTTCCAACTCAAGATTAAAACCGCTCAGTATTCTTCTGGGAAACTGGATCCTGTTCTGCCTCTGAAATACTGAAAACAATTATTTTAGGAAGTGATCAATACTTATCCATTCCTTGTTTAAACCATGGTATTTGATTTGTAAGAGTTCATACATCCATCATTGGGGAAAAAAAAAAAAAAAAAGAGCTATTTAAACTTATCGAGATGCATAGATGAAGCTAAGCAATTTCACAAAAAGTACACCCTAGTTGTGGACTGTAGAGTGACTGAGAAGTTTGGGGTTTAATTTGTCTTTTTTTTTTTTAATTTTATTCTCTCTGTACCTCCACCAAATTATCTATCTTGTATAGAGAATATTTCTCCCAAGAGTACTGTGAAAAAAAATTAATTAATATTTGTTAAGTATTCTCATAGTGTGACGTGCCACAAAAGAGCACATGAAAGTTAGTAATTCTTCGTCATAGTAGGGTTTCAATACTGTGCAGGGAAGATGGCAGTCAGCCATACAATGAGCAATGACTGATAAAAAGAAAAATCACTGAATAACTAACTCTGAAGTGAGCAGTATTGGTTCCATGCAAAGAATGAGTCAGGAGTTCTGGGGAGGAAAAAAGAAAAAAAGAGCACTCTATTATAATGTACCACATACAATGGGGCTGTACTAAGGCTCACTGGAAACTTTAATTACAACATTTCTGCGAGAGTTTCATCAACTTCTTCTTCCACTGTAGCTTAGCTAAACTTACTTTTTTAGCAGACGAACACAGATTTAATGGGGGGAGAACCAAACAACAACAACAACAAAAATCTATCCGTTTGGAGTAGATCTATTTGCATGTTCTTCAGATTTCACCTCTAAATTAATAGGCAATCTTGTAGAAAATCTTTACTATTTTAGTTGCACATCTGTCAGATGTCCAATCTGGGAATAGTTACTAATGAGAGTTGAAAGGAAAACACTCAAAGAATTAGCGTTCTGTAAAATTCATGAATTCTAAAAATGTGTCTGGGCATAATAATGTCATGTAATGAATGTCTGACTTTTTCAGTTTATTTCAGTTGTTCAAAAGGAAAAATAAGCTTGAATTACTCTAGCTCCTATACACAGATAAAACAGATATTTTCTACCCACATCAGAAAATGAGAAGATTGAATTGCATTCAGTTATGAATTGGATTTGTTCTTCAATTAAAACAGAAGAAAAATAAATCATACTGAAGCTAAATGACAAACCAAATGCTATTCCATTGTAATTTTGTCCAAAAGACAACTAAATTTGTTATTTCTTCAACTCTTTGATCATTATGTTTAGCTTGTAAAGATGCCACTTACTACTGCAAATACCCCATCTCTGAACAGACTGGTATCATTTTTCCTGAAAGTGAAATATAAACATTCTGCTGCAGAGCTGTTTCAAACCCACACCGGGCAAAACTGGACTTAAAAAGCAAGAAAACATTTAGATTTTCATAAAAAATAATAAGAAAATAGGAAATAATAAGAAAAGCTTTGAAGAAAGGACAACAATTACAAATTTTACAGAATAAACAGGATAAAGATGGCAAAATAAAAATGCATATTCTGCATATTCTGTCTTATTCTCGAAGCCCAACCGTTACTGAAGTTTCTTTTTAAAATAATAAAAGATATACCCTACCTACACAGACATAAAGGCATAAAATGTGAAAAATAAAGGTTAGCTCATTTTACACATTATAGAGAATACAGTTATTTCTGAGGGCCCCAGCCTTAAAGCATGCACCATGAGAATGAACTCGGGCTCAGAAGTCGCCACGCTCCCTTTAGCCTTGGGGTTTTTGCCAAAGCAGCAAACTGCCCGGAGCACCGCTGGGTCTTACAAAAAGATGTGGTAGCGCCCATGGGTACATCCCCATGGGTTCCCCAAACAGATGAAGAAGTCTAGCTACAAGGACCTGCTCTGGCAGCATCATTACAGAGTAAGAAATCCAGGGGAGATTAACGTCACTGGGAATGTCACTGTTACAACTGACATCATCTAATGGATTTTGGTACAATGTAAGTGTTACAGGAATTAACCTATAATGTAGATCCCACACTCCTAAAATACAAAACCACAGAATCACAGGGGTTGGAAGGGACCTGTGGAGATCATCTAGCCCACCCCCCCTGCCACAGCAGGGTCACCTACAGCAGGTTGCACAGGATGGCGTCCAGGTGGGTTTGGAATGTCTCCAGAGTCGAAGACTCCACCACCTCTCTGGGCAGCCTCTTCCAGTGCTCTGCCACCCTCAAAGGAAAGAAGTTCCTCCTCATGTTCAGATGGAACTTCCTACGTTCAAGTTTGTGCCCATTACCTCTTGTCCTGTCACTGGCCACCCCTGCAAAAAGACTGGTCCCATCCTCCCAGCACCCTCCCTTGAAGTATTTATAGGCATTGATGAGATCCCCCCTCACCTTCTCTTCTCCAGACTAAAAAGACCCAAGTCCCTCAGCCTTTCCTCATAAGAAAGATGTTCCAGCCCCTAATCATCTTTGTAATACAGCTTTCTTTAAAATACCAAGCGTATAAAGCACAAAGAAATTTTATTATTCCATGTAAATATTAACCAATTAACATGCTCTTTGATATGCAAGTATGTGAAACAGAGATTTGTTTGATTCTTGAACTAATTTTCGGACAGAGCGATAACCTTGAGTCTAAAGTCTTTTCAGGCCCAGAACAACTGAAAAACACCACTCCAGAAGCAGAATGCTCTCAGGAAAAGAATTCAGAAAAATACTAGAGAACACTATTTATTTTTCTGACTGGATTAATTTTTGACTACGTTGCTGAATTCTTCCAACAAACCTGGTTTTTAGTGCTCCTGTTCCAACATACTCCAATTCCAATCACTAACATAGTCCAATTCCAATCACTAACAAGGAATTTGGCCGTACAGTTCCAAAAACGATTCGGGTACTCATTGCCCGTTCATTGCTATGGCCCGTCCTCCCACACACTGTAAATCAGCAAACAATACCCAATAGTCTCTAGGCTGTCTACTCTCATCTTTTTCTGCCAAAAATGCGGAATTTCATCCTGCTTAGCACCGTTGACCCCTCACAGCACATCCTGCCAATGTGGCAGACCCAGAACCTGCATTTGCTCTTGGAACAGAAACGTTGACAAATCCACATGGATTATAGGCTGGGTCTCCAAGTCAAAAGCACCCTGTTCGCCCAACTGTCAATACTCCGCAGAGCTCATAGGTTTGGGTGCCTACTAGACACTTCCCTCACGGAGCTAACGAGTAGACACAGTAGTGTATCTTCTTAAAATAAATGATTCTTTTTCCATCTAAACACATCAGAAATAAATGGTTAAAGTAATAAAATATCTAAGTATTAAAAAAATAATGCGTTCGCTGTCTTATTCACACAGAACATTTCCTCAAAGCTTGCATTGTTTATCTTAGAAGTTACAGGTCTGGATTCCGGCAACCGAACCGCAGGGTCTCTCTACAAAACCAGCCCTGCTGCCTCACATTTGGGGTTGGAAGGTCAGAGGAGAAGGAGATATGAGTGGAAGTAATTATTATAATTCATTTTTATATTTTTTTTCTTCATTACCGTCATTCAGTTATTAAGCAGTCTGTTACTCAGAGCACGCCAAAAAAATATCTTAAAAAGAATTGACACCGGCTAATCTGAACATTGGTGAATGGACTGTCTACAAATCCGGCCTGCTTTCCCTCGTAGATGTGAAAAGTCAGCCAACCAACTCTCCAGCACAGAGCACATCGCGTGACGGAAATTTAATATAAGCATCTCCCAAAGTCTTCCCAACATCACTTAAGTCGGATTCTCTTCTATTTTTCTTTAGGCATACCTGTACAGGTCATTTCAAGTGCTATGCAGAGACAGCCCCATTTACTCCAAATGAGCTCAGCACCACACTGAACACAGCCAGGCTGCTTCCAGTATCCGAACTGGTTATTTCAGAACAAACTGGGTTTCACATTGCCTGGGAGACTGGAGGGCAATCTTCCCCTGTGTGTGCTGTCACCATGGAAAAGGGCGCATGTTTTTGTTCTTCATCCTGTTTCAGTTTCTTCAGCTCACCTTCAGTATTCCTTCTCTACAAATGGGAGCCATACTATTAAAACAGAAACTCATTAAAAAACAACCGGATTTTCTTTCTAATTCTTCTCCTTCCAACTTTATTCCTTCCATTCTCCTCTCATCCTCTTTTCAACTCTTTCTGACCAACGATCTTCAGATCTCTTCTCCAACAAAAAAACATGATACATTTTTAATTACAAGAGAAAGCTCAGATTGCTGACAAGTGGTGGAAAAGTAGACCCAGGTACTAAATATTTAAAAAAAGAAACAAGAACGTGGAGAGATAAATGGGAGAAAGAATCAAACTACCTCATTTTACTATTTATTTTTTTTTCTAAAAAAGACTATTTACAGGACTGAGGATCTCAAACTTATGTAAACATCATAAACAGCACAGAAATATTTCAACTGGCATTCATTGCATAAGGAAATGTTATGGGGTTGGGGTTTTTTTTCGAAAATACAGAGAAGCAACTGTGATGATCAGGCATCATGCTCAAGCTCAAGCAGATAACAAGGCCAGCCAGCTGCACACAATAACTAACGCTCTTCATGATAGAATACGTGGAGAAAGTTAGTAACAAAATTAAGAACAAATACTCTCCCTTTGCCATGAAATTCTTCAAATCGCTCATTTTTATTACTGTTCATTACATGGGAGTTTTCCCCTCCCTCTTTTTCATACTTTTATTAAATGGCTAGCTGCATGTATTTAATTGTATACTCCTCAGGGCAGTGACTATTTCCTTAATTGTCTGTAAAGTCCGCTGCTATAAACAACAGTACTATGCAATGTTAAGTAATAAAAAATGAGTAATCTTTTGTTGAGAAACAGTCATGCATTAATTATGCAAGATAATCTGGAAAATCCAGAAATAGGGGTAAAAACATGTCATTATGAATCTATAGCTTTAAAGCATCACTACCCAATGAATGGTTTATGATATTCCATTTCAGAATTATATTTAATTTCTCATGGGGTATTTAAAAAACATCTGTTCTGAAAGTTACCGAATGGGTATTGTTTAGTCAGAAATTCTATGGGGTACAACCCCCTTCTCTACTGTCAGTTAAACATAGAATATTTTAAATACATGTTACGGAGCCAATTGTTGAAGCAGGCGCTTAGAATGCAAAGAATATTCTACACATTAAAATAGACATGAAAAATACTGTCCAGGAGTTATAACATAAATCAAATACAGATTCTAAATTCAGTATTTAATAACTATGCAATTTGAAAAAAAAAAAAGAGGCATTTCATTTTTATTACTTACTGAACTAATTTCATGTCTTAAATCTACATTGCTGCAGACTTATGCAAGCACAGAAGCTACCGAAACTGGTATAATTTTAAAACCAGAAGCAAATTTTTATTGCTGAACTATGCCCCTGAAAACGGGGTTTCATATGAAAACACTGACACCAAATCTGAAGAGCGTGAATACTCTGCTTTAATATTTTTTAAAATCTGTTCTCTAATCTTGACTGAGGTTTGAAAGTAGCAAGTCTGTATTTTTCCAGAGTAAATGTTGTGCAAGAGCTTTACAAACATAGATCTAAATCTGCAATTGCCATTACTAAAATAAATGAAAAAATCTATAAGCAGCAGTGAAACTGGCATGCAAATAAAAGAACTGTCAAGACATATATTGCCTAAAAATAAGCTTACAATAACTATTTTAAAGACTGTGTGTGGTCTTACCCATATATTTTGGCAAGATGCACTTTCTCCAACCACAGCTAGATTCATCCAAAAGCAGTGGCACTGGAGAGTCTCTGTCTCACCTGTCAAACTTGAAGAACGTTGTTCAGCAGACCACCATGAGTCCATGGATAGGATCCACAGCACTACAGCAGCTGTTCTTGATAAGTGTTCTCTAACTATAGAGGCAAACGCTTCAAAAATGGTCTGTAAGAGGATCACCCTTAATATACGTGCATTTAAAAACAAACAGAAAGCAAAAAATATATCTAGAACAAGACTTTCAGGACATTTATGGCAGAGCAGCATCAGTGACTTCCTAGGTATCTCTGTCTGGTATTTGGAAATACTCACTGAAGATTCAAGACTATTAAATTCACCTTAGAAGGTAACTAAAATTTATTTACCTCTCACGAATTATTTGCAGGCAATCAAACAAAACAACTAGAACCCTTAAATCTTCATATAATCTAAGAAGATGAACTTTCCTCTTCTCAGTTCCTTTCCCACGTGTGACATGGAAAATATTTTCACACCGACCTACAAAAGATTAAGTGGGAAGGAGAGGTAAAAGGCTGCTTGGCTACAGTAAAGGTAAGATTCAGTGAAAATGGGATGAAGCAACAAAAGCTGCCAGTTTTAAAGCTACAGAAGAGGATATTTTGACGACCAGAAAAATCTAAGGAGAGAGCTTGTCTGAATTCCGTCTATATAAAATAACTTTGGCTGTTATTAAAAAGCATATAATCATTAATTTCCAGAGTGATGTGAATATTTTCTAAAAATAGCTCGCTGCTTTTAACTACTGAGATCTGCTCTGGTTTAACTAGTGGTAGCATTGTATCCTAGAAGCAAGAAAGGCTCTAGAGAGATTACTTTCACTTTTCCCTAGATATATTTAGTGTACTAACTAGCATAGTTAGGATATTATTTTTCTTTGGTTTTGTCAGTAGCATGTTTGAAATAAATTTTATTAAGTGGTAGTGTATGTAACATTGCATTGTGGGTAGCAGTTTCCTGCCTTAACCTAGCCACATCCTCAGCTGTTATATGAGACAAGTTTCCCATATTTTCTGCAAGTTGACTTTAGGAAAAAAAAAAAAAGAAAAAAGAAAAAAAACAGACAGGGCAAAATAGCTAGAAGGTTAGGATGATCTTAAACACCATACATTGACTTTTTAGAATGCGTGCGTCTAATCAAAAGGGCTTTTTTCTCAATTACTGTACAGCCTACAAGACATGTATTTGAGGAACACAAGAAAAGTACCGCTTGTCAGAAAAAACGTCTGGGCATCAAGAATGATCCAGATGAGACACATTTGCCCATTAAGACGTAGCCCCTTATTCAAAGCCTGATGAGGGGTTAGATTATTTCACTGGAGATTATCTTTTCTATTCTATGAAGAAGTGACAGAGCTGGCAACTCAAGATGAATGAAAACAATTTATTACTACTTGCTATTACGCAATATACTCAGTGGTTAACAGAAGATGACCATCCTTTTCATTTAAATAACAGTTCAGTTTAAGGTTTAATTTGATCTTCAGTAGCCTGATTCCACTGTACAGACAACATTCGTTTACACTAGAAGTGTAACAGCATTTTGCCCCCCTCTATACACTCAGTGGTCCCAGGCATTGTCTGCTTCAAACCATATCTTATTTAGAAAAATGGTTACAAGGCAGAGAGCAGACAGTCATCATAAAAAGGCAGCAGTAAAACTCAGATGTTCAATGCTACTCCTTGCAGACACCAGTAAGTAGCATTTTAAAATCAAGGACTGCTAAAATAACCTTGCTGTTACAATTTCTTTTTAATTAACAGGCAGTTTTAGCTTTTACTTTAACAGATTAGTATATATGTGATATCAGCATACTTGAAGCTGTTGTAGAGATACTGGGAATTAGAAGTCTATAAGATGCCCACGTCTAGCAACAAATGTTCCATAAAATGTGCAAATATTTTAAATGAAACGGTATGTTAAATCTATTAGCTAAGAACCATCAGAAAACACAAGTACTATCCCTTTAAAAATTATAATTACTTTTAAGTTATGAAAAACAGAGCCAGGGAGAGAAGTTTTATTCCTTAAAAAAAAAAAAAAAGGAAAATGTTGCTCTAGTGGAAACGGATACATTAATAACACCTACAATTAATACCTGCATCTGAGGAAACTGCATTAGGACTTTCTGTATTATAAAAATCAGTGTCTTGTTACAGTATATATTGTAAAACTTGTAAGTAAGTGCAATTTAATAAGCTTGTCATCATACTGCTTTAAGCTGAATATTTATATCTCTCCAGTTGTAGCATAGAAACAAACATTTAAGTACAAATAAACTTTCAGCAGGGTATTATACTGTTTGCGCACTGTATGAATTTTGAGAGACATAAGGCAAAATGTTTGGAAATAAAGCACGGCTTAAAAGTTTTAAAAGCACATTTCAAAAAAATGGAAAGATGTAATTATTTCTTAGTGTTGCATTACAATTGACTTTAAGTAAGATTTCATTTGTCATCAAAGATCAACCTCGTAGTTTACCAGAGAAATTCCGTAGCATGATAATTCCTTTGTAAGTGTCATTGTGACTTAAAGCATCCCATATGGAACACAAGAGTTAACTTTGATTTTTGTAGATCTACCTTTTAAACAAAAGGCTGTCGAACACAAGTCTGCAAGCAAGACACCGGTTTACACAGTGGATTTTCAGGATTTATGCATCTGCTTCATCAGAAGTGCAACCATACTGAAAGAAGCCATCAGTTTGACAGGTATTAGGTCTGCATAAAGTTTAGCTTTATAATGTCTCTCTACTAAAAAAATAGCATTTTTTTTTTTCAGTGACACTTTCTGCACACTACATCTAGATTACTCCAGTTAAACTATTTGTTTTTCTGCTTTTATTGGATTTTTCCTTACTAGATGAAGGCTTCACTGTAGCGGTCTTGATCTTGACAACACAGGTGAAAAAGTATGTACGGTAAAAAAAAAAAAAAATCTTATAAACATATCATATGAAAACACAGTAACAAAGTCAGAGAATAACTTTGCATACACAAGCGAAAGCATTAAAAAGCCATTCCACAGAAAGCCTGAGCACAGTATTTCAATGCAGTAAATTTTAAAACTCAGACTTCTGTAGGAAGTTCAGTATTCTAATATTAAAGATGTGACTAAGAATATATTCTGGAGTTTTAAAAATGAAACAGCTACATCCATATGAATGAAAACAAGTATTTAAGATCAGAACATGAGTTACATATTATATAGAAATACTGAATCCACCTACCATCAAATAGAAGTTGATAAATATCTTCAATGCATAACTGTAGTTGAAGAAACATTGTGCTTACAATTAAGAATTCTACAAATAACGGAGGCAGCAACCTCCAAAAGTTTCTGCTGCATCAAAAGTTGATTAAAACTGTAATGCACGCAAACCAATTTTGTTTATATGAAAAGATTACCATTCTTTCCATCATTTTTATACTCTTAATTTTTTTTCCATTGATGTTCTTAACCATACTGTGAAAATATAAAGAAATAAAAGCAATCCATCATTATGAGAATTAAGTATCACCCTTACTGTTACGAGACGGGCAATTTGCAGAATAGTCCTTTTTCATTTTGAGGTAGAATTCTATAAATTAGGCAATATCTAATAACTTTCAAAGTACTGAATTAAGAACAATGTCATTTACCTTACAATAAATATTATGAAAGTAGTTTTTATCAACAGGGTTTTGTTACTTTGATAAATACATAATAAAAATCAAAACACAATCTGTAATTTTTACTGAAATCTCCTTTCCCATTTTCTTTCTATTCCCACAAACCTGCTCTCCACCCACACCTCCAGCTATTCATCTCACATCGTTCCTGGCCAATTTCTTACTGGGAAAGCTGAGGACAAAGAGGAAAATACAAAAGGAGGGACGGCAGCTTCAGAAAGATGTATTTTATTTTACAAATAAAAGCTGAACGGTATCTAGAAAATGTTTTACACAATTCTTCTGCTCCCAAAAATACAAATGATAAAAAAAAAGCCCAATTTAAAAATCACTCAGCTAAAACTGGAAAATACAGTGCATCTGTCATACAATCAGGCTAATAAGAAAAATTCTAGACATAATGTCCAAAGAGGCAAAAAAATAAGATACTTTCTCAAAGATGTTTCCAATTTTGTTCTGAATCTGAGTGAGCAAATCAAGACTACTAATACACACTGTCTGTGCACATTATTCCTTACTACACACAGCATTTTGCAATTTATTTCAAAGCCTCTATTATAAACAAAAAAATACTGCTTTTGTTAACCCACTCCATACTGGTACAGTAAAGGCTTATATTACACAATCAAAGTCAAAGTTACAATATGTTAAGTATATAAAAAATATTATACACACATGCACACATATGATATTAAGTATTTAAATCTTACATATGCATCAAATTTATGTTTCATTTTAAAACTAAGTGTTAACATTAACTGGTGAATAAAGTTATTTATAGTCTCCCAAAAAGCCGAAGACTGTTCTATTTCTCTTAAACACCGAAACTATAAGAAGCAATTAATGTAAGCGCAATCAAAACCTCCCAGCTCTCACAGTTCATTCTGTTACCCAACATCCACATTAAATCCTAGCAATACCGGTATTCCAAAGCATCACTTAGCCCGCAGTACACAACTAGTTAGGCTATCCCAATGACATATTTTGCCCCAAATATAAAAGAAACATAATTGCCCTTAATTTGCATTACATACAACTGCCAAGCAGTTTTGAAGGCACGTAAAGCAAGGCAGACGTGATTTAAGATTTGCAAAGGAAGCCCCAGCCTAACACTTCGGTGACAGCCAATTACAGCAGAAAAGACAAGCCCAACAGCAGTCTGCTCCTAGACCTTCGGAAAGGTAAAGTTTCTTACAATGAGTTACAGATTCACAAGTAGAGGAAGACAAGGAGAAAAAGTAAAACAGAAGGAATCCAGCCACCCAGCAAATATGAAGCAGACCCAAGATCGTGATACAGTCCAAAGATGTAAATTATTGTAAATCATCACTGTTGTTCAGAATTTCACACGGCCACTTGTGCCAATTTTGCTCACTTTTCCACAGACACAATAATGAAGTAGGGAGAGGGAAGGGGGGG
>VYXH01001346.1:427215-448930 GCA_013397275.1 Burhinus bistriatus | reverse complement strand
AGAAGGGGGGTTTGGTTTTTTTTTTTCCCTTTTTTTTTTTTTTTTTTTTTGTTCAGTGGTTTGTTGGTTTTTTTCCAATCAGGTTTTAAAAAAAGCAGTAAGGTACCATATTTTTGTTTGCAGTGATGTTTATATATGCTGTGTAGGTCAGACTAATTTTCATGAAGAAGGTTTGTTCCTCTTGAAGAGAAGCAAATAATAGCCATTATATACAGCCAGGAATCCTTAAGCTTTTGCTGACGGGTTGGAACAGTTGAATGGTTGGAGATCTCGAGCAAGGCTGAGTGCTGTTTTGTGAAGCGGTTTCTAAACACATAGTAATAGCTAATACTCCTCTCAAAAGGTCAGTGAGCACAATGGAGGAGATGAAAGCTGGGAGAGTAAGTATTTTCATTTTATGCTCCCTTGTAATATTGTTTGTTCAAAGATGCACAATAAAATGTTGAAAAGCTTGACAATTATATTTTGCATTTTATTGTGAACTACAGAACATTGTTCTGCATTGTACCTCCTCAGTGTGTTTGTTTTTACTAAAGTCATGTTCTACCACAGGTATACAAATTGTATGGAAGCTTTCTCAGTTCTGCTAACAGGCTCATCCCTTATGCTGGCAAAGGACCCCTTAAGAATGATGTCTAAACAGAACCTTCTTTTTTAGCTCTTCCACATCACTTGAGTGAAATACTAATGTGTGAAGATGGAGTATGGGAAGCACAGTATTATGATATCATATGAATTTAATCTCGGGCCTTAGAGACTTTGTCAGTGCATCTTTAAATAAATAAATTTCCTTTCCTGTGTGACTCAACATCAGTTTTTCTGACTGAGGAATGACACTTCACTCTCTTTATCATCATATGAATAGAAAATCCAACTCTCTTGCTTTGTTTTCTGTTATAAACAGTCTACATTAAAAAGAAAGCCTCTGGTGCAGGTGGTTTTCACTGAATGCTGCTCTGCTTTGTGGTAAGAATCAAATGCACCAAGCAAAAACTCCCTATTAAACTATATATGCGCATCAGTTCCTTGTATGCTGTCTGGGTTGCGTGCAACTGTTTTACAATCTTTAAGTAAAAAAGAATAATTAAAGTCTTTTTAAAAACATTGTCTCTCAGAGAAGGACTCTTATGAAAATGTTTCATAAGAGACTCTATTTTTCCAGAACAAGCAAAAAGCAAAAGGGGATCTGGCAGGCACAGGGGAATACATGCCTGTGTGCTTAAGCATACTACACACATTACTTGTGCTTCCTGTCCTGTGCTCTCTATTGACCCATGTCCAGGCAGTTAGTGCACTACAAATCTTTAGAATGGCTTTAGTTCTATAATCGGTAATTGCAAAGGCCTTGTTCCAGGCCTCCATGCCCTGAGTATTTCTTTTTCTGTTCTTGCTTACAGGTGCACGGACATACTGTAGATTTTTCTGAAATGGCCAGTTGCTTGATGATGGAAATAGAAGACTTTTTTCAGGGCTCAAACTAATTTATCAATATTGCTTTTAAGTAACTTTTTAGCTTCTGGCGCATTTTCTCGGAGTAGAAATGTGGGGTATGACGTCTGTAATAGTGTAAGCAGTGGTAGTTTATGGATGTAAATGGTAAAGTCATCCCTCTTACTGTTGTTGGTGAGAATTTATGATGCTTAGCTACAGGTACATGATTTATCTCCTACTACTCCTACCATAGCTTTTGAATCCTAAACTCTATGGGAAAAATATTCTAAACAGGAAAAAGTTGTGGTGCTTCTGTGTACTTAAGCTTTAAGCTGGAAAAATGAAGTTAGTGCTTTGTGTATTTGGTGATGAAAATAATGGGTAGTAAGGAATGCTGGAAGTGCCTAGTGACATGTTTTAGCCAAAGTTCAGCCTGGAATTCGTAGCAGGCACTTTACATGATGTTCCTCTTCTTGTTTAGAAATGCTATTTGTTAGTGCAAGGTGATCTGTATTGTCATTTAATTAGCCATCAGAAGTCGTTAATGTGTTGTTTCATTAACCTTATTGATACCTATATTGAATGTTTGTATTATTGACAGCGCAGCTGTTGTCTAGCTATTAATGCAGGTTGAAAATGCTTGAAAAACAAGTCTTATATTCATATATTTTGCTGCTTTTGAATACTGTGGACTTGTCTGGACAAGGGAAAGGCATTTTCAAAGGTTGGGTGCAGAATTGAGCAAAGGTCAGACACAGGGCAATCAACTGCAGTTAAAACTGTTCCTCCTAACCTGAAAATGCCAAATTTTTGGGAGGCCAGTGGTAGTTAAATCTGTGTATAGATTTCGTTCTCAATGTCCATGAGCAAAGAAACGGCTGATCATGATTACTTATTACTATACTTTAGATGGAAAACTTGCTAGAGATTTTAATACCTAACCTGTCCAAGCATCATTATACTCACTATATGTAGTTTAAATGCCTCAGTTGCTTTTTTCCTGCTTTTATCAATACATGCTGTTTTTAGTGTGTGAGTGGGCATGCAGCCCTTTTTCATTCACTTAATTCTTCTAAAAAAAGAAATAAATTAAAAAGCCCAAAATACCTGAACACCCTAGAACAAGCTCTTCAGGTACTGGAGAACATGAAGCATTCTCAATGAAAATACTGTATGTCAATGTTAACTTCAGAATTGGCCGTTTCTTTATTATTCTGTGGAGCAAATTGCCAAATGCAGTTTTAAAGTTATTGAGTACTGTGAGGATTTATTATTATCAGATTAAACGATGTATAAATACATGGGATTCTTTAGAAGGCTTTAGGTCAGGTACGGATTGTCAAGTTGCTTTGATACTGAGCAAAAAATTCACTGTAGTATTATAAATTTTGTTCTCCTTGGCATCCATTTTTTAAAAATAATATAATTGATTGCTGGCATCCACTACCACCTCTGCTTTGCAGTGAAGCTTAGTAGCATGCTTTCACATGGCAGTCTTCCAGATAAATATTGATTATTTTGAATTATATTCTGTGTGCTGTATGTTGGGCGATAGTGGACAGTAAGTTAAAAACATAGCTATGGGGAAGTGCTTGTGTATTGTAACTTTCTGTTCCCCAGCTTCCTGACACTTAGATTCTTATTTGAGACTATTCAAATATATTTGATTTTTGGCGCTGTTCTTTTAAACCTTACTTATTGTAATCCAGTTTTCTGTTTGGAAGTATCATCAGTTCTCTACAAAACTGAATTTGTAGAGGAGAGTAAAATAAAATATTAAGTATGCTTTATATCTTCTTTTTTTTTTTTTTTATATTAGTTATGTAAAACTGCTAAGCACCTCTGGAAAATAAGCCATTGGTTATAACAAGTTTATCTTATTTCCTAAACAGGTGTCTGGAAAATGGAGAAGACTTTGAACAGAATTCATCCAGTTTCTGATCCAGAAGAAACATATTTTCTACAAGTATCATGGGAAAAAGATTTAGGCACTGGCTTTGGTATAATACTTAGTGATGGTCAATGTGCGTGGACTGGGAAAGGTAATAATGGAAAGAAAAAAAGTTTTAAATTATTACTGCTCTTTATTATTCTTTTTAAACACTTTCTAAACTGTGATCCACAACTTGGATTAAAGAACTTTCTATGAGCATTACCTCTCCTGAGCGAGGGAGGAGGTGGGGTTCATGATCTTCTGGGACATATTCAGAGATCTTTCAAATCTGGAAATATTCTGCGTCAAACCCAATACTAATTCATTTATCATATGAATATGCAATGTTTTGTTCTTTCCCAAGAATATAACTTCTTGCAGTGATATTGGAGTACTACTGATGTGTCTTCTCCAGATCCTTGAACAAATGTGTCATGCAGGTTCCGTTTGCAAATTACAGTTCATGAAGAATTTAATTGCAGATATTTTTTTAAATGCTTTCATAAATTCTTAATTGTTAAGGTAGCTGTAGTTGGCATTCAGGTGAAATTTTGAGAAGAAGGGACAAGAAAATATTTTTTTCCTGGGCATAAATCAGAAGAAAAAAAAATTAGCCTGTGGGATTTTTTTCCCCATTCAGAAACCTGAATAAGGGGATGGGTGTCTTAGTATGTGCGTGCTTCTCTCAGTCATGCCTAGTGAAAGACGGAAAGATTTGTGTGTTCCTTTAGAAATGTTTCAAATACTTGATCAAAAGCCCTTCTCTCTGTGGCAAAAATATTTCAAAGGGAGGAAAGAATGATATATTTTACAGCATATGGTAGGCAAAAACATTTTCCCGACTCTTTTTCTGAATTATAAGAACAGATGTCCATGTATTTCCTTCCTTCTCCCTGTCCAGTGGATGTTGTTTCTTGCCAGTTCCTACATAAGCCAAGCTTTCAAATAGGCCTGATATATATAGATATATAAAAAAAATAGTACTTTGTGTATATATGCATGTATACAAGCTATATATATATGTGTATGTGTATATATAGTTCCTGTATATAAAAAAAGCATAATCATTCATTAACCTTTTGAATACAATTTTTACCTTTTTTTCTTTCAAACCTATAAACCAAGACTAACTTAAAATATGTTTACATATGTATTAAGTCTGCTTTTCCACATTCTTTTTAACATTTCAAACACACTATTGATTAGGAGTTCCTGCACAGGACAAATAAATATATTCCAGTGCTGGTTCCCTGTAGTCTGGTATGAAAGGTTTTTCTTTCTTGATTTGACAATAGGATAGTCAAACTATATTTTCAAAATAACAAAAAGGATGTTAATGTTGATAAATGCTTAACTAATTGAGCATACTAGTTTTTATGTTTAAAAGCTTTTCTGGTTGTTCTTATGTAACTTTAAAATCGCCAGCTTAAAATTTACAAAAAGCTGACTCTTTAAATCTATTATTTTTCTAAGTAAAAGCTATGTTACTATAATGGGAAGAGTATAGAAAAAAATATGTAAACACAGTTCTCATTTTTTTAACTCCCTCCATCTGGCAGAATGGCTGGATGATCATTTCCCAAAACAGAGGACCAGTGAAAGCAAGATGACCTCACTCTATTAAAAGGAAAGAAAGAAACCCACAACCGTTTAGCATGAGCACTGGGTACTCATCCAAAGGAGAGCGCTTCTATTTCTTCTTCAGGAATCTGATCCATTTCTAAGGAATCCCTGTTGAATTTGTAGTCCTTTGGATAATTCCATTTGCAATTGAAGTTCTTGTGCATGCTTTTCTGCTGCACAGATCTGTGTTTTCATACACTCAACCTTGTTTTTGATCACTTTTTCTAAGTTACTAAGTCACGTTTAAGACTGCTTAGATTCTAAATTCAAAACCTGGGAGGAGGGAAAGCAGTGGTTAGAAAAATCTTGCTTTGGGAAATCCCTTTTGGGTTTCCCATGCTGTGGATTATTTTACTTGGCAAAACCTACCAAGAGGTGAATGAGAGTTGCTGATGGAGTTGTCTTTTATGGTTTTTGTATATTTAATGTGGTGATGAACAGTGTTGGGAGTTTTAATTCAGGAAAAAAAAAAAAAAGTCACATCTTGGGGGGAGGAGAAGCACACAAATATGCAATATGTTCTAATGTATTCACTTGTTATTGAGTTGAAGAACTAGAGATATATGGATTTATACATTTCATGTTTCTCTAAAGATTGATCAGTTCTGCTAGTTTTATAAAATAAATGAACATGCAGCATATACAGACACCACAGGAGAGAAAACCCACAGTGCGCTATTACAGTATGTTAGTGTCTTTGTTTTTTTAGCTTTCTTATTTTAATTAAAACTTTATCTGTCTGTTTTTCTCAGTGTTTAAATCATTGTTCTAGACAAACACTTACTTTTTGCAAGTATTTCTGACTTATTTTTTCTGCCCCTCTTTGCCTCATGCCGCAAGGGATTCCTCATTCCTGTCTGTACTGTTTTGGAGGACTTCAGGGGATTGCTGACGTACTAGTGACCTTTTCTCTCTCAGCTGTCTAGTGCCCTGTACAAGAAATAAGTTAGCTAATGAGGAAATGATAATATAATAAAATAGAAATGTTTTGATGGTAAATTTCTTGCCTTTCTTTCCCACTCAATTCTTGCTATTTGTAGTGGATTGTTAGCTCTGCAAGATGAGTGTTGACCAGCACTATAGTGCCAATTGTTCACTGACTTGTAGGCTTAGCTTTTTTCCTGGCAGCAGTTCCACTGTATCATTCTTTATATGAATATTAAAAGTGCTGCTTTCAATTTAAATAAATAAATAAACCCACCAAACCAAAACCAAGATGCAGCTGGCAATTGTTAAAGTCTTAAGACTTTCTGATAACATCCATTTCACGCTTGAAATAAGTTTTAAAAATCTTGCAAAATACTTCTACTGCTTCATCTAAGATGCTTAGATGTGTTCAGTTACATTGGCGCTGAGGGTTCAACACTTGGCTTACAACGAGGTAGGGAAGAACTGATAGCATGTGTGATGGCTAGTGTAAGTTTACAGCCTCCAACTTTGCAGCACCGTTTGTAATAGTACCAAGTCCGGCTCTGAAATTCATACCCTTCAGTCTTAATGCATGAGGATTAATGCACAACTGACTTTGACTTAGCAGTTGCTTGCTTGTAGGTATTTTCATGTTTGCAGTGCTGCACACTGGCTTTGCTCTTTTTCATGGCCCTGTATGCCAGCTGCAGATGTGTCTGGTGCATAGGGAAGAAGTGATGCAGCACTGCAGCTAAATAGTGTGGCTTTGCACTCAAAAATCTTGTTTGTACGACAAGTACTAGCTGGGTATATACGTGGCCCTCTGTCTTAGCCTCTTTCTCTTCATGTATTAGGAAAGGGTTTTATGTATTAGAAAAAAGGTGGTTGTGATGTCCGTGCAGTGAAAAAAGGATTCTGTCACACCTGTATCCGTTTCTCTCTGTGTCCTGTGTTCCCTTTCATGAAGATTTTTTTTAAACCACAACTTCATGAAGAGTCCTACTGCTTACTTTTGCTCTGTTTAAACTTGTCTTGTTGGGTTGTAGGAATAAATTTGAAACTGTAACATGGTCTTCAGATGATGATACTGAAATATAAATGTTTTGAATCTAGAGTTTATTAGGTGTCTCAGAGTATTTCAGTGCCATAAAGCTCATCAGTATGAGGCTGTATACAAAAACATTTATGTACGATTGTCTATTACATCTGCTGTAATGGATAGCAGAATACAGTTTGCTTTTATGCAGAGTACACATCTTGAGTTTACAGATATGTAGGGACACACAGGTATAATAGGCCACACTTCTTCCTGGCTCCTTTTTTCCAACCCCCTCCATTTTCTTTTTCCTTCTCTGCAGTATAGATAATGCAGCTTAAAATGTGAGGATAGATGCATCTTCTCCAATCTAGGAATACTGATGAAGAAGTTATTTTATACTGATTTATGCTAATGCATGCTCTGCAGCGCTCTTGTATTTTTTTTTAATGTATAATGACATTTCTGCAGTTTCTGACATCTGCTGAATGTGTTTTACATATCTGGTGAAATGCTATGTATTATGCCTTGTCCTTTCACTTTATGTTAGGCTAGAATGAGTGTAGCAGGTTTTGTCTTGTATCTTTAAAAGAAAAGGGGAGCAGAGAATGCTCATTTTTAAGCGTTTTCTCTTAAGCAGAATATGGGAAACTTTGTGACAGACTTCAGACTGCCATAGGCCTCACATTTCACATCTTAGTGTGACAAAGACTGACTTGCGTATATTTATTGACCCTAAGTCCATTCTTTTTTTTTTTTTCTTTTTTTTTTTTTTTTCTTTTTTTTAACATCCAAATCTCTTCCCNTCTTTTCTCTTATCATAGCTCCAAAGCAGTTCCCTTGAATCCCTTTGCTTTCTAGCTTTTGAAGGACCTAATACGTTTGAATCTGCCTAGGAAAAAAATGCTTTTTGCTAGGGGATAACTAATAGGATTCTCACCCACTAATTTATCCTTTTCACTGAGTGTATCTGCAGGCTTAGATTTTCCACAGAACGGGGTAGTTCCTCCGTGTGTCAACTGTTTGTTTTCTTCCAGTGGTGACATTACCATGCTCTTTCTTGCCACCTGCATCTCCTTTTTCACCTAGCTGTTTGTGTGTGTCTTATAGACCTAGTAATAGAGTGGGGTGTTAGTGATTGACCTGCCTTACCAGATTTTGCAGACAGACAGTAATCACTTAAAATGATTAACAAGGTAATATTTCTTTTTTGTGTGCACAAATAGTTGATGTATTTGTGAATAGATATGAATGGATTATGGTGACCTGTTAATGAAAAAAAAAAAAAAAGGCACAAGACCCCCCAATAACAACAATAACAACAAAAAAACCAACAGCCCAACCAAAAAACCCTCACTTAAGTCTAAGATCAGTAAAGTCTACATGTTTTCCATATTTTGAGATGTGTAGAGGACTTACCCTTGGAGGAGGACCATGTTAGCGACTGTCTTAAGAAACTGGATGTACACAAGTCCGTGGGACCTGATTGGATGAGACTATGAGTATTCAGGGATCTGGCCCACGTCACTGTGAGGCCACTCTTGTTTATTTTTGCAAGGTAATAGTGATCAGGGAATGTTTTTAAGGACTGAAAGAAATGTCTGTCCCATCTTTGGGAAGGGTAAGGGGATGAATCTGGGTAAGTGGAGGCTCATCAGCCAGAGGGCGTTGGGAGGAATAATCCTGGAAATAATTTAAAAAAATATTGTGGACAGATGGTGAGTAGTCAGTATGGATCTATAAAGGGGAAATCATGCCTGACCCACCTGATAACCTTCTCTGAACTTAATAGCTTTTTGAATGAGGGAAGGGCAGTGAATATTATTTTGGCTTTAGCTAGCAAGGCCTTCAATGCTGTGTCCTCTAACGTCCTCATAGACAAACTAGTAGTATGGACTACATGAATGAACAGATGAACAGTAAAATGGATTGAGCTCAGCCAGTCCAAACAGATTTCAGAGGGTTGTGATCAGTGGCATGAATCCTAGCTGGAGGCCAGTTACTAGTGTTGACAATACTGCGTCCAGTCCTGTCAAGATCATAGAATCATAGAATGGTTTAGGTTTTTAAGGATCATCTAGTTCCAACCCCCTTGCCATGGGCACCTCCCACTAGACCAGGTTGCTCAAAGCATCATCCAACCTGGCCTTGAACACTTCCAGGGGCAACCTGTTCCAGTGTCTCACCACCCTCAGAGTGAAAAATTTCTTCCTGATACCTAGCCTAAATCTACCCTCTTCCAGTTTGAAGCCATTACCTATCACTCCATGCCCTTGTAAAGAGTCCCTCTCCAGCTTTCTTGTAGGCCCTCTTCAGATACTGGAAGGCTGCTAAAAGGTATCCCCAGAGCCTTCTCTTCTCCAGGCTGAACAACCTCAACTCTCTCAAGCTGTCCTCATAGCAGAGGTGCCCTAATCCTGNTGGAGAAATGGGCTAACAGGAACCTCATGAAATTCAACAAACAGAAATGCAAAACTGTATATGTGGGGAGGAAGAAGCCCCCAGGCTGTACTGGTGCCTTGGGTGACTCGCTGGAAGCAGGTCCCTTGTTGAAAAGGATCTGGGAGTTTTGGTGAACAAGAAGTTGAATATGGTCCAGGAATGTGGCCTTGTGGCAAAGAAGGCCACTGGCCTCCTGGGCTGCATTAGGAAGAGTGTTGCCAGCAGGTCAAGAGAGGTGATCCTTCCCCTCTGCTCAGCCCTGGTGAGACCCATGGTGCTGTGTCCAGTTCTGGGCTCTCCAGTGTGAGGAAGACATGAACTTAGGGAATTGAGTCCAATGACAGTCCATGAAAATGACTGGAGGACTTGAGCATCTGTCATGCTAGGAGGCATTGAGAGACCTGGGACTGCGCAGCCTGGAGGAGAGAAGGCTCGAGGAGATTTTGTCAGCGTGTATTAATTAATACCTGATGAGAGGGAATAAAGAAGATGCAGCCAGGCTCCTCTTAGTGATGTCCAGTGAAATGACAAGAGACAATGGGAACAAACTCAAGTACGAGGAATTCCATGTAAACACAGGAAAAAACTTTTTACCATAGGGGTGACCAAGCATCAGAACAGATAGCCTGAAAAGGATGGGGAGCCTCAGTCCTTGGAGATACTCAAAACATGGTCCTGAGCAACCTTTGTGGCTGACCCATCTTTGATGAGTGGAGTTGGACTAGGCAATCTCCAGAGGTTCCTTCCATCCTCAACCACTCTGAGTCTGTGAAAGTAAGCTAAAATTACTGAAGGTGCAGAATTAATCCAGAAATCCTGAAGTATGTGAGGATATAAATATTAATAGAAAATAATTATACATTTACCTCTTTGCTTTATTTTTTATATGATGGATTGATTTGATACGTATAGCCTCCTTTGCAATACGAGGTTAGCTACTGTGTTAAGAAGATTGGAGAAAAAATGAGGCAATCTGAAAAGGCTCATGTTTGATTGAAATGCTGTTCTATTTCTATCAGTATGATTTCATTACATGTGCACGCTTATGTCTCTACATGAAACTATCTTCAAAGGCATTTGTATAGAGAATAAATAGTTATTAATAGGGGGTTTAAGTGGGATACTTTTTCAAGTCACTTGCAGTTCTGTGAAGGATGCATTTCGGGGGTTGTGGAGTTATTGAGTTTTTGGGTTGGTTCTTGGTGTGTGTTTTTGTTTGCTTTTTTTGTTTTGGTATTGTTTTGTGAGTTTTTTTCAGGCTGTCACAAACTAATGTCCTTTTGCATATCTTGATCTCTCAAATGCTGGGCAATTGCTAGAAAGATTTAAGAGCAAGCAGGGGTAAATGACAATCTAGAGCAGTCTTCCTCAGAAGACTGGTCAGAAGAAAAGGAAACAATTCTGTTAACCAAGTAAACATTTTAAAACACTGTACTGGTAGGCTAGACGTTAAAGCCTACGTTATATTATACACATTCTATCTTAACTTTCATTTAGAGTCTTTGCTTATATCTATCTGTGCCAGAAATTCTGCACTCCTCATTGAGATCATTATTCTGATTAACATTTGATCTCAAAAAGTACTGAGGAAACAGTACATAGAATAAAATAAAAAGGAAGGAAAATAACCGGGGGCCCAGGTGGTAAAATCAAGAGGTATTTCTTGCTACTGTAAGTGAAAGATGATTAGTCTTGGTAAGCTGCCATTTCAGTTTGAGGGTTAACCAAAAGAAGATTTAGGAAAAAATAAAGGATCAGAAGCAGACAGGAAAGGCTATCATGGTTCTTAACGACAGTATGTCTTTATTGGCCTGTTCTGTACCCTACTCAGTACATCTTTATCCTCAAAGGAATGAGTTAAAATTTTCTTCATAGACCTGATGTAATACAAACTGGAGACACATCCCCCATTTAGTGGTCCTTGAATGTGGACAGTAAAATGTGGATTCTCAAGTCTCTAGGTATAGCTTAATTTGTAGATTGACAGTTTATTTTGTTCTAAGGTTGTAAGTTACAAACTTGGAAAACTAGATCAGGACTGTGTGAGGAGACAGTTGCATCTGTAGTCTTACGGGGTTTAGATTCAGGTCTTTAGTTCAAAGATAACTGAGAGGGCACAAAAAATGATAGTTAAAACATTCCACTCTTTGTTGTAAGGTTAGTGTTATTCAGAATAACTTTAGGCAAGTAGAATTGTGGACCAGTAGCAATGAACTATTTTCAGACAGGAAAAAAAGGGACAGAACTTGATTCTTACGAAAAAACCACAGTATTGCTGCTACATTTCTTTTAGTTTCTGGCACACTGATACATGTCAAGGAAAGAATAGTCTCCTAATATTTGCCTGACCCTTAAGGTGTGTGAGTGTATGTACATGTAAATATACATACATGTTCACACACATATAAGTATTTATTTCTCATGTTTCTTTCTGATAGTGTCTGAAGCTGAAATTTCTAGGGAGGCTGCTGATATGGAAATGAATAGAGAAAAGTATGTCGAAGAACTGAAGAAAGCATTGATAGCTGGAGAAGAATCAGCTGGCAAATATAACTTTGCTATTTCAAGAGGTGAAGAAAATACGGAGTGTCACTTGTCCTATGAAAAAAATCTGAAAGATGGCTCTGTAAGTATGGTTAAATGCTTCAATTTGACTGTTAAACTATGAGAAGGACCTTCATGGTACATTTCTGTATTTTATTAGGTTCTTTAAAATCAAATAGATATGTGATACATATTTCACATTACATGAATATTGTGAATTCTGCAACAGGCCAAACTAGAAATAAGTTTGTGGTATCCTAGCAAAACCTAGTATCAATTTTTGCTGTGTTACTTTCTTAAATGCTACTGAATAAGAGTATTATTTCTCTATTTAAGTTTTGGATTAGTGCAGTGATGGGACAAGGGATAATGGTTTTAAACTCAGAGGTAGATTTAGGTTGGATAATAGGGAGACATTCTTTACTGTGATTGTGGTGAGACACTGGAACAGGTTGCCCAGGGAAGTTGTGGAGGCCCCATCCCTGGAAGTGTTCAAGGCCAGGTTGGATGATGCTTTGAGCAACCTGGTCTAGTGGGAGGTGCCCTTGCCCATGGCAGGGGGGTTGGAACTAGATGATCTTTAAGGTCGCTTCCAACCCAAACTGTTCTATGATTCTATGATTTATGTTTTGGGTTTTTTTTTTAAGCAGGGTATGCCTACCTGTTGGAGCTCTAGTGTAGTATTAAGCTGATATGTTCCATAAAGTGTAACTTTTGTTTTTAATTCCTAACTTTGGAAGTATGCTTCCCTTTTGAAATTTCAGCCCCAAATGCATTTCTGCTTTGCTCCTTTCTTCTTTCTTCTCTCTCTCTCTCCACACCTAAATAAGGAAACATTAAAATTTTAGTAAGATCATTTTCAAATGCTAAAACATACTTTTAAAATGAATTTTTCTATTACTTTGAATGTTTTGGAATCTAACACTAAAATTGTTTCCTGCTTGGAAATGCATTAAATTACAGTTGGGAATGTGGTTCCATGCTGGTTTCTTGGCTGCAAAGGAAAGGATGCTCTCAAAGCGAGAAAGAAACCAGTATAATCAGTATCTGTAGACACTTTTCGTTATTTCAGGTTGTAAAGCTTTTCTGGGGAAGAAGCTAAGGTAAGGTAATCTTCCCTGCTTGTACTTCCACGCTGCCTCCAAAAATTAATGCTCTGCCTTTCCCAAGGTTTGTCACAGCTTCAGTTGTGCTAGGATAGCAATTGGGCTGACAGACCACTCAACCAAATTAGTGAAATAATTTGGGTTTAAAAAGCACTGATTTAAAATTGCACTGATCCAGTACAGGGCATAGTTCTACAATCAGTTTCACTGGCATTATTGAGGGAAATAAAATTGTGGGGAGAGAATGGGGACAAAATTGCAGACAGAGAAGGGTAGGAATGTCTTTGGCCCGATCTTTTTTTTTTTTCCCCTGGGGGAAAAATCTAGCATGGAGTTGTGTCTGAGAGCAAAGTGTCTAGGGATCATCCTTCCTGCTTTGGTTCAAAATTTTTCTTCTTCAGACCATTGGGACATGCTTTGCTTCTCATTTGGTTAATTTTGGCAGGTATCACCTTTTAAGAAACCATTAGAGGTGTCTGACTTGTAACAAAAAACCAAACTAAAACAAAGAAACTGCCTTCTCTGGGATGTGTCTGTTGGGAGTGGGAGGTGGAAATACTTTTCTCCTCTAAATTGGAAATAGGGAAAGAATGCTGTATAGGTGTTGGTCACAAACCTCAAGTGGGAGTACATGTATATTTCACATATGTGTATCTCTTAGATGAGATGAGGAGAAGCTCACTTTAAAGAGGGGGGCCATTCAGGTTACCTAATCAGTAGCAGCTCACTTATGTGCTTATCATCAGAGTCTTGGCTTCATTTTAGTAAGCAGAGAAAGAGAGATTCTGTAGAATGAAGTTCAGCTTCTTAGTACTACTTCAGCTGCAGGCCTTTTTCCTTGTGCAATAGAAGAAATTTCAGCACAATTTGGCTCTTGACTTAGTTAGCTGATGTAGGTCTTCCAATCTGCATTGTCAATATTTCTGTGTATTTACCAGAGGCCTTACGGACTTTATACCCCCTCTTGACACTTGTGAACACACAGAGCTGAGTGCTGTTCCCAAAGGGTCTAGGTCAAAAATACTATATTACAGCAGGATTATAAGGTTAGGATGAAATTGTACTTAGAAAATAAGAGCAGTCATTTTAAGAATCCTGTTTTTCTTGTCTGTGTCACACGTAATATATTCTAAATACCAGACAGATGAAATACATACTATATTTTTATTAAGGGAAAATATCTTCATATATGTGGACCCACCTAATATATGTTTCCATCAATTAAGGCTTATGAGAAATTTAATTCATATGAAAACATCCTTATGTCAATTTGGGAAAATAATAATCTGGCCAAAGAAATTGAAAATACAAAGTGTCCTGATTGCTATGCATGCTTTTAGCTTTGGGTGTCAAAAGAGTGTTTTTAGAAAAGATATTATTTCTTTGGTGAAAATACACCTTTTTTTCCTCCTGTACTAAACTAATGCCTACAAATAAAATTGCAAAAGCCTTTGTTGGAATTACAGATAGCTTTCAGGCGTGTAATAGAATATGTTTCAAACATTTTGCAAATTCTCTGTGAAAGTAGTCATGATGTATATCTTTCAGCATAAGATTAGGAAATTAATCTTCTTGGGCTCTGTACATCCAGAGGGCTTAGATTCATCTAAATCTCCATTTACCGCAGAGGAAGCCTAAAGAAACCGCTCTGCAACTTAAACATGACTTCAATTCAGTGTTTATTTCTTATTAGTATTTATTTTTCTCTTACTGGGTATTTGACTTTACATCTTTTGTTTAGTCGTTACGAATATTTTCTCTTTTCATATTTCAGCAATTGTATATAAACACAAAGTACAACCTTCCCAGTCTTGGGAAGAGCATTGCAGGATGGGGGATGGGATGGGATGATGATGGCGATGTGTCTGTGGAGAGAGAGGAGCATTTGATTAAACTGTACTGCATTTCTTTTGTTAGGTGTGCTGCCTGCAGTGAAACTGAGACACGTAGTTAGTCTTCATGTTTTTGTTTAAAGATGTGGGCATAAAGGAAAAATCATTTCCAATTTTGACATAATGCTACTTTCCAGTTCCCTATTTCTACTCTCCTACCCTCCTCTCCCCATTGTCAGAAAAGTCCATTAAATTAGCAGGAGTAATTAGAAGATACCTATTCTTAAACCAATGTTTTTATCATTTGCTATATAACAAAAGAAGATATTATAGAAGAGTATGCATGAACATTTGGTTGGTTGTGTTTGAATACTGAACGTTTTGCTTAGTCTTAAATGATGTGGTTAACGATTTTTAGTTAAAAAAAACCACCCCAAACTTCTGAAATGCATTGTTATGCTTTGTGAGCTATAAATGTTTATCAATTCTTGCAGCTATCTATTATTGCAAATTTTTTCATCCAATGAGTACATAGGTGCCTAAGAATAAATGTCGTACTCTTGGAAAATCGGTATGCCTTTTGTTAGAGGTATATGCTTGCTTGTATACACAAACTTGAGTTTAATTTTAATGAACAGTCACCTATGCCCATCTCAGCCAGTAATTTCCACTTCAGTGCTCTGCCATAATTCTCCATCCAGTCTGGATAAACCACTAATTCCTATGAAGAATGCAGAGTAGAATTTCTACAAAATAATTGCCTTTTTTCTTCTGAATACGTCAGAGATTCAGTTGAGTTATATCCTGGGCCCTTATTTACAAATTATATCTACACAGTCTATAAATAATTGCTTGCTGAAAAGTCTGTGAGGTTTAGGTACATGATGGGTATACCCCAACTGGAATGAGCATGTTAAAAGCATCTTAAAGAATTCACAGTGGTAAATTCTTGCAGCTTGTAAGACAAGTTGCTTCTTATTATGTCTCCTTGTTAAGAAAATTCATATATTTATCTGTAGATAACATAGTTTAAACCAATAATCTCAAATAACAGTCTTGATGCATTTATAATTCACACTAGGTAATAATAGTACAGTGTTTATGGATTTTTGTTACTTTAATTCACAAAGAGAATGTGTCTGAGAAAGCAGAAAAAGAGCGATTAATACACCTCATTTTTTTTATATCGCATCCATGTGGGAGAAATATACTGCTACATCTGTGTATACCATCTTGGTGTATCTGTTGATCCCTGTTTCTTGCAACTATCTGCACATGTGAAACATACTCTGTACATGATTAGCATACTTCATATATAGACTAGGAACTTAGTAAACAGATCTAATTTGTCATAAATAACAAAAGCTTTCACATCACCAGTGCATCAGAAGTTAGTGTTTAAAATTTTTAAGCCTGAAAAAGCAGTGTTTACAGTGTTACAGATCAGTAATTTAATCATTATTGACTGATGGGAATTAAAGTTAGCTATGTCACCACTGTCACTTGATTTTTCTCTTCATGAGTATAATTTTCAGCTTGGTAATTACCAATGTTGAAATACTGTATGTGTATATATTATATAATTTATAGACACATATGTAATTTTCAGGGGCTTAGTGAATGTATAAGTCCGACATACTCTGTTTTCAATAGTCTGTTTTGCTGATGATTATTTTTTTTTTAAGTTGTGCACTTGCGTATTTGTTTTCCGGTCTTCTGGTAGAGAATATCTATAGATGATTTTGGATTAATGTCTGGTAATAGTCACTTGATGATAATAAAATGTGTTAGATACTGAATTTTTGTTTCCATAACTATACTGAACTGTAGTATTTGAAATAATTTTTACCTTCTTTGGAGCAGCTTGCTAAAGATCTGCTTCCTTAAAATATAATTATGTGCCAAAACTGTATTGAGTGGTCTATAGGAGTGCAAATAAAAATAATGGAGTGATGTTAAGCAAAGGACAATGTAGGCATATTATTGGGAAATATTTTCTGGTGCTGAAATTTGTTTTACTGCTGAAGTGTTTGCCAGAGGAAGTGGTAGCATCCCCATTGCATCTGTCCCTTAAAAGCGCACTGGACAAAGGAATGGAAAATACACTATAAGTAACTATCCTGCATTGGCAATATGGTACGTTAGATGACTTAATAGGTGTTCTCCATCCCAAAAAGCTGTGAATCTCTGCTTGCCTGCCCAGACTACTGTATATGTGAGCTCCATTGGTTTCTGGTACAATGAATGTCTTCTCTAAGGAGCTTGTATTGACAGACAGACAGACACACAAGTTGAAGAGCTTGTGTGGAGGATGTAGTTTTTGCAAGTTGCTTCATGAAAACAAGCTTATCCCTCATTAGGTGCCACAGGTTGGTTGTTCAAAGTTTGTTGTGTCTTTTGTAGTCTCGATGCAGCGTTTGACAGTGGTAAGGCTGACAGATGATTCTCCACAATAGCAATAAAAGTTGGTGTTGTAAACATCTCCTCATTGAGATAAGCTTACAAACAAGTCCTTGAGGATCAGTTTGGCTTTCCTTTGCTAGCTGATAGGGAGGAATAATTTTCTCTTATTTGCTTATGGAAGTAAATAAGTTTAGAGATTAAAAACTTGTCTGTGGTTCCTCAAAATTACTTCCCCCTCTTTTGTACTGGCTCATTAAGGCTGGAATTACACTTGTTAGCCGGAGCCCTGTTTTGAAGGCCAAGGAGACCTGCAACAACTTAGGGGAGTGTAAGGAGGTAGTCTGCATCCAGATGTGAAATCCCTTTTACATTTTTTTGTATATCTTTTACCATCAGTGTAAGTAAAGATCAGGGGAGTCATTTACAGCATCTGTGTAAGAGTCATTCACAAGACTACAATTTACAATCTAATTCACCTGTTGTTTAGTTGATGAACAGGTAAGTTCCTTCCATGAACTGACATCTACCACCAAAGCTAGATGCTTAAAAGTAAATCCTTGGAACTACTCCAGCGCTGTTCTGACAGGATGAAACCAAACGTGTATCTCCAAATCCTTTCAAAAGTGTTTATAATGATTAATATATAATAATGATGTATCTGTAAGATTTATGTAATGAATGAGTCTACTTAGGTGTTGATGGTTTGGTTTTTTTTGATTGGATGGAAAACTTCCCCAAGTCACAAACACCTGATTTAGAGGACATGTAACATGTTTATTTTCCAGTGTCATAGTTGCATGTAATTTTAAAAGTATCGGAATAAGAATCACAATCTAACTAAAGGGAAGTCCCTAAGGACTTTAGTACTTTCTTACTTGTCTTTTTGAAATGGTGATCAAAAAAGATAAAATGCTGTCTGAATTTTATAAGTACTTGTTCTAGCTGTATCTTAGCCTGACTGAGCCTGAAAAATTATGCCTTTAAAAATGTGTTTTGTGATTTATCTTCTTTATGACAGGTGGCTTTGCCGTAGGACATTCAGCACTCTGCCCTTAGGAACTGTTTTTAGGGTGGTGAGGGCAAAGTACACTGTTAAGAGTCGCATTAAAATAACAATGGGTTTGGTATACAGTGGGACTTGTGTGTCAAGCCAGCTGCAGTGTAAAATGGGCCACACACACACAGATCTCAGTAAGGGGCCATTGAGGCTGGGCCAGCTAAACTGCTGCCACCTAAACAAACAGCATCACAGAGTCAGTGATTTAGAGCTTGATCTAAGTAGGTGACCACTTGGAAGTAAATCTTTCCAAGTACTTTAGCGAGTCACTCCACATATAATAAATAATGGAAATCCGGCAAGGTTTTTTTTTGTACTGGCAATTAAATTGATTAAATAGCCTTTGATAAACAATTATTTGAGTGCTAGCAGTCGTCTTTTTTACAGTAATGTGGTTTTTTTTCTTTCCTTTTCTGTAAATTTGTCAACAGGGAGGGTATGAGCTTGAGAAATTCCACCTTAGATATGGTACCGTTGCTACTTCGGCTGATGGAAGAGTTGCTGTTATTTGTCTCTTCCGTTTCCCGTGGCTGTTTTTCAGTGTCAGTTCTGCGAGTTCATTATGAGTTTACTACAAGTTAAAAATAGTTGGAGAAATTCATGCTAACCAAAACTTTTCATAGCATACTGAATGAGTGAAGTAGAATTGGTAGAGCTCTTTATGCTGTCCAGACTGTCTTGGTTCAAGGTTTGCATAGTCCCTTTGCTCCAAACCACTGAGGATATGTTGTTTGGATAACAAAGGTCACTGAGAGTTCAGATTGTTTCCCAGGCAATTCAACTAAATGCTCAACTGAAAAGACAGAAGGATGAAATGATTAATTTTTAGGTCACTGTAAAGGCAACGACTCTTCTGTATCATTTATATCTATGTACTTCAGGATTTAAGAGTGTACACTTGAATGAGTTTGTCGGAAGCCTGTTTTAGAAATAGCTTACTAATGTGCCTTATGTAATAAAAACATCGTGTTGTCTTTTGTGTAATCTCAGACTTCTAAGTGCTACATGATTTTCCCCATCTTGCCTGATGTGTACCTTTATGAACACTTCAGGTCTTGTAGGTACACTTTAAATACAGTGGATCACTTCTGTAGCCTTGAGGTAAGAAAAGCTTTTTTAAATGAAATTATTGTTTTTTCCCCACATATTAATATGTGTACAATATTTGAAAGAAGTCCTGGAAAATTAAGTTATACCGTTTTCCTTGTTTAGCTATTTGATTGTAATATTTTTCTTGGTTTGAGGAATTTTTTGCGGGAAGTGCATTTAAATTATCAGTAGTATATACCTTTAAAAATGAGGGATTGTTGAAAAACGAAGAATCAAAGGCTGTAATAAATAAGTACTCCTCCAGTTTCTCTCTACCTGTTAGGATTTGTGGATTTCACTGGAAATACCCAATTCAACAAAGATAGTAGTTTAACTGCTTTAAAGTCTATTGTAAATGACACTAGAAAGGGCATTTTCTTATTTCATGACTGCAATGACAGTCTAAATGTATTAAAATAGCAGTAAAATGTTCTTAAAATAGCAAAATAACAGATATTGATTTGATTTATGAAAGAAAAATTGTCAG
Organism: Burhinus bistriatus; assembly: GCA_013397275.1. NCBI lineage: Eukaryota > Metazoa > Chordata > Aves > Charadriiformes > Burhinidae > Burhinus > Burhinus bistriatus. The sequence goes on along the minus strand of VYXH01001346.1, from coordinate 429,038 downwards.
TTGTCCTTTCTCCCTCCTGATGTTATTGTATTATCTCCCCTTCCTTTCAATTCCCTCAGATTTTCCCTTTTTGGCATACCTGCTGTGCATTTCAAATCTCTGCGTAGACATCAAGGCTTACATTTACTTGTACAGCTGAGTACAAATGCTTTCATTTTAGGAGGAAAATCTTTAAATCATGGCATATTGACAAGTCTTAGTTTCCCAAGAAAAATATAGAGGACAGTAGATGTTCTGGAAAAGAGATTACTGTGTGTGGGTTTTAAAACTTCACTACAAGGCTCTAGTCTTATATTCTCTGTAAGGATGAACAACAATCAGAGCCTGAAGAACAGCAAGAATCTCACCTATGTTTCTCTTCAGAAATGCCTTTGCAGCTCCAGAGGAAGCATTTGTCTTTCTGCCTGCAAAGGCACAGAAAGACCCTCAAGCTTAGGATAATAATGTTTTGTTATATTTTGCATTCACTAAAATAGAACCTTTACCAGTAGAAAATATTGAACGGATATGTTTTAACCCTCAAAGCTTTCAGTAAATGCTTGCAGTTAATTTCAACACATATACTAGTTCTGCTATAATTACATACTGAAATCGCCTTGACATGTAAGAAAAGAGCAAATTTGAGACGTCCAGTATTTTTAAAAAACTGGCAAATACAGAAATGTCTGTGTAATGTGATGCAGAAATCAAGCAGCTCTAGTACTTGCATTGAAGAAGGTGTTACGCTTCCTGTTGTTTTCTTCCCTTAAGTTGCAGTAACGTGAAATACATACATCTTTGCTTGTTCACTTATGTTATGAGATCTCTCTGTATTAGTAATTCTGACATAAAAATAAAGTTTGCTCTGAACAGTGAAAACAAGTTCTTATTTCATTGTCCAATAAACAGAGCAAGGTCAACTGTTTTCTGGTGGAACAGTACTATTCTAATTTTGCTACCTCACTATAAACACTGTAAGCTGTTGTGTCTGACCTTAGGATTTTACAGAATGCTAATTACTGCCTGTTAGATGTCAGATAGCATGTGGACTAAGTTTGTTTTTTATTATGGAGGACAAAGCCTAGGGGTCTTTCATTTGAGATTTAAAATTTGAAGCCAAATTACATATATATTGGAAACTTTTGGTGAGTCAAATACTCATTTAGAATTTTTCTGAAAGATACTGTTATCACTGGAAAATCCTTTGGCAGATATGTTCTCTGTTTTTCAAATCTTGAACGTGGTTCTCTTATAGAACTACATTTTCCAGAGAGGTAAATACAGCGTACAATTTCAAGAGTAAGTTTCTGCATAGTATCATTCTGTGGAAAAGCTCTTCCATAGAAGATGATTTGTCTTGTTATCTTCTTTTTTTTAAAATTCCTCTCAGATGCTCCTTCAAATAGTATCTGGCATTTCTTTTAGAATTTAGTTTTAATTGCTTTGTAGGATATAAAATGTAACTGGTACTAGTTTGGAGTATTTTGGGTTTTCAGAATGCAAACCCTTGTCTTTCTGCATATGTTCTTCTCTGACAAATCTAAGTTTGGGGGGGGTGTTTAAGACTTTGAGGTACAGATTTTTGTTCTGTTCATACAAGCACATTGTCTTCTCAGTGTACGTTGTCTTCACATTGTCTTTTCAGTGCATGATTAATACCTGCAGGTTATTAGTATAACACAAATATGTAGGCATATGCTAATTCGTGGTAACAGAACCTTACCAGTGCTCTTAGGAGCTGCAGAGGTACCAAAAAGTGGAATTTGGTAACAGGTTTTTTTACTGCTCCTTCAATCCGGATTATTGAAACGTTACATTATTCTAAGTCTTTTAACCTGACATAA